>CM060308.1:3337474-3552474 GCA_030674185.1 Monoplex corrugatus | reverse complement strand
ACTTAACCCTTTGACTCCCTCACCCTATCCACCAGCTTCCTGCAGGAAGCTGGTGGATAGGGTGAGGGAGTCAAAGGGTTAAGTTTTTGCTTTGTTAGCATGGTTAGCAATACAGGATGCTGGTGGACAGGCTGCAGGAATCAAAGGGTTAATGAAAAAACACCGTAGCACCAAGCCAACAGTCACATCATCAAAAACACAGGGGATAAAAATGCCCCGGCATCACACCAATACCGGTATCATGGGAACAATGAAAAATACTCTGACAACTCAACCGCTAGGTAAAGGTTGTTCCATAACCCTGAGATCATAGGGAAATGATGTGGAAGAGATCTCAATTTTTCTTGGGTCCCACATAGTGAAGGTAGCGCTAATCTCCTATTTGTTCCTGCTTTACCTTCCCCAACCCTGAACAAAGGTGGACACCCATTTACTTTACAGCCTGGAGAACTGGAGGCCACAGCACCAACACCAGGCTGAGACTGTACACGGCTTGTCCTTACCACCTTTCCACCCTATTTTATGGCTCACAATGCTGGAAAAATGACAGAACGTGATCTTACCACGCTGTTGACCTTCCACACAAAGAACTCTGTAGAATCATGTAAGTCTTCCGGCCAAACACCATCTCCACCATACAGCTGCTTGCTGGTATCAATCATCACAGTATGGACACTATCGTCACAGTATGGACACTATCATCACAGTATGGATACTATCGTCAAAGTATGGACACTATCATCACAGTATGGACACTATCATTACAGTATGGACACTATCATCACAGTATGGACACTATCATCACAGTATGGACACTATCATCACAGTATGGACAATATCATCACAGTATGGACACTATCATTACGAACAGAAAAGACAACGGAGATGGACTAGGCACATCATCCAAAGAAAACAGGACCATATCACCAGGACTGCCCTTCACTGGACACCATGAAGACAGCAGGACAACATCACCAGGACTGCCCTTCACCAGACACCATGAAGACAGCAGGACAACATCACCAGGACTGCCCTTCACCAGACATCATGAAGACAGCAGGACAACATCACCAGGACTGCCTTTCACTGGACATCATGAAGACAGCAGGACAACATCACCAGGACTGTCCTTCACTGGACACCATGAAGACAGCAGGATAACATCACCAGGACTGCCCTTCACCGGACATCATGAAGACAGCAGGACAACATCACCAGGACTGCCCTTCACTGAACACCATGAAGACAGCAGGACAACATCACCAGGACTGCCCTTCACTGAACACCATGAAGACAGCAGGACAACATCACCAGGACTGCCCTTCACTGGACACCATGAAGACAGCAGGACAACATCACCAGGACTGCCCTTCACCAGACATCATGAAGACAGCAGGACAACATCACCGGGACTGCCCTTCACCAGACATCATGAAGACAGCAGGACAACATCACCAGGACTGTCCTTCACTGGACACCATGAAGACAGCAGGATAACATCACCAGGACTGCCCTTCACCGGACATCATGAAGACAGCAGGACAACATCACCAGGACTGTCCTTCACTGGACATCATGAAGACAGCAGGACAACATCACCAGGACTGCCCTTCACTGGACACCATGAAGACAGGATAACATCACCGGGACTGCCCTTCACCAGACACCATGAAGACAGGATAACATCACCAGGACTGCCCTTCACTGGACACCATGAAGACAGCAGGACAACATCACCAGGACTGCCCTTCACTGAACATCATGAAGACAGCAGGACAACATCACCAGGACTGCCCGTCACTGGACACCATGAAGACAGCAGGACAACATCACCAGGACTACCCTTCACTGACACCAGAAGGAAGACAGCAGACAGGAAGACTCAAGAACAACACATGATGAACAACAGGAGCTTAAGGTATTGAAACACACTTGGCGTGCAATACAGAGGCAGGCCCAGGACAGACTGAAATGGGGGACCTTTGTTGCTGCCATACATGCTAATGATATTATGGGTAATAAGTAAGTCAGTCAGTCAGTACAACAGGATGTAAGGCAGTGAAGGACTGGGGGCCACATGCACATCATATTTCTGAAGCTGGACCTAAACTTATGTAGTCAGGTCCCACTTCAAATGAATAAAGAAGATATTGTAGTGTTCTATATCACAAACTGAATGGTGAGACATTTACCTGTGTCAACAAGGCTCCAGTCATGATAGAAAAAGTCATGGCTTCTTGTGATAACTTCTGGATTGTCATCTATGTGTCATAATGGACATCACAGACTGTCAGCATTAAGTGAAACAGAAACACTAATTGTCATCTATGTGTCATAATGGACATCACAGACTGTCTGCATTAAGTGAAACAGAAACACTAATTGTCATCTATGTGTCATAATGGACATCACAGACTGTCAGCATTAAGTGAAACAGAAACACTAATTGTCATCTATGTGCCATAATGGACATCACAGACTGTCTGCATTAAGTGAAACAGAAACAAGAATTGACATCTACGTGCCATAATGGTCATCACAGACTGTCTGCATTAAGTGAAACAGAAACAAGAATTGACATCTATGTGCCATAATGGACATCACACACTGTCTGCATTAAGTGAAACAGAAACACTAATTGACATCTATGTGCCATAATGGACATCACAGACTGTCTGCATTAAGTGAAACAGAAACACTAATTGTCATCTATGTGCCATAATGGACATCACAGACTGTCTGCATTAAGTGAAACAGAAACAAGAATTGACATCTATGTGCCATAATGGTCATCACAGACTGTCTGCATTAAGTGAAACAGAAACACTAATTGTCATCTATGTGTCATAATGGACATCACAGACTGTCTGCATTAAGTGAAACAGAAACAAGAATTGACATCTACGTGCCATAATGGTCATCACAGACTGTCTGCATTAAGTGAAACAGAAACAAGAATTGACATCTACGTGCCATAATGGTCATCACAGACTGTCTGCATTAAGTGAAACAGAAACAAGAATTGACATCTACGTGCCATAATGGTCATCACAGACTGTCTGCATTAAGTGAAACAGAAACAAGAATTGACATCTACGTGCCATAATGGTCATCACAGACTGTCTGCATTAAGTGAAACAGAAACAAGAATTGACATCTACGTGCCATAATGGTCATCACAGACTGTCTGCATTAAGTGAAACAGAAACAAGAATTGACATCTACGTGCCATAATGGTCATCACAGACTGTCTGCATTAAGTGAAACAGAAACAAGAATTGACATCTACGTGCCATAATGGTCATCACAGACTGTCTGCATTAAGTGAAACAGAAACAAGAATTGACATCTACGTGCCATAATGGTCATCACAGACTGTCTGCATTAAGTGAAACAGAAACACTAATTGTCATCTATGTGCCATAATGGTCATCACAGACTGTCTGCATTAAGTGAAACAGAAACAAGAATTGACATCTACGTGCCATAATGGTCATCACAGACTGTCTGCATTAAGTGAAACAGAAACAAGAATTGACATCTACGTGCCATAATGGTCATCACAGACTGTCTGCATTAAGTGAAACAGAAACAAGGATTGTCATCTCATGCCATAATGGACATCACAGACTGTCTGCATTAAGTGAAATAGAAACAAGAATTGTCAGCTGCACGTTATAACTGAAATCACAGGGAATTTCAGCATTCAAGAAAAACAACAACACAGAAACACAAAATTGTTGACTAACTGACCTTCAATACTACAGTTTCACCACAACAAAGCAGATTTATCCATATAATATTATGTATGGTAAGACACTACAAAATTACCACACCAAAACAGATTTCATAAAGTATTGTGTATGGTAGGATACCACAGACTGTCATAATAAAACAGACTTCACACAGTATTATGTATTATGTATGACATCAAACTACAGACTTATAACAGACTTCACACAGTATTATGTATTATGTATGACATCAAACTACAGACTTATAACAGACTTCACACAGTATTATGTATGACATCAAACTACAGACTTATAACAGACTTCACACAGTATTATGTATGACATCAAACTACAGACTTATAACAACACAGACTTCACACAGTATTATGTATGACATCAAACTACAGACTTATAACAACACAGACTTCACACAGTATTATGTATGACATCAAACTACAGACTTATAACAACACAGACATCACACAGTATTATGTATGACATCAAACTACAGACTTATAACAACACAGACATCACACAGTATTATGTATGACATCAAACTACAGACTTATAACAGACTTCACACAGTATTATGTATGACATCAAACTACAGACTTATAACAACACAGACATCACACAGTATTATGTATGACATCAAACTACAGACTTATAACAGACTTCACACAGTATTATGTATGACATCAAACTACAGACTTATAACAACACAGACATCACACAGTAATATGTATGACATCAAACTACAGACTTATAACAACACAGACATCACACAGTATTATGTATGACATCAAACTACAGACATATAACAACACAGACATCACACAGTAATATGTATGACATCAAACTACAGACTTATAACAACACAGACATCACACAGTATTATGTATGACATCAAACTACAGACATATAACAACACAGACATCACACAGTAATATGTATGACATCAAACTACAGACTTATAACAACACAGACATCACACAGTATTATGTATGACATCAAACTACAGACTTATAACAACACAGACATCACACAGTAATATGTATGACATCAAACTACAGACTTATAACAACACAGACATCACACAGTATTATGTATGACATCAAACTACAGACTTATAACAACACAGACTTCACACAGTAATATGTATGACATCAAACTACAGACTTATAACAACACAGACTTCACACAGTATTATGTATGACATCAAACTACAGACTTATAACAGACTTCACACAGTATTATGTATGACATCAAACTACAGACTGTTATAACAACACAGACATCACACAGTATTATGTATGACATCAAACTACAGACTTATAACAACACAGACATCACACAGTATTATGTATGACATCAAACTACAGACATATAACAACACAGACATCACACAGTATTATGTATGACATCAAACTACAGACTGTTATAACAACACAGACTTCACACAGTATTATGTATGACATCAAACTACAGACTTATAACAACACAGACATCACACAGTATTATGTATGACATCAAACTACAGACTGTTATAACAACACAGACATCACACAGTATTATGTATGACATCAAACTACAGACTTATAACAACACAGACATCACACAGTATTATGTATGACATCAAACTACAGACTGTTATAACAACACAGACATCACACAGTAATATGTATGACATCAAACTACAGACTGTTATAACAACACAGACATCACACAGTATTATGTATGACATCAAACTACAGACTGTTATAACAACACAGACATCACACAGTAATATGTATGACATCAAACTACAGACTGTTATAACAACACAGACATCACACAGTAATATGTATGACATCAAACTACAGACTTATAACAACACAGACATTTACACAGTATTATGTATGACATCAAACTACAGACTTATAACAGACTTCACACAGTATTATGTATGACATCAAACTACAGACTTATAACAACACAGACTTCACACAGTATTATGTATGACATCAAACTACAGACTTATAACAACACAGACATCACACAGTATTATGTATGACATCAAACTACAGACTGTTATAACAACACAGACTTCACACAGTATTATGTATGACATCAAACTACAGACTTATAACAACACAGACTTCACACAGTATTATGTATGACATCAAACTACAGACTTATAACAGACTTCACACAGTATTATGTATGACATCAAACTACAGACTGTTATAACAACACAGACTTCACACAGTAATATGTATGACATCAAACTACAGACTTATAACAACACAGACTTCACACAGTATTATGTATGACATCAAACTACAGACTTATAACAGACTTCACACAGTATTATGTATGACATCAAACTACAGACTGTTATAACAACACAGACTTCACACAGTATTATGTATGACATCAAACTACAGACTTATAACAGACTTCACACAGTATTATGTATGACATCAAACTACAGACTGTTATAACAACACAGACTTCACACAGTAATATGTATGACATCAAACTACAGACTTATAACAACACAGACATCACACAGTATTATGTATGACATCAAACTACAGACTTATAACAGACTTCACACAGTATTATGTATGACATCAAACTACAGACTTATAACAAACACAGACATCACACAGTAATATGTATGACATCAAACTACAGACTTATAACAACACAGACATCACACAGTATTATGTATGACATCAAACTACAGACTTATAACAACACAGACATCACACAGTAATATGTATGACATCAAACTACAGACTTATAACAGACTTCACACAGTATTATGTATGACATCAAACTACAGACTTATAACAGACTTCACACAGTATTATGTATGACATCAAACTACAGACTTATAACAGACTTCACACAGTATTATGTATGACATCAAACTACAGACTGTTATAACAACACAGACTTCACACAGTATTATGTATGACATCAAACTACAGACTTACAACAAAACAGATTTCGTCATGTACAGATGTACAGCAAGACACCGGAGTCCTGTCATGCCAAAATGACTGTTCTCCAAACAGATTGCAATTTTAACTTATAATTCTAATTCTAAATTATCACTGTACAAATCATTCCCATGAACCTGCACTAACGCTGACACTCACCAATCAAGGTCACACAGGTTCCTTGTAAATAAATTATCATAACATGAAGGCAACTATGACAAGAGTGTTGCTTAAACAAAGAGAACACATGACTCTGAAAGACAGATAATGCAAATTAGACTAACATACAACAAAGGTGAAACAAAGTGCAGAGAGAAGCAGACAAAGGGTGGAACAGAGCGGTCATCACGATGAACTCTCCTGGTCGTTCTGATCAGGCACCAGGCACTCACGGTTTTCGTACAACCAGAAATCATTCAGATCTATCAAAATGCTGACAAATGTGTTCCCCTTGCCACTGAAACACACACACAAAAATGTCTACCATCAGTATTACTTACTGACACACAGAAATACACTAATACACACAAACACACATACATACACACACATGCAAACACACACACAAACATAAACACACACATGTATGCACACACATACACACATACATACACACACACACACACACACAAATACAAACACACACACAAACATAAACACACACATGTATGCACACACATACACACATACATACACACACACACACACAAATACAAACACACACACAAAAATGTCTACCATCAGTATTACTTACTGACACACAGAAATACACTAATACACACAAACACACATACATACACACACATGCAAACACACACCACAAACATAAACCACACATGTATGCACACACATACACACATACATACACACACACACACACACACACAAATACAAACACAACGAACACACACACAAACATACATCACACACACGTACGTACACCACACACACATAAATACACACATCACACACACACACACACACCCCCACCACCACACCACAACACTACAACAACAACAACAACAACAACAAGGAATAAATGTATGTGTGTTGGTTGATGAAAACAGATTTGTGTCACATGGCTGTTTCATTTTAATATCTGTCCCTACAACTGGCAAAGAAGACGTTTTGTTTTAATTATCTGAAATGATAAATGACATGTTTCAATCATTTACAGCAACAAAATACAAACCAAACAAAAGGCATTCACTTATTTCTATTGTTTATCAAAATGGTCTTTTCCTTTGGTTTTGAACAGTTTAAGTATTCCTCCAGTTCACAGACACAAATGACCCTATAAAGGAAACAATTAGAACTACTCATGGCTGTCAATCACTGTTAACTGGAATTAACAGAAATATTTAGCATCAAAACCCCAAACACTATTTTAACCCTTTCACAACATCACACTATCCACAAAAACCTTAAGGTAGCTGTTAGATAGGTAAGGGGAAGCGAATAGATTAACTCTTTCCCTACATAATCCAGCTGTGCGGATCTTTCCCTGTACGTGTGCTTTGTGCCAGGCTGCACAACCCTTGTGTATGTAGCTGTTCAGCGATTTTCTTATTTTGTTCTCTGCGATAGAATTCTGGCCTCTGGTACTTGTTTAACAGAAAATGTCAAAGAGCAACCTGATACTGTGGCGCTGAATCGTGCAGAGAGTGAGAGGTCCGGAAATCACTGATACTACAAAGTGTGTGGTTTGAATGGGTCATGTATTCACTCACACACACACTAACCCATTTCTGAATTATAGGGAGAACAGTGGCAGAATGGTTCAGACATTCGCCTGCCAGTAACTAATCTCGAGGTTCCAGCATTTGCTCCCTGTACAGGCCTCGACTTTTCTCCTCAGTTTGACTGGAAAATCAAACTGAACGTCTAGTCCTTTGGAAGGGGACAAAAAACGAGTCAGACCCGTGTACCTTCTGGCTGTGCAAACTAAAGATCCCATGGCAGTTGAAAATCATGAAGAGCAGGGCATTGACCGGCTGCCTTGGTATAAAACATTGGAGAGATAGGTTGATTTCCCAGGTCCCACTCCTTGAAGGCCAACCCTTCTTGCCCTTCTGAAGTCTTTGTTTAAAAAAAAAAGGGGGAATATGAATATGAATTTGAAGCGAGGGAGAGGGGATGGGCACCTCCCTCATATTGCTGGCCCTGGGAAAAGTTGAGGTCTCTGCCACCTCACTCCCCTACGACCTCAGGGTTATGGAACTGTCTAGGTAGGAACTCATGACCTGGCCAGCTATTGGGTTTATGTGTAGGCTTGAGGCTTGTGCCGTGATCATTCTGGATCTTCTCCATTACATGGCACTTGTGACGTTAATGCATACGGAATTCAATCCGAGCGCAGAGACGTCATCTTGAGAAACTGAAACTGAAACTGAAAGTAAATTAATTATAAAACCAACAGATGGAGATTCAGCCAGGGAAAGACCTAGCACAGAGTATGGAAGTTTTTCAGTGTTGAAGACAGGTTGGTTTGTGTCATCCTAAAAAAGTTAAAGCAATTTGCATAATTGTACAGATGGTACATGGCAAAGTGTAACTGTCAACACTGTCTGGATCTGGACTCCTCAGTACTGCCTGTGTATGGATGTCTCCAGGGAAAAAATGAAGGAGGAAATCTGTTAAAAACACTTATCAATGCTACACCATCATAAATGTTCAAACTCCCAATGCCAACGACAGACAAAAATGTCTATAATGTTACGTAGACTGACCAGTTGATGAGATCTTGCAGAGTGATTTTGAGTGGGTCAGCAGGCTTGACCATGTCAAATATTTCATCTTTCACATCTTCAAAGGGCACAGGTTCTTGTCCGTGTTGTCTCATCATTTTCTGGATGGCCTGCACACACACACACACACAACACACACAGACACACACACACACACACACAGACACACACACAGACACAGACACAGACACACACAGACACAGACACACACACACACACACACACAGACACACAGACACACAGACACACACCACACCACAACACCAGTCAGTACAGAAAATGGACACAGACACACAGACACACACACACACACACACACACAGACACACATACACACAGACACACACACACAGACACACACACACAGACACACACACACACACACACACACACACACAGACAGACACACAGACACACCACACCACAACACCAGTCAGTACAGAAAATGGACACAGACAGACACACACACACACACACACACACACACACACACACACACACACAGACACAGACACAGACACACACACACCACACCACAACACCAGTCAGTACAGAAAATGGACACAGACAGACAGACACACACACACACACACACACACACACACACAGACACACAGACACAGACACAGACACACACAGACACAGACACAGACACACACCACACCACAACACCAGTCAGTACAGAAAATGGACACAGACAGACACAGACAGACACAGACACACCACACCACACCACCAGTCAGTACAGAAAATGGACACAGACAGACACAGACACACCACACCACAACACCAGTCAGTACAGAAAATGGACACAGACAGACACAGACACAGACACAGACACACCACACCACAACACCAGTCAGTACAGAAAATGGACACAGACAGACACACAGACACACACAGACACAGACACACCACACCACAACACCAGTCAGTACAGAAAATGGACACAGACACACACACACAGACACACCACACACACAACACCAGTCAGTACAGAAAATGGACACAGACAGACACACACAGACACAGACACACACACACCACACCACACCACAACACCAGTCAGTACAGAAAATGGACACAGACAGACACACACACACAGACACACACACACCACACCACAACACCAGTTAGTACAGAAAATGGACACAGAGACACACACACACAGACAGACACACACCACACCACAACACCAGTCAGTACAGAAAATGGACACAGACAGACACACACACACAGACACACACACACCACACCACAACACCAGTTTAGTACAGAAAATGGACACAGAGACACACACACACAGACACACACACACCACACCACAACACCAGTCAGTACAGAAAATGGACACAGACAGACACACACACAGACAGACACACACACACACAGACACACACACACCACACCACAACACCAGTCAGTACAGAAAATGGACACAGACAGACACACACACACACAGCACACACACACACACAGACACACCACACCACAACACACAGTCAGTACAGAAAATGGACACAGACAGACACACACACACACAGACACACACACACACACACACACCACACCACAACACCAGTCAGTACAGAAAATGGACACAGACAGACACACACACACAGACACAGACACACCACACCACAACACCAGTCAGTACAGAAAATGGACACAGACAGACACACACACACCACACCACAACACCAGTCAGTACAGAAAATGGACACAGACAGACAGACACACACCACACCACAACACCAGTCAGTACAGAAAATGGACACAGACAGACACACAGACACAGACACACACACACCACACCACAACACCAGTCAGTACAGAAAATGGACACAGACAGACACACACACAGACACACACACACCACACCACAACACCAGTCAGTACAGAAAATGGACACAGACACACACACACACAGACAGACCACACACACACACACACACACAGACACACACACAGACAGACACACAATCATAATAATGTCATACATATACAAACAGTCCATGTCTTAAAGCATGTTTGTTGCACTTAACAGTATCAGAACATTATCAAACTCAACATATGACAAGAGGCATTAAAGCATGTTTGTTGCACTTAACAGTATCAGAACATTATCAAACTCAACATATGACAAGAGGCATTAAAGCATGTTTGTTGCACTTAACAGTATCAGAACATTATCAAACTCAACATATGACAAGAGGCATTAAAGCAAATAATGAAAATAAATATTAGCAACTACTAGTCACGAAAATAAACAAAACCAAATTAACCACATAAATGAATACAACTACGTCTTCACACAAAATGCATGCACGCACACATACACAGTCCCATGTCATAAAGAAATAATTTAGAGTGAAGACAGAGAAGCCTTCTCCCGATACACACACAGACACAGCAACACAGCATGACACATCCTATCTTAAAAATATAATTCAGGGCGTAAACACACACACAACACTCAAAGAGACGCAATGTAACATGACATCACCTTTAAGAAACAAATTCAGGACATACACACTGAGGTATTGTGCACACACACACACACACACACCACAAAAAACACACATACACACACACACAACACATACACACACACATACACACACACACACACCAACACACACACACACAACACACACACCACACACACACTAACACGCACGCACGCACACACACACACACACACACACACACACACACACACACACCATACAATAACGTAACCTACTTTAAAGAAAAAATTCAGGGCATAGACATTGAGGTAACCCCTATGCTGAACATCCAGGATGCGGAAGAGGTAACGCAAGGCCGGTGGTTCTTTTCTGTTCTCCATGGCCAGCACAAAGTCCAGATAGGTCTTGTAGTCCTGACAAACATACAACACACGATGCACTTCTGACTGGGAGGTCATGAGTTCAAACTCCCTTTGGTCAAAAAAAAAAAAAAAAAAAAAAAGACTGTGGGATTTTCTGCCATGACCATTCCTACTGAGAGTGGAGCATGCTATGGGCTCACACAACTGAATCTTCTTTATTTTATGCAGGTATCACTGAGTGTTACTCAAATTTCTTGACCAACACTGCAGGTATCTGTATCTCTTGTGCCTGACTGATGTCAGAATATCATCCTGCACCCATCAGCACTATTGAGTTCCAAAGGAGCCACAGTAGCAGACGTCACAACAACTCTCCTCCATTTACCTTGGTTTTGACTTTTCTTTGCTCTTTAGTAGACCCTCAAACCCCTCACTGGTGATGTTGTTCATACAGGAGGTGGCTGGTCCACCTCAATTTCTCTTGGCCTCAATTTTTCCTTGCAAAGCTGTCGTCATTGTGTTGGCGTTGTGGATTGCATGGCTGATATATCTCATTTTCCTTCTGTTGATATCTGCTAGCAGTCAGTGATAGACTGAGTTTAGTTCAAAATGTTTTCATTTGTTCTTTAATCCATTCATTTGACTCTAAGAAGTGCCTGTGGAACATCTCTCAGGACGTACTCTGATGATAAGCGTAGCAGGCTGGGTAAGAGAAGAAGATAGTTTCCTCTGAAAACTGGCCGGGGTCCAGGGGCAACGTCCCTGCTGGGAAGTCTGGGGGGGGGGGGGGGGGGGGGGGGTGAAGCTGAAGAATTTCTGTAATTTTGAGGCATTATAGATGCATTTTCTGATGGCAAATACAATAATTCAGTAATATTCCTCTGAAAAAATTTTTTTTTCCCTCTGAAACTAGGAGTTCATCCGCTGAAATTAGTGGATCCGCTGAGAGTTACCCAGCCTGGCGTAGAGTACAGCCTTGTAACTGCCTCAATCCCCGCTGGAATTCCAAAGCATCATAATAAACATTATATAATATTATATACATTATATCATTCTCAGGTAATCATCAATCATTACAGCACTAGAAAAACTGTCCCAGATTCTGTAGCTCTTCACGCCATGTTGTGGAGACCTTAGTTTCAGTTTCCTCAACTGCTTCCATACCTGAGATGATTTGCAGTTGGTAGTTGTTTGTGTCAGTGATTCAGAGGTTTGCTGCCAGAGGATAGTGGTGATGGTCTGTGTACTGGGAGGGTGTCCTGTTTGGTCTGGCTCCATAACAGTGATTATTGTCATTAATAGTGTCCTCAGTAAATCAAATCACAACACACACTGTTGAGCTCCACCAAATGACCCAATAGCAATGCACAGTCTCCTTTGGAGGGTGGCCCAATGGTGGTTTAACCCCTCTGGTTCCCATGGGCTTCCTGGCACTCATGGAACTCGGTGGAGTGTTGAGGAGCCGGAATGAGTAGTGTGAACCAGTACCACTGAAGTAGCAAGAAGTTGGGGCAGAAAAACAATAACAAAACAAACAAACAAAAAACCAACCTCATCAAGCACACCCCTCACTTTCACCTTAATTAGCGATGACAGTGTTGTCAAAACACACACACACCTTTACCTGTCCTGTCAGGTTTCTATCCTTCTCCACTGATGATCAACTCTCTCTTATCCATCTCATGCACAAGGAGACACACTGGCCTTCAGCAACTGATGTGGGTCTTCATGTGGGATACCAGACTGATCCTGAAGGCACATTTTCTTCAGCAAACACTGCATGGGAAGAAGTCTTGGGGCTTGGCTTCCACTGGTCTCTCTTCTGTTGGACAGCAGCTGTACTGTGCTGTTTCAATGTGACCGTCTTTCATGCACTGTTGTTGTCAGTATACTGGTGTGGACAACGTCTCCCTGGCTGATGGTGTTTCAATGTGACCGTCTTGCTTACACTGTTGTTGTCAGTATACTGGTGTGGACAACGTCTCCCTGGCTGGTGGTGTTTCAATGTGACCGTCTTGCTTACACTGTTGTTGTCAGTATACTGGTGTGGACAACGTCTCCCTAACTGGTGGTGTTTCAATGTGACCTTCTTGCATACACTGTTGTTGTCAGTATACTGGTGTGGACAACGTCTCCCTGGCTGGTGTGTTTCAATGTGACCGTTTTGCTTACACTGTTGTTGTCAGTATACTGGTGTGGACAACGTCTCCCTAACTGGTGGTGTTTCAATGTGACCTTCTTGCATACACTGTTGTTGTCAGTATACTGGTGTGGACAACGTCTCCCTAACTGGTGTTGTTGATGCTACAGCTGATGAGTTGTCTTTCTGAATATCCTTGTATCACTGTAGCCATCTTCACTGATGTCATCTGACTTAGTCATCATAGCAAATGCTAAAGGTCTGTGTACAAATGCTAAAGGTCTGTGTACAAATGCTAAAGGTCTGTGTACAAATGCTAAAGGTCTGTGTACAAATGCTAAAGGTCTGTGTACAAATGCCAAAGGTCTGTGTACAAATGCCAAAGGTCCGTGTACAAATGCTAAAGGTCTGTGTACAAATGCCAAAGGTCTGTGTACAAAATGCTAAAGGTCTGTGTACAAATGCTAAAGGTCTGTGTACAAATGCTAAAGGTCTGTGTACAAATGCTAAAGGTCTGTGTACAAATGTCAAAGGTCTGTGTACAAAATGCCAAAGGTCTGTGTACAAATGCTAAAGTCTGTGTACAAATGCCAAAGGTCTGTGTACAAATGCCAAAGGTCTGTGTACAAATGCTAAAGGTCTGTGTACAAATGCTAAAGGTCAGTGTACAAATGCTATGTGCTGGCAAGGTCTTGAATTTCTACTTAAACCTACAGACTACAGATTTCATACACTAATGCCTGTTTCTTACCCATCCATCAGTAAAATACAGTCAGACTGTATTCTAACAAATTAGATCTCTCCATCAGAAACTCTCCCAGCAACCTCAATGACTCACCATCATCATCATCAGGTGCCCTGCCGCATGGCGTTGGCGATCATGGACTTACATCTGTCTCTATCTCTTGCTGCCCCAAGCGTCTCCTCCACCCTCCTCGTTTTCAGCCACTCTGCAAGTCCGTCTAGCATTTTCTCCCTGGGTCTACCTGGTGCTCTCTTTTCCTCCAGCTTTCCTGTTCCGACCAGGTGCTCAAATCCCCCTTCCTCATAAAATGGCCTACAAATGTTGCCTGTCTTCTCCAATCTTCCTTATGAATGATCTACTTGTGTCTGCCTCCATCAAGACTGTCTCGTTTGTTTTCTTTGCTGTCCATGGAACTCTCAACATTCTTCTTAGAAACCACATATCGGCTGCCTCAATCTTGTTCTGGCTTTGCCTGCTGACTGTCCACGCCTCACATCCATACAACAGTATTGGTTCCATGTAACATTCAAGAACTCTCTTCTTGATGTTAAATGATAGGCATTTGTTGGTAAGAATGCTTGTCATCTTCTTGAATGCTGTTTTGGCTTGGCTGATTCTGCTGGCTATTTCTGATGTGCATCTGCCGTCTGATGAAATGATCGTTCCCAGGTATTTAAATGTATCAACCTGTGTCAAGGTTGTGCTATTTGCTGTTATTTTGCATGATGGGATTTCATGTTTTTTACTGATCACCATGACTGCAGTCTTCTTGCTGTTTGTTCCAAGCCCCTTACCTTTGCTTTCTTTTCTAGTATATTCACAGGTTTTGTAGGTCCCTTTCATTTTCTGCATTAGCACGGTGTCATCGTGTATCGAATGTTGTTTATCATTTTCCCTCCAACCTTTAATCCAGGGTCTTCTTCTAGGTTTCTCATGATGTTTTCACTGTAAAGTGAAAACAGATCTGGTGATAAAACACAACCCTGTCTGACTCCTCTTTTGATGTTTTGGAAAGAGCTTATATTGTTTTCTATTCTCATTGCAGCTGTTTGTTCCCAGTACATATTTCTGATTATTCGTAGATCTTTTCCATCAACATTGAGTCTCTCCAGTTGGTTGATCAATTCTTCATGTCTTACCCGATCAAAAGCCTTGGTATAGTCAAAAAAGCATATATACAAATCATTATTCATCTCAATTGACCTCTCTATGATAGTTCTTAGGATGTAATGGCATTAATAGTTCCTTTCTCTTCCACAAATCCACACTGTTCTTCTGCTATTTCTCTTTTGATTCTATTCCTTGTCCTCATCATGATTATTCTTAACAGGATTTTTGTTACATGACTTCTTTGGAAGTGCAATGAAAATTGATTTTGACATATCTTTGGGGATTTTTCCAGTGTTGTAAATTTTCATTTAGGAGGATTGTTATTTTTTCTATGCCAAATTCCTCAAGGGCTTCAATCATCTCTGTAGTAATGTTTTCTGGTCCTGGGGCTTTTCCTGGTTTCATCTTTTTCACTGCTGCTTTAACTTCATCTTTCATTAAGCGTGCCATCTTTTGATTTCAAGCAACCAGTTGATGTGCATGTATTTTTCCTGTGGACAATTTCTTCAAATCGTCTGTACATACCCTGAGGATCCGTTTTGTGTCGGTCTTCTATTTCTTTGCATTTTATTATCAGCCAAGCTTCCTTAGCTTCATTGCACCTATTCCTGATTTCTTTGTTTATCTTCCTGTATATCTCCTCGTTTCTCTTTGCCTTCCTCCTTTCCTCCATCAAGCCCAAAATTTCATTAGTCATCCAGCTCTTTTTTGCTTTTCTATCTGCCTTAGGGATTTCTTCACAAGCTTCATTTATCGAATTTCTCAACATTGTCCATTGTTCCTCACTGTCACCAACGTCTTCCAGAGCACTGAATTTGTTTTGAACATGTAGGCTACATTAAATTTTTTACGTATCACTTCATATGTCTTTAAGAGTCCAAGATTTAGTTTGATGTTGCTTTTGGTCTGTTTCCTTTTCTTTCATTTCAGCCTAAATCTTCCCACTACAGGATTGTGGTCACTGTTGCAGTCTGCGCCTGGTAGTGTTTTTGCTGACAGTAAAGAATTTCTAAATCTTTTGTTGATCAGGATGTAGTCAATTTGATTTTTGGTATTATCTCTTGGACTCATCCAAGTCCATTTTCTTCTATTAGGCTGCTCAAACCAGGTGTTTCCTACTATGAACTCATTCATCTGTGCCCATTCTACAAGTTTCCCACCCCTTTCATTTTGTGTACCAAGGCCATGAGGTCCAACTATATCCTCCACCCTATCCTGTCCCACTTTAGCATTAAAATCTCCCATTATTACTGTAACTTCATGTGATTTGCACTGGACCTTGGCCATCTCTAATACTTCGTAGAAGTTGTCGATGTCTTCCTGAGTACTTGCGGATGTTGGTGCATACACCTGAATGATTTTGATATCAAATGGTTTGCCTCCCAATTTGACCAGCAAAACTCTGTCGGACACAGCCCATTATCCCTTAACTGCTTTTGATTTGTCTTTGTCCATTATGATGCCTATTCCCTTTCATGTGAATTACCACCAGAGTATATCACTGTGTATTCTCCTGATGTTAGCATGCCTGCCCCCTTCCATCTCACTTCCCCTAGTCCTAAAAACTGATGTTAAGCCTTTCCATCTCCATTTTGATGTTATCTAATTTTCCCTTCTGCAACAGCGTCCTGATGTTCCATGTTGCTATTTTGGTGTTTTTTTTGATTTGAGTTTGGGTTTGGGTTTGGGTTTGGGTTTGGTCGCAGTAGCTGGCTGATGGTCTGGTGTCACCTGCGCCGCATGACAGTCCCTACCGGACGAAGGTGCTCCTATTTACGTCATTATCTTCAATTTCCTTTTGTTTGTCCATCCATAATTGTCCTGGGGAAAATACGATGGTGGTTTCCCGTTGCCTTCCATCGTTTTTTTTTTTTTTCAGGGTTAACTCCCTTAGCATTATTCTCTCCCGAGATGTCCACAAGGCAGTGGAGCTATTTACCCATAACTTGGGGATCTGGTTCGTGGGCACCAGGGCATATCAACACGCCAGTGGGCCTGCGTGCCACATGTCTGGGGGCCAGACCTCCTCCAAGTCCCTCGAGATTTATCCTGAGTCCGTGAGGTGCTCAGTTACCACATGTCGCCAATGAGGCATAATGTAGGGTTTGCTGATGGAGAGGCTATGGACTGACAGGAAGAGACTTACGCATTCTGCTCTTCTTTTCGCATAGCTGCAAGCAGCAGTGCTAGCCAGCGGTGCAGGCTGAAAGTGAGAGGTGATAAGCACGCAGTTACTAGCTGACACACTAGACGCATCACATCGGCCCTTGACTACCACAATGAAATGGTATCAACTTGACCATACACCACCAAGTTCACTGTTATTAAGCACAAAGTGTAGACACATGTGGAAATTGAGTTACAGGGTATTGTGTTTTTCCCCCTCTCCACACACCATTCCTAAAGTGTCAAAAGTCAAACTCACCATTTCTCCTTCATAGGTCATACACTCTTCAAACACTCTGTCCATGAACACATCAGACAGGGTGCCCGTGCCGTACCTGTACATAACATAGGACAACATGACAATCATACCATCTTCACACCTATGCATAACATACCTAACAATCATAACATACCTAACAATCATAACATACATAACAATCATAACATACATAACAATTGTAACATACATAACAACCATACACACTTCACACCTGTACATAACATACATAACAATCATACCATCTTCACTTTGTTCATACAGGTTTACATGCTGTACCTGTATATAACATACATAACAATCATACACACTTTACACCTGTATATAACATACATAACAATCATACACACTTTACACCTGTATATAACATACATAACAATCATACACACTTTACACCTGTATATAACATACATAACAATCATACACACTTTACACCTGTATACAGCATACATAACAATCATACACACTTTACACCTGTATATAACATACATAACAATCATACACACTTTACACCTGTATACAGCATACATAACAATCATACACACTTTACACCTGTATATAACATACATAACAATCATACACACTTTACACCTGTATATAACATACATAACAATCATACACACTTTACACCTGTATATAACATACATAACAATCATACACACTTTACACCTGTATATAACATACATAACAATCATACACACTTTACACCTGTATATAACATACATAACAATCATACACACTTTACACCTGTATATAACATACATAACAATCATACACACTTTACACCTGTATATAACATACATAACAATCATACACACTTTACACCTGTATATAACATACATAACAATCATACACACTTTACACCTGTATACAGCATACATAACAATCATACACACTTTACACCTGTATATAACATACATAACAATCATACACACTTTACACCTGTACATAACATACATAACAATCATACACACTTTACACCTGTATACAGCATACATAACAATCATACACACTTTACAACCTGTATACAGCATACATAACAATCATACACACTTTACACCTGTATATAACATACATAACAATCATACACACTTTACACCTGTACATAACATACATAACAATCATACACACTTTACACCTGTATACAGCATACATAACAATCATACACACTTTACACCTGTATACAGCATACATAACAATCATACACACTTTACACCTGTATATAACATACATAACAATCATACACACTTTACACCTGTATATAACATACATAACAATCATACACACTTTACACCTGTATATAACATACATAACAATCATACACACTTTACACCTGTACATAACATACATAACAATCATACACACTTTAACACTGTATATAACATACATAACAATCATACACACTTTACACCTGTATATAACATACATAACAATCATACACACTTTACACCTGTATACAGCATACATAACAATCATACACACTTTACACCTGTATACAGCATACATAACAATCATACACACTTTACACCTGTATACAGCATACATAACAATCAAACACACTTTACACCTGTATACAGCATACATAACAATCATGCCATCTTCACTTTGATCATACAGGTTCCTGTGCCGTACCTGTATACAGCATACATAACAATCGTGACATACATAACAATCATACACACACTTTACACCTGTATACAGCATACATAACAATCATGCCATCTTCACTTTGATCATACAGGTTCCTGTGCCGTACCTGTATACAGCATACATAACAATCGTGACATACATAACAACCATACACACTTTACACCTGTACATAAACATACATAACAGTCATACCATCTTCGCATGTGTACATAACGCATAAATATATTCCAAATATCAAGTATACCAGCATACACACAAACACATTCACTAGACACACGCACACATGCACTCACTTACACACACACACACACATGTACGCATGCATGCACACACACACACATACACAACCCACATACACACTCACTTGGCCAGTTCCTGCTTGCAAAGCATACCATTGCGGTCTTTATCCAGATTGAGGTACTGGGCGTACACACGCAGAGTGGAAGGGGCAGAGAACCAGTTGGTCTCCTCCTTCTCCTTGGACAACTCTTCATCACGTAGCTACACACAGGACAACTCTTCATCACACAGCTACACACAGTCAGGACAACTCTTCATCACACAGCTACACACAGTCAGGACAACTCTTCATCACGTAGCTACACACAGTCAGGACAACTCTTCATCACACAGCTACACACAGTCAGGACAACTCTTCATCACGTAGCTACACACAGGACAACACTTCATCACACAGCTACACACAGGACAACTCTTCATCACGTAGCTACACACAGGACAACACTTCATCACGTAGCTACACACAGGACAACACTTCATCACACAGCTACACACAGTCAGGACAACTCTTCATCACGTAGCTACACACAGGACAACACTTCATCACACAGCTACACACAGGACAACTCTTCATCACGTAGCTACACACAGGACAACACTTCATCACGTAGCTACACACAGGACAACTCTTCATCACACAGCTACACACAGTCAGGACAACTCTTCATCACACAGCTACACACAGGACAACACTTCATCACGTAGCTACACACAGGACAACTCTTCATCACGTAGCTACACACAGGACAACACTTCATCACATAGCTACACACAGGACAACACTTCATCACACAGCTACACACAGGACAACACTTCATCACACAGCTACACACAGGACAACACTTCATCACACAGCTACACACAGGACAACACTTCATCACACAGCTACACACACAGGACAACACTTCATCACACAGGACAACACTTCATCACACAGCTACACACAGGACAACACTTCATCACACAGCTACACACAGGACAACACTTCATCACACAGCTACACACACAGGACAACACTTCATCACGTAGCTACACACAGGACAACACTTCATCACACAGCTACACACAGGACAACACTTCATCACACAGCTACATACAGTCAGGACAACTCTTCATCACACAGCTACACCACAGTCAGGACAACTCTTCATCACACAGCTACACACAGTCAGGACAACACTTCATCACACAGCTACACATAGGACAACTCTTCATCACACAGCTACACACAGTCAGGACAACTCTTCATCACACAGCTACACACAGTCAGGACAACTCTTCATCACACAGCTACACACAGTCAGGACAACACTTCATCACACAGCTACACATAGGACAACTCTTCATCACACAGCTACACACAGTCAGGACAACTCTTCATCACACAGCTACACACAGTTAGGACAACTCTTCATCACACAGCTACACACAGTCAGGACAACTCTTCATCACACAGCTACACACAGTCAGGACAACTCTTCATCACACAGTCAGGACAACACTTCATCACACAGCTACACACAGTCAGGACAACTCTTCATCACACAGTCAGGACAACTCTTCATCACACAGCTACACACAGTCAGGACAAACACTTCATCACACAGCTACACACAGTCAGGACAACTCTTCATCACACAGTCAGGACAACTCTTCATCACACAGCTACACACAGTCAGGACAACACTTCATCACACAGCTACACACAGTCAGGACAACTCTTCATCACACAGCTACACACAGGACAACTCTTCATCACACAGCTACACACAGTCAGGACAACACTTCATCACACAGCTACACACAGTCAGGACAACACTTCATCACACAGCTACACACAGTCAGGACAACTCTTCATCACACAGCTACACACAGTCAGGACAACACTTCATCACACAGCTACACATAGGACAACTCTTCATCACACAGCTACACACAGTCAGGACAACTCTTCATCACACAGCTACACACAGTCAGGACAACTCTTCATCACACAGCTACACACAGTCAGGACAACACTTCATCACACAGCTACACATAGGACAACTCTTCATCACACAGCTACACACAGTCAGGACAACTCTTCATCACACAGCTACACACAGTCAGGACAACTCTTCATCACACAGCTACACACAGTCAGGACAACACTTCATCACACAGCTACACACAGTCAGGACAACTCTTCATCACACAGCTACACACAGGACAACTCTTCATCACACAGCTACACACAGTCAGGACAACTCTTCATCACACAGCTACACACAGTCAGGACAACACTTCATCACACAGCTACACACAGAACAACTCTTCATCACACAGCTACACACAGTCAGGACAACTCTTCATCACACAGCTACACACAGTCAGGACAACTCTTCATCACACAGCTACACACAGTCAGGACAACTCTTCATCACACAGCTACACACAGTCAGGACAACTCTTCATCACACAGCTACACACAGTCAGGACAACTCTTCATCACACAGCTACACACAGGACAACACTTCATCACACAGCTACACTCAGTCAGGACAACTCTTCATCACACAGCTACACACAGTCAGGACAACTCTTCATCACACAGCTACACACAGTCAGGACAACACTTCATCACACAGCTACACACAGGACAACTCTTCATCACACAGCTACACACAGGACAACTCTTCATCACACAGCTACACACAGTCAGGACAACTCTTCATCACACAGCTACACACAGTCAGGACAACTCTTCATCACACAGCTACACACAGTCAGGACAACTCTTCATCACACAGCTACACACAGTCAGGACAACACTTCATCACACAGCTACACACAGGACAACACTTCATCACACAGCTACACACAGTCAGGACAACTCTTCATCACACAGCTACACACAGGACAACTCTTCATCACACAGCTATACACAGGACAACACTTCATCACACAGCTACACACAGTCAGGACAACTCTTCATCACACAGCTACACACAGGACAACACTTCATCACACAGCTACACACAGTCAGGACAACTCTTCATCACACAGCTACACACAGGACAACTCTTCATCACACAGCTATACACAGGACAACACTTCATCACACAGCTACACACAGTCAGGACAACTCTTCATCACACAGCTACACACAGGACAACTCTTCATCACACAGCTACACACAGTCAGGACAACTCTTCATCACACAGCTACACACAGGACAACTCTTCATCACACAGCTACACACAGTAGACAACACTTCATCACACAGCTACACACAGTCAGGACAACTCTTCATCACACAGCTACACACAGGACAACTCTTCATCACACAGCTACACACAAGGACAACACTTCATCACACAGCTACACACAGTCAGGACAACTCTTCATCACACAGCTACACAAGGACAACACTTCATCACACAGCTACACACAGTCAGGACAATCTTCATCACACAGCTACACACTCAGGACAACTCTTCATCACACAGCTACACCATCAGGACAACTCTTCATCACACAGCTACACACAGTCAGGACAACTCTTCATCACACAGCTACACAGTCAGGACAACTCTTCATCACACAGCTACACAGCAGGACAACACTTCATCACACAGCTACACACATCAGACAACCTTCATCACAACAGCTACACACAGTCAGGACAACCTTCATCACACAGCTACACACAGTCAGGACAACTCTTCATCACACAGCTACAACATCAGGACAACACTTCATCACACAGCTACACACACAGGACAACACTTCATCACACAGCTACACACAGTCAGGACAACTCTTCATCACACAGCTACAACACAGGACAACTCTTCATCACACAGCTACACACATCAGGACAACTCTTTCATCACACAGTACACAGTCAGGACAACACTTCATCACACAGCTACACACATAGGACAACTCTTCATCACACAGCTACAACACAGGACAACACTTCATCACACAGCTAACACAGTCAGGACAACACTTCATCACACAGCTAACACATCAGGACAACATTCATCACACAGCTACACATCAGGACAATCTCTTCATCACACAGCTACACACAGGACAACACTTCATCACACAGCTACACACAGGACAAAACTTCATCACACAGCTACACAATCGGAAATCTTCATCACAGCTATCCACAGGAAACACACAGCTCACAGGACAACACTTATCCATCACACAGGACTACACACAGTACAGGACAACTACTTCTATCACACAGCTACACACAGTCAGGACAACACTTCATCACACAGCTACACACAGTCAGGACAACTCATCACAGTCACACAGGCTACATTCACAGCCCCGCAACACTTCATCACACAGTACACACAGGACACTATCAGTCTGGCACACTTCATCACAGCTACACACAGGACAACCTTCATCACACAAGTACACAAGGAAACTCATACAGTCATCAGGACAACTTCACAAGCTACACACAGGTTACACTTAGCATACACAGCTACAACAGGTCAGGACATCTTCATCACACAGCTACACACAGGACACACTTCATCACACAGCTACACACACGTCAGGACAACACTTCTCACACAGCTACAACACAATCAGGAACACACCTACAGATCTTAGGGAGGGTTATGCTCCGAAGAGAACCAATAAACTATTTTCCATGTGTTTTCTATGCACAGTCATATCATATAGAAAATTTGATTCTTTGAGTTCAATCCCAGCCTTCAAGATAAACACTGACCCATTCACTGCTGTCTTTGTGCTCCAATCATTCTGGTGGTGTTTTGTGGGCTTGTTCTCCTTACCCTTTTCAAGACAGTGTTTTCCACAGGATCTTGGGTCTAGCAAATATTTACTGGCAGAATGGGTGGAACGCATATGGATATGTCCAGGTACGATAATTCCTTCCTGCACAAACTCAAACTATAAAAAAACATACTAAAATTGGAAAATGGAATGGGGGGGGGGGGGGGGGGGCAGGAGAAGGGGAGCAAGCCATCACTATGTGTTTTCTTTTCTTTTCTATGGATCACTGAAATTGGTCAATTTCCAGTTTGGTCAAAAACTCACACTAAAAAGAAAACAGCAGCACAACCCATCACAAACATACTTTCCACATAGTTTCATATTTACAATTCAACCCTGTACTTTCAGTTTTGAGTATTTACTATATTTCAGCATGCATGCAGGGCAACCCAACACAGACAAAAAAAATGTCTTCTAAGAACTGTCGTTATTAAACAGAAACAGGAAAAAACAGAAATAAGCCAGGTTCATCGTGTGTAAGGTTTTCCTATAGGTCACTGAAAAATAGTTAATCTGACATTCTGATCACATATTTATATGAATTCTTGTGCTTAGATGCTTCTTTGTTTCTTCCTTTATATAACTGCCTCTAAAACAAAAAGAAAAGCATTTGAACACAAAAATTTGTATAAAAATGTTATAGTAACTGGATGGAGATTTTCTTTGTAAGTTTGCCCAAGAAAAACTGAGTGTAAACTGTTTTCAACAGGAACAAATCCGTAACAGGTCACTGACTTATATTTAACCCTTCGACTCCCATGCCCTGTCCACCAGCATCCTGCATTGTCAACAATGTTAGCAAAGCAAAAACTTAACCCTTTAACTCCTTCACCCTATCCACCAGCTTCCTGCAGGAAGGTGGTGGATCGGGTGATGGAGTCAAAGAGCTTGGGTGAGGGAGTCAAAGAGCTAAGTTTTTGTAGTTGATGGATAGGGTGTGGGAGTCAAAGGGTTAAAATAGCTGTCAAACTTACAACCCTACCCACTATTTCACATTTTTGATGGCGATTAACAGTTCTACATGTGTGCAGGGCATCCCAGTAAAGAAAAAAATATCTTTTCTAAAAACAATCTGACAATACAGACAATCTTTCTTAATAAACAATCTGACAATACAGACAAGATCTTTTCTTAATAAACAATCTGACAATACAGACAAGATCTTTTCTTAATAAACAATCTGACAATACAGACAAGATCTTTTCTTAATAAACAATCTGACAATACAGACAAGATCTTTTCTTAATAAACAATCTGACAATACAGACATGTTACAAGCAGTAAACTTGGGGGTCCAGAACTTCCACGCTTTTGCAAGTGGTTGGGACTGTTCGTTCATTATTTCTTTTAACCCTTTCATTCCCGCACACAGCCCACCAGCATCCTGCACTCTCAGCCATGCTAGCCAAGCAAAAACTTAACCCTTTGAATCCCTCACCCTATCCACCGGCTTCCTGCAGGAAGCTGGTGGATAGGGTGAGGGATTCAAAGGGTTAAGTTTTTGCAGTTGGTGGATAGGGTGCGGGAGTCAAAGGGTTAACATCTATTCACATATGTGCTGTTAGATGAGGTCAGGACTGTTCGTTCGTTATTTCTTTTAACATCTATTCACATATGTGCTGTTAGATGAGGTCAGGACTGCCCATGACCTACATCCAACAGATCATGACCTACATCCAACAAATCATCCAGAACCTACATCCAACAGATCATCCAGGAAGAAGCAGGCCATGACATCCTCAATCTTGATGCGGCCTGTTCGCAGAGGGTCCAAAAAGAAGAAGAACTTGCGTGAGGCTGTGCAGATGTAGAAACTGTAAAACGATTTCTCCAGAACGCTCAGCTTGGGCAAGGTGGGGATCAGTTCCTGGATGTAGTTTTCAAAATCCTGCCATGTTAGAAACACTATATCAAAAACAATGCTGCAGTACACAAGTGCTTTTTGTTTCAGTGTGGGACTACATACAGCCTAAACAATCTGGTGAAAGAAATTACAATCAGTGTAATAAGTTGTACATATCACCAATACACACAAAGTTCTCACCATCTCTGGCAGGTAGGCCTACACTGTTTGTCATAGCACAAAGAGAACGAACACTCCTCCCTCTTCCTACATACATGCACTGATTCTACCACATCATAGGGGAAAGAACATCCCCATCCACAAACACACGCACTGTCCGATCATGTTATAAAGAAAACACACACACACACACACTCTCTCTCTCTCTGTCCAATCATGTTAAAGAAGGAAACACACCACACACACACACACACTTCTCTCTCTCTCTGTGTCCAATCATGTTAAAGAAGGAAAACACACACACACACACACACACACACACACACACACACTTCTCTCTCTCTGTCCAATCATGTTAAAGAAGGAAACACACACACACACACACACAACACACACACACACACACAAACACACACACACACACACACACACACTTCTCTCTCTCTCTCTGTCCAATCATGTTAAAGAAGGAAACACACCACACACACACACACACACACACGCACATGCACACACACACAATACACACACACACACACGCATCACACATACTCTCTCTCTCTCTGTCCCAATCATTTAAAGAAGGAAACACACAACACACACACACACAACACACACACACACAAAACACACACACAAACACAACCACCCAGATCTCACCGTCTCCTTCAGGTAGCCCTGTCCAGCCACATCATACAGGGACAGACCAATACACATACACACACACACACACACAGATCTCACCGTCTCTTAGGTAGCCTGTCCAGCCACATCATACAGGACAGACACACACCACACACTCACACCCACACACATACAGAACTCACCCGTCCGTCTCCTTCAGGTAGCCCTGTCCAGCCACATCATACAGGGACAGAACCAAACACACCATCCGTCTCCTTCAGGTAGCCCTGTCCAGCCACATCATAAGGGACAGACCAACACACTCACCGTCTCCTTCAGTAGCCCTGTCAGCCACATCATATAGGGACAGACCAATACGAGTGATGAAACCACACCTTTGCGCATCACATATTGAAGAAGTGCAAGATGGCAGTCGCCCGTACGGGTCACCCTGCATCAGTTGCTGAACACACTGCCTTTGGGGTATGGTCTACCACACACACACAGACACACACACCATACACACCACACACCACTACATGCACCTCACACCACACATACACAAATGCATGCACGCACGCACATACGCACGCGCATCACACACACACACTTACACACACACACACTTTATGACAATTGGAGTGGCACTGGTGGACTCCTGGCAGTTTGGATAGCTTATATGGACCAGAAAGTCCAGCTAAGCCAGATTACAATAGCTAACACTGGACAGAAGAAGACTACACATGGACAGGAAGTCCAGCTAACAATTTACAATAGTCTAACCTAATTAGACATGAGGAATTTACTCGTGGACCAGGAAGTCCGCTAAGCCAGATTTACAATAGTCTAGCATGATAGAATGAAGATACACATGGACCAGGAAGTCCAGCTAAGCCAGATTTACAATAGTCTAGCCTAGATAGAATGAAGACTACACTGGACCAGGAAGTCCAGCTAAGCCAGATTTACAATAGTCTAGCCTAGATAGAATGAAGACTACACGTGGACCAGGAAGTCCAGCTAAGCCAGATTTACAATAGTCTAGCCTGGATTGAATGAAGAATACACATGGCTTGTATGTGGCACCAGCAGAAAGAAAAGGGCTGATTTTACTTAGACTACATAGTTGGATATACAGGATTTGTTCAGGTGGTTGATGGGAATTTCAATTCATCAAGAAAGACACCAAGATTCTTTGCTGAATTCATGTAGGTTACAATAAACTCTCAGGTGACCATGGTCTTCGACGTTACTTATTTTTTAGGTTTGATTTTTTTCCCAGTATGTTTTCTCTTCATTCATTTTCAGTGTGTTTACTGTCACCCAAGCAGCTGTACTGTCAATGGTGTTTACTGTCACCCAAGCAGCTGTACTGTCAATGGTGTTTACTGTCACCCAAGCAGCTGTACTGTCAATGGTGTTTACTGTCACCCAAGCAGCTGTACTGTCAATGGTGTTTACTGTCACCCAAGCAGCTGTACTGTCAATGGTGTTTACTGTCACCCAAAGCAGCTGTACTGTCAATGGTGTTTACTGTCACCCAAGCAGCTGTACTGTCAATGGTGTTTACTGTCACCCAAGCAGCTGTACTGTCAATGGTGTTTACTGTCACCCAAGCAGCTGTACTGTCAATGGTGTTTACTGTCACCCAAGCAGCTGTACTGTCAATGGTGTTTACTGTCACCCAAACAGCTGTACTGTCAATGGTGTTTACTGTCACCCAAGCAGCTGTACTGTCAATGGTGTTCTACATGTCACCCAAGCAGCTGTACTGTCAATGGTGTTCTACAGTCACCCAAGCAGCTGTACTGTCAATGGTGTTTACTGTCACCCAAGCAGCTGTACTGTCAATGGTGTTCTACAGTCACCCAAGCAGCTGTACTGTCAATGGTGTTTACTGTCACCCAAGCAGCTGTACTGTCAATGGTGTTTACTGTCACCCAACAGCTGTACTGTCAATGGTGTTCTACTGTCACCCAAGCAGCTGTACTGTCAATGGTGTTCTACTGTCACCCAAGCAGCTGTACTGTCAATGGTGTTCTACTGTCACCCAAGCAGCTGTACTGTCAATGTGTTACTCTACTGTCACCCAAACAGCTGTACTGTCAATGGTGTTTACTGTCACCCAAGCAGCTGTACTGTCAATGGTGTTCTACTGTCACCCAAACAGCTGTACTGTCAATGGTGTTTACTGTCACCCAAACAGCTGTACTGTCAATGGTGTTCTACTGTCACCCAAGCAGCTGTACTGTCAATGGTGCTTACTGTCACCCAAGCAGCATGTACTGTCAATGGTGTTCTACTGTCACCCAAGCAGCTGTACTGTCAATGGTGTTTACTGTCACCCAAGCAGCTGTACTGTCAATGGTGTTTACTGTCACCCAAGCAGCTGTACTGTCAATGGTGTTTACTGTCACCCAAGCAGCTGTACTGTCAATGGTGTTCTACTGTCACCCAAGCAGCTGTACTGTCAATGGTGTTTACTGTCACCCAAGCAGCTGTACTGTCAATGGTGTTCTACTGTCACCCAAGCAGCTGTACTGTCAATGGTGTTCTACTGTCACCCAAGCAGCTGTACTGTCAATGGTGTTCTACTGTCACCCAAGCAGCTGTACTGTCAATGGTGTTTACTGTCACCCAAACAGCTGTACTGTCAATGGTGTTCTACTGTCACCCAAGCAGCTGTACTGTCAATGGTGTTTACTGTCACCCAAGCAGCTGTACTGTCAATGGTGTTCTACTGTCACCCAAGCAGCTGTACTGTCAATGGTGTTCTACTGTCACCCAAACAGCTGTACTGTCAATGGTGTTCTACTGTCACCCAAGCAGCTGTACTGTCAATGGTGTTCATTTCTCTAACAATGGTTGAGATGTTTCCTTACAGTGCTGCAGTTGTGAGGAGTCAGAAAAGAAATGGTAGAGTGCACCTAACTGTTAAGTAACAGAGCTAAGTGGTTGTAAGTACATAGGCAAGGCATTAGGCTCAAAATAAAACCCTGTGGGACACCATATTTCACCAAAAATGGAGCTGACCTAATGTTAATGATGACAGCAAACTAAGTTCAACAAGAAAGATCGACTTGAAACAATCAACAATTTTTTTTTTTTTTTTTTTTTTTAATGAATTCATTTGCGCTTTATCTTATATCATTTGTGATAGAAACGAATAAGGAAAATCGTACATAGTGACAAAATACGCCTGCTGTTCAGGTTTGTTTTTCTCCCTCAAACTTTATTTTAATTCTTTTTTGACAAAACACAAATAAATACAACGTTTGCTGAACATTATTACAATATCACACACACAAAAAAAGAACAAGATGTGTATACAATGGATCGAGCAAAAATCATGTACATGCGCCATATCTATTAGTCTGTTATGTTTTCTTAAACAATATAAGGTTGTTTAATTTATACAGTTTTAGATTTTAGTTGTAAACAATCAACAAGTTTCAGCGCAGCCAGCTGTGGGTGATACTGTTGATATGATGGTCACATCATGGTCACATCATGGTCAACAGTGTCAAATGAACATTAATCTGTACGTTGTGCACAGGCACAGCGCCCACTTTTCAATCTAATCTCATGAGTTCAAGTATGACTCCAGGAAAACTTTTTGTATATGCAAACTTCAGTTTATCTAGCAGTGAACGGATACGTCATTCTGTTCAGTGCTCAGGTAAAATAAACAGTTTATCTAGCAGTGAATGGATACGTCATTCTGTTCAGTGTAAGGTAAAATAAACAGTTTATCTAGCAGTGAATGGATACGTCATTCTGTTCAGTGTTAGGTAAAATAAACAGTTTATCTAGCAGTGAATGATTACGTCATTCTGTTCAGTGTAAGGTAAAATAAACAGTTTATCTAGCAGTGAATGATTACGTCATTCTGTTCAGTGGTAGGTAAAATAAACAGTTTATCTAGCAGTGAATGGATACGTCATTCTGTTCAGTGCTCAGGTAAAATAAACAGTTTATCTAGCAGTGAATGGATACGTCATTCTGTTCAGTGTCAGGTAAAATAAACAGTTTATCTAGCAGTGAATGGATACGTCATTCTGTTCAGTGCTAGGTAAAATAAACAGTTTATCTAGCAGTGAATGATTACGTCATTCTGTTCAGTGTAAGGTAAAATAAACAGTTTATCTAGCAGTGAATGATTACGTCATTCTGTTCAGTGGTAGGTAAAATAAACAGTTTATCTAGCAGTGAATGGATACGTCATTCTGTTCAGTGCTAGGTAAAATAAACAGTTTATCTAGCAGTGAATGATTACGTCATTCTGTTCAGTGTAAGGTAAAATAAACAGTTTATCTAGCAGTGAATGATTACGTCATTCTGTTCAGTGGTAGGTAAAATAAACAGTTTATCTAGCAGTGAATGGATACGTCATTCTGTTCAGTGCTCAGGTAAAATAAACAGTTTATCTAGCAGTGAATGGATACGTCATTCTGTTCAGTGTCAGGTAAAATAAACAGTTTATCTAGCAGTGAATGGATACGTCATTCTGTTCAGTGCTAGGTAAAATAAACAGTTTATCTAGCAGTGAATGGATACGTCATTCTGTTCATTGTTAGGTAAAATAAACAGTTTATCTAGCAGTGAATGATTACGTCATTCTGTTCAGTGTTAGGTAAAATAAACAGTTTATCTAGCAGTGAACGGATACGTCATTCTGTTCAGTGTAAGGTAAAATAAACAGTTTATCTAGCAGTGAATGATTACGTCATTCTGTTCAGTGGTAGGTAAAATAAACAGTTTATCTAGCAGTGAATGGATATGTCATTCTGTTCAGTGGTAGGTAAAATAAACAGTTTATCTAGCAGTGAACGATACGTCATTCTGTTCAGTGTAAGGTAAAATAAACAGTTTATCTAGCAGTGAATGGATACGTCATTCTGTTCATTGTTAGGTAAAATAAACAGTTTATCTAGCAGTGAATGATTACGTCATTCTGTTCAGTGTTAGGTAAAATAAACAGTTTATCTAGCAGTGAACGGATACGTCATTCTGTTCAGTGTAAGGTAAAATAAACAGTTTATCTAGCAGTGAATGATTACGTCATTCTGTTCAGTGGTAGGTAAAATAAACAGTTTATCTAGCAGTGAATGGATACGTCATTCTGTTCAGTGCTCAGGTAAAATAAACAGTTTATCTAGCAGTGAATGGATACGTCATTCTGTTCAGTGTCAGGTAAAATAAAGTTTATCTAGCAGTGAACGGATACGTCATTCTGTTAGTGTGAGGTAAAATAAACAGTTTATCTAGCAGTGAACGGATACGTCATTCTGTTCAGTGGTAGGTAAAATAAACAGTTTATCTAGCAGTGAATGATTACGTCATTCTGTTCAGTGGTAGGTAAAATAAGCAGTTCATCTAGCAGTGAATGGATACGTCATTCTGTTCAGTGGTAGGTAAAATAAACAGTTTATCTAGCAGTGAATGGATACGTCATTCTGTTCAGTGGTAGGTAAAATAAACAGTTTATCTAGCAGTGAACGGATACGTCATTCTGTTCAGTGGTAGGTAAAATAAACAGTTTATCTAGCAGTGAATGGATACGTCATTCTGTTCAGTGGTAGGTAAAATAAGCAGTTCATCTAGCAGTGAATGGATACGTCATTCTGTTCAGTGGTAGGTAAAATAAACAGTTTATCTAGCAGTGAATGGATACGTCATTCTGTTCAGTGCTCAGGTAAAATAAACAGTTTATCTAGCAGTGAATGGATACGTCATTCTGTTCAGTGCTAGGTAAAATAAACAGTTTATCTAGCAGTGAATGGATACGTCATTCTGTTCAGTGTAAGGTAAAATAAACAGTTTATCTAGCAGTGAATGGATATGTCATTCTGTTCAGTGTCAGGTAAAATAAACAGTTTATCTAGCAGTGAATGGATACGTCATTCTGTTCAGTGCTCAGGTAAAATAAACAGTTTATCTAGCAGTGAATGGATACGTCATTCTATTCAGTGTTTAGGTAAAATAAAGCAGTAAGGAAGAAGTGATGACCTCCATTTCCATAAGCCTGACTTCAAGAAAAAAATGAGGTCTCTAATGCTTTATTCCTCTGTGTATTAAGGGACAACATTAATCTTCTCACATCATAGTTAATCACGACTGGTAGACCAACACGTAAACACCACTACACAACATGTAAACACCACTACACAACATGTAAACACCACTACCAAACATCAGACCAAGTACAGTGAGACACTGACTGACTTGCATCTAGGTCCAGCCACAGTGGCCACACGGAGGAAATCCTCGTAGTTGATCATCTGCTCCTCTCCAGTCAGAGGTGGTGAGCGATGACGGTCCAGTAACATCCACAGCTTCTGTCACAGGGCGAAACCAGAGTACAGATCACTTTCTCCATGTAACAGGGCAAAACCAGAGTACAGATCACTTTCTCCATGTAACAGGGCAAAACCAGAGTACAGATCACTTTCTCCATGTAACAGGACAAAACCAGAGTACAGATCACTTTCTCCATGTAACAGGACAAAACCAGAGTACAGATCACTTTCTCCATGTAACAGGGCAAAACCAGAGTACAGATCACTTTCTCCATGTAACAGGGCAAAACCAGAGTACAGATCACTTTCTCCATGTAACAGAATCTGGCACGTGACAACAACACTCAGACTGTCAGCCATTCCTCAAGTGTGTGTGTTTGCAGTTTTTGGTTGGGTTTGGTTAAGTCCACTTCTGAACACTGGCCCATCAGGCCAATGTATTCAAATCTGATTTGTCGCTGATCGGGTCTTCTGGTTCATCAACATAATTATACTCTTCTTCCGCTTATCTGGCTGGCTCTATAGATAGACATGTATGTACTAGTATATGTCCTCTCATTTCCAATGACTATCAAATCTTCTTTCAAACAGGTTCACGTTTTTTGTTGTTGTTGTTGTTGTTCCAACTTCTGGTAGATTATTCCAATTGTTGACAATGTGAAGAATGAACGTGTTTTTTTTTCAAAGAGATTTATTAGGTTTTTCTTTCTTACCGTTAAACAAAAGTTTAGGTTTATGTATGTATATGAATATAAATATAATGTCGGGGCCCGTCACAACCTGCCATCGGTGTACTCCTCACTTATTCAGTCGCACTGTCATGATTCGCTCACGCAGTGCGCAACTGAAGCCTGTTCTCAACCAGCAGTTGCGCTGAAGAAGTCGCCGGATCGCCAATGAAAGCTAACGCATAAGTAGCTTTTTTTTTTTCACTAAGAGATAATTCAGCAGGTAGCCATTATAAATGTAAATGCACTGATTATTCATTACTAACTTCTGTTCTCTTGCCCACCATCTTGGAAAAAGTACATTCTGTAAATGATTTCAGTTTTCTGTGGTTTGTGGAGACAGGAATGCATCCACAATGGTATGACTGCCTTAATGGTGGAGGAGTACAACAACAAAAACAAAACAAAAGAAAAAACAGGTAGAAAGGTCAAAACCCACTTGTATATATTATGTATAGTTGAAGGCAAGGTGGGGTGGGTGGGGGACAAACAAAAAAACAAAACAGTCTGTCCTCCTAAAACAAAACAACAATAACAACAACAACAACAACAAAACAGAAAACCAAACCACCAAAACAAAATGATGGCCAAATTAACAGTCAAAGTTTCAACATGTCCTCAACAGACTTTTGCAGAACTAAATGCTTGTCCACAACAAACACTAACCACTCCATGTGTGGACTTATAGCAGACACAACAAACACTAACCACTCCATGTGTGGAATGACAACAGACCACAACACTAACCACTCCATGTGTGGAATGACAACAGACCACAACAACACTAACCACTCCATGTGTGGAATGACAGCAGACACAACAACACTAACCACTCCATGTGTGGAATGACAACAGACACAAACAACTACCACTCCAGTGTGGAATGACAGCAGACCACAAACACTAACCACTCCATGTGTGAATGACAACAGACCACAACACTAACCACTCCATGTGTGGAATGACAACAGACCCAACACAACACTAACCACTCCATGTGTGGAATGACAACAGACCACAACCACTAACCACTCCATGTGTGGAATGACAAAGACCACACACACTAACCACTCCATGTGTGGAATGACAACAACCAAACACACAACACACAACCACTCCATGTGTGGAATGATCACAACCAAACACTAACCACTCCATGTGTGGAATGACAACAGACCACAACAAACACTACCTCCATGTGTGGAATGACAACAGACCACAACACACACTAACCACTCCATGTGTGGAATGACAACAGAACAAACACTAACACTCCATGTGTGGAATGACAACAGACCACAACAACACTAACCACTCCATGTGTGGAATGACAACAGACCAACAACACTAACCACTCCATGTGTGGAATGACAACAGACCACAACACAACACTAACACTCCATGTGTGGAATGACAACAGACCACAACACTAACCACTCCATGTGTGGAATGACAACAGACCACAACAAACACTAACCACTCCATGTGTGGAATGACAACAGACCACAACACTAACCACTCCATGTGTGGAATGACAACAGACCACAACAAACACTAACCACTCCATGTGTGGAATGACAACAGACCACAACACTAACCACTCCATGTGTGGAATGACAACAGACCACAAAAACACTAACACCCCTCATGTGTGGAATGACAACAGACCACAACACACACTAACCACTCCATGTGTGGAATGACAACAGACCACAACAACACTAACCACTCCATGTGTGGAATGACAACAGACCACAACAACACTAACCACTCCATGTGTGGAATGACAACAGACCAAACACACACTAACCACTCATGTGTGGAATGACAACAGACCAAACACACACTAACCACTCCATGTGTGGAATGACAACAGACCACAACACACTAACCACTCCATGTGTGGAATGACAACAGACCACAACCACTAACCACTCCATGTGTGGAATGACAACAGACCACAACACTAACCACTCCATGTGTGGAATGACAACAGACCACACACACTAACCACTCCATGTGTGGAATGACAACAGACACACAACACACTAAACCACACCAATTGTGTGGAATGACAACAGACCAACAACACTAACCACTCCATGTGTGGAATGACAACAGACCACACACACACTAACCACTCCATGTGTGGAATGACAACAGACACAAACACTAACCACTCCATGTGTGGAATGACAACAGACCACAACACACACTAACCACTCCATGTGTGGAATGACAACAGACCACAACAAACACTAACCACTCCATGTGTGGAATGACAACAGACCAACAACACTAACCACTCCATGTGTGGAATGACAACAGACCACAACAACACTAACCACTCCATGTGTGGAATGACAACAGACCACAACACACACACAAACCACATCCATGTGTGGAATGACAACAGACCACAACACTAACCACTCCATGTGTGGAATGACAACAGACCACAACAAACACTAACCACTCCATGTGTGGAATGACAACAGACCACAACACACACTAACCACTCCATGTGTGGAATGACAACAGCCAAACACTAACCACTCCATGTGTGGAATGACAACAACCACAACACTAACCACTCCATGTGTGGAATGACAACAGACCACAACACTAACCCTCCATGTGTGGAATGACAACAGACCACAACACTAACCACTCCATGTGTGGAATGACAACAGACCACAACACTAACCACTCCATGTGTGGAATGAACAGACCACAACAAACACTAACCACTCCATGTGTGGAATACAACAGACCACAAACACTAACCACTCCATGTGTGGAATGACAACAGACCCACAACATAACCACTCCATGTGTGGAATGACAACAGACCACAACACACACTAACCACTCCATGTGTGGAATGACAACAGACCACAACAAACACTAACCATCCATGTGTGGAATGACAACAGACCACACACACACTAACACTCCATGTGTGGAATGACAACAGACCACAAAACACTAACCACTCCATGTGTGGAATGACAACAGACCACAACACTAACCACTCCATGTGTGGAATGAAACAGACCACAACACTAACCACTCCATGTGTGGAATGACAACAGACCACAACACTAACACTCCATGTGTGGAATGACACAGACCACAAACACTAACACTCCATGTGTGGAATGACAACAGACCACAACACTAACCACTCCATGTGTGGAATGACAACAGACCACAACACACACTAACCACTCCATGTGTGGAATGACAAGACCACAACATAACACTCCAGTGTGGATGACAACAGACAAACACTAACCACTCCATGTGTGGAATGACAACAGACCACAACCCACTAACCACTCATGTGTGGAATGACACAGACCACAACACTAACCACTCCATGTTGGAATGACAACAGACCACAACAACACTAACCACTCCATGTGTGGAATGCACAGCCACAACACTAACCACCATGTGGAATGACAAACCACAACACTAACCACTCCATGTGTGGAATGACAACAGACCACACAACACTAACCACTCCATGTGTGGAATGACAACAGACCACAACACTAACCACTCCATGTGTGGAATGACACAGACCACAACAACACTAACCACTCCATGTGTGGAATGACAACAGAACAACAACACTAACCACTCCATGTGTGGAATGACAACAGACCACAACACAACTAACCACTCCATGTTGGAATGACACGACCACAACCACTAACCACTCCAGTGTGGCGAATACAACGACACACACACACTAACCACACCATGGTGGAATGACAACGACCACACACCACACCACTCCATGTGTGGAATGACAACAGACCACAACAACACTAACCACTCCATGTGTGGAATGACAACAGACCCAACAACACTAACCACTCCATGTGTGGAATGACAACAGACCACAACACTAACCACTCCATGTGTGATGAATAACAAACACAACACACACTCCATGTGTGGAATGACAACAGACCACAACACTAACCACTCCATGTGTGGAATGACAACAGACCACAACACTAACCACTCCATGTGTGGAATGACAACAGACCACAACACACACTAACCACTCCATTGTGGAATGACAACAGACCACAACACACACTAACCACCTCCATGTGTGGAATGACAACAGACCACAACACAACCACTCCATGTGTGGAATGACAAAGACCACAACACACATAACCACTCCATGTGTGGAATGACAACAGACCACAACACACTAACCACTCCATGTGTGGAATGACACAGACACACAACACTAACCACTCCATGTGTGGAATGACACAGACCACACAACACTAACCACTCCATGTGTGGAATGACAACAGACCACACACTAACCACTCCATGTGTGGAATGACAACAGACCACAACACTAACCACTCCATGTGTGGAATGACAACAGACCACAACAACACTAACCACTCCATGTGTGGAATGACAACAGACCACAACACTAACCACTCCTGTGTGGAATGACAACAGACCACAACACCACTAACCACTCCATGTGTGGAATGACAACAGACCACAACACTAACCACTCCATGTGTGGAATGACAACAGACCACAACACTAACCACTCCATGTGTGGAATGACAACAGACACACACACACTAACAACTCCATGTGTGGAATGACAACAGACCACAACACTAACCACTCCATGTGTGGAATGACAACAGACACAACACTAACACTCCATGTGTGGAATGACAACAGACCACAAAACTAACCACTCCATGTGTGGAATGACAACAGACCACAACACACACTAACCCCTCCATGTGTGGAATGACAACAGACCACAACAAACACTAACCACTCCATGTGTGGAATGACAACAGACCACAACACACACTAACCACTCCATGTGTGGAATGACAGCAGACTACATAATATACTGATTTAGTGATTACAACATTTTTGTAATGTACCTGTAAATCTTCATTGTCCAGAAGTTCTCGACTCCGTCTCTGAAGCTGGACAGCTCTACACACACACACACACACACACACACACACATACACATACACACACCCACACCCACACACATATGCCCACACACATATGCACACACACACACACACACGCATGCACACACACACACGCACACACGCGCGCACACACACACACACACACAAACACAAACACACACAGAGTTTTAAGTGTCATAGTCACCAAGATCAACAAGGTTCAAGTGGAACTGAACAATTAGATCTCATGTGTCAATTCAAAAACAACCCAAGGAAATTTGTAGGGTGTAGGACATCTGTATAGTAACAAAAGTCAACTTTTGTTGTTTTTGTTGTTGACAAGCGTTGATGGATGGCTATGTGATGTGTGTGAGCAGTGGTAGTCATGGTGGTAATGGTGTACATGTGTGTCATGTCAGCAGTTGTCCAAATTCTCCCCAGAGTTTCCTGTTACCTTGGTGTCTTGTGTGTGACTACTGTCATGTCAAGTCCTGTGTGATTACTGTCATGTCATGGTCATGTGTGATTACTGTCATGTCATGTCATGTGTGATTACTGTCATGTCAAGTCCTGTGTGATTACTGTCATGTCACTGTCATGTGTGATTACTGTCATGTCAAGTCCTGTGTGACTACTGTCATGTCATGTCCTGTGTGATTACTGTCATGTCATGTCCTGTGTGATTACTGTCATGTGAAGTCCTGTGTGATTACTGTCATGTCATGTCTTGTGTGATTACTGTCATGTCAAGTCCTGTGTGACTACTGTCATGTCAAGTCCGGTGGTGACAACTACATTTTTTTTGACACTCTCACCAAGAGTAAAAAGGTTTGACTACTTTCTACTCCTCGTCTTTTTGGGTACCAATATCAATGATATTCCAGAAACAAATGAATAAAAGCAATATTCTACAAATGATAACATTGATTTTTTTAAAATATTTTTGTTTAAAGTCCAGTTAACAGTCCAGGCCCAAGTCAGGCCTGTAACCATCTCAGAATGTACACAATAATTCACTGGGGGGAAAAGGGAAAAGAAAATATAGGCCTACATGTCAATATGTTCATGCACATAATCTAAGGATAATGCCCCTGGCATTGACTACTCTGTCCAATTTGTCATCAGGGGGGTTTTGAAGAAACAAACCTGAATACAAATTTAACCCTTTGAATCCCCGCTCCCTATACTCCAACAGCAAAAACTTAACTCTTTGATTCCCTCATTCCTGCAGGAAGCTGGTGGATAGGGTGAGGGAATCAAAGGGTCAAGTTTTTACTTTGCTCACATGCTTGACAATGCAGGATGCTGGTGGACAGTGTGCGGGAGTCAAAGGGTTAAACATAATTAAGGACACTAAAACATACATTAAAATGGGTCTTAATCACATAAAATATACATCACATTTCCCCAGAGCCAAAAATGCACACAATACATGTATCCAATTATCAATCTTGACAGAAAGTATGTAAGGCTTTTTAGAACACAGCCATACAGGTGAATGAACCAGCAAAGCAGAAAATGATTGATAGAAATGACAGAAAGTAAAGGAACAAGGTAGAAACAAAGAGAGTGATAGAAAAGAGGAAATTTCTAGCACAGAATTTCCAAAAGGTAGGGATACTATTTATACTGAAAGAGCCCTCAGCATCCCCACAGGGGGTTCCAGAAAATGGGGGTACAATTTATGCTAAAAGATGAAAAGTAAAAGAGCCCCCGGCATCCCCATGGGGATGATAACATGTCAGTCACATAAACATATACTGACACAGAAGCAAGTGCATACACACACACTTACATAACATGTCAGTCACATAAACATATACTGACACAGAAGCAAGTTCATACACACACACTTACATAACATGTCAGTCACATAAACATATATACTGACACAGAAGCAAGTTCATACACACACACTTACATAACATGTCAGTCACATAAACATATACTGACACAGAAGCAAGTTCATACACACACACTTACATAACATGACAGTCACATAAACATATACTGACACAAAAGCAAGTGCATACACACACACTTACATAACATGATAGTCACATAAACATATACTGACACAGAAGCAAGTTCATACACACACACTTACATAACATGACAGTCACATAAACATATACTGACACAGAAGCAAGTTCATACACACACACTTACATAACATGTCAGTCACATAAACATATACTGACACAGAAGCAAGTTCATACACACACACTTACATAACATGATAGTCACATAAACATATACTGACACAGAAGCAAGTTCATACACACACACTTACATAACATGACAGTCACATAAACATATACTGACACAGAAGCAAGTTCATACACACACTTACATAACATGACAGTCACATAAACATATACTGACACAGAAGCAAGTTCATACACACACTTACATAACATGACAGTCACATAAACATATACTGACACAGAAGCAAGTTCATACACACACACTTACATAACATGTCAGTCACATAAACATATACTGACACAGAAGCAAGTTCATACACACACACTTACACAACATGACAGTCACATAAACATATACTGACACAGAAGCAAGTTCATACACACACTTACATAACATGACAGTCACATAAACATATACTGACACAGAAGCAAGTTCATACACACACTTACATAACATGACAGTCACATAAACATATACTGACACAGAAGCAAGTTCATACACACACTTACATAACATGTCAGTCACATAAACATATACTGACACAGAAGCAAGATCATACACACACACTTACATAACATGACAGTCACATAAACATATACTGACACAGAAGCAAGTTCATACACACACACTTACATAACATGACAGTCACATAAACATATACTGACACAGAAGCAAGTTCATACACACACACTTACATAACATGACAGTCACATAAACATATACTGACACAGAAGCAAGTTCATACACACACTTACATAACATGACAGTCACATAAACATATACTGACACAGAAGCAAGATCATACACACACACTTACATAACATGACAGTCACATAAACATATACTGACACAGAAGCAAGTTCATACACACACACTTACATAACATGACAGTCACATAAACATATACTGACACAGAAGCAAGATCATACACACACACTTACATAACATGACAGTCACATAAACATATACTGACACAGAAGCAAGTTCATACACACACACTTACATAACATGACAGTCACATAAACATATACTGACACAGAAGCAAGTTCATACACACACACTTACATAACATGACAGTCACATAAACATATACTGACACAGAAGCAAGTTCATACACACACACTTACATAACATGACAGTCACATAAACATATACTGACACAGAAGCAAGTTCATACACACACACTTACATAACATGACAGTCACATAAACATATACTGACACAGAAGCAAGTTCATACACACACACTTACATAACATGACAGTCACATAAACATATACTGACACAGAAGCAAGTTCATACACACACACTTACACAGAGAACATACAAAAACAAATGTACCGTTCATACCAGTTTAACAAAGTCAATGTGCTCTCCATATCTGGCAAGTAAACTTTTTTATTACACATATTCTTTATATACTGGTAATTACCAACTGCTGTCAATCTTTTCTCTTCTCTCTCTCTTTCTCTCTCTCTCTCTCTCACACACACACACAGACACACACATACAGACACACACACACACACTGACACAAACACACACACACACAGACACACACAAACACAGACACACACAGACACAGACACAGACACACACAGACAATGTATACATGCATAAACACTCACAAGACAAAAGTCTCACAAACCCAAAAAGCCATAACAACACCAACACGACACAGATACCTGGCTTCCTCTCTCAGCTTCAATAACAAAGGTTCTTTTTCAGTTGGTAACTGTAACAAAGCCATAATAAAATTATACAACATTACACTGATATCAGACATGCGAGTTCATTACAATAGAGGTACATTACACTGATATCAGACATGTGAGCTCTTTACAAAGAGGTACATTACACTGATATCAGACATGTGAGCTCTTTACAATAGAGGTACATTACACTGATATCAGACATGTGAGCTCTTTACAATAGAGGTACAACATTACACTGATATCAGACATGTGAGCTCTTTACAATAGAGGTACATTACACTGATATCAGACATGCGAGTTCATTACACAGGATTCACCGAAAGGGGGAGAGAATGATGAATCCATCGGCACTGACTCCATCACGACTGGAAACGCACAACGGACCATGATTGATGACCAGTTGGAATTTCCGTGTGCGTGTGGAAGGAGATTCACCACCAAACGCGGCATGAAGATCCACAGGACAAAAATGGGCTGTTTGAAGACACATACGAACCAGCAGCAGCGCACTGCGATAGCAGGTGAGACGTTGGATGACCAAGGCCAGGAATTAAACCATAGTGCCAAGGACATCCACGCTGACGGTTCTGATGCGGATTTTGCACAAGCTCTTAACGCCAAACGTGGAAAACTCAATTTGCCGCCTGCCGGTGCAAAAGAACAATGGGAGAAATTAGATGAGGAACTTGTCCTTAAGCTGAATGCGCTAATAGGGAACAGTACGCTGGAACACAAACTTGACACATACGGAGACATCATATACTCTATCTGCAGGGACACTTATGGAGTGAAGCAGCCAAAGACAAAAACGCCTCCCCAGAAATCCAGAAGACAGCAACAGATGGAGAGCATCCGGAGGGAGAAAAGGAAGCTTAAAAAGCGAATGAAAACTGCCTCAGAATTCGAGAAGCAAGGGCTCCTGGAACTCTGGAAAGATCTGAAGGCCAAACACAATGCTCTCAGCAAAGTGGAATCAGCAAGGCGAAGAAAGAGCAAAAAGAAGAAGACTCAAGATCGTTTCTTCAAAGATCCCTTTGACTTTGCAAGAAAGCTGTTTGAACAACCCAAATCAGGGACTCTCACAGTGGGCAAGGAAACCCTAGAGCAGCATCTCAGGGAAACATATTCCGATTCTCAGCGCGAGGCACCACTTGAAATCCAAAATCTGGTTTGGCCTCCAGCGCCAGAAGGAAAATTCAATAACAAACCACCAACACTGGATGAAGTGAAGAACGTAGTAAAGAAAGCCAGAGCCAAGTCAGCACCTGGACCAAACGGAATACCATACCTGCTCTACAAGAAATGCCCAAAAGTGCTCGAGTGGCTCCACAAGATGATTCGATCAGCATGGAGGAACCAGAAGATCAGCGACCAATGGATGAGAGCTGAAGGAGTGTACATTCCGAAGGAGCAGAACTCCAGCAGCATCAATCAGTTCAGGCCAATATCACTTCTGAACGTCGAGGGGAAAATCTTCTTCTCTGTTATGGCAGCAAGATTGACAAAATACCTGACTGAAAACAAGTATCTGGATATGTCAGTCCAAAAGGGAGGCATACCAGGAATGCCTGGATGCTTGGAACATGCCACGTTGATTTGGGATGCCATCCAAAAAGCAAGAACAGAGAAGAGAGACATTGACGTAGTTTGGCTTGATCTGGCGAATGCATATGGATCAGTTCCACACGATATGATCCAGCTGGCTCTTGAAATGTATCACATCCCAGAAAACATCCGAACAATGCTGAGGAAGTATTTCCAAGGGTTCTCAATGCGGTTCTCTACCAAAGAATACACCACGGACTGGATAGACCTAGAGGTGGGCATTGCAATGGGCTGTGCAATCTCTCCCATACTGTTCGTGTTGGCAATGGAAGTCATCTTGAAAGCTGCAATGAAGAGTTCAGGTCCAGTGAATCTGGGAGATGGATACCAGATGCCTCCTCTGAAAGCTTTCATGGATGACACAACAGTCTTGTCCACGGATGAGGAAGAGACACACCAAATCTTAAAGCAGCTGGATGAGCTGGTGGCCTCTTCAAGAATGAGGTTCAAACCTAAGAAATCCCGAAGTCTCTCACTGCGAAAAGGAAAAGTGGCAGATTCAGTCAAATTCATGGTAGCCAACCAAGCCATCCCCACTGTCACAGAAGAGCCAGTAAAAAGTCTCGGAAGATGGTATGATGACTCCCTGAAAGACACACAAAGGGGATGTGAAACCAAGCAAACAGCAGAAGAAGGCCTGAAGAAAATAGATAACTGCGGACTGCCAGGCAAATACAAAGTCTGGTGTCTACAGTTCATGCTGATACCAAAGCTGCTGTGGCCACTGCTAATCTATGACATTTGCACCAGCACAGTCGAAGCAATGGAAGCCAAAATCAACAAATACACAAGAAAATGGCTCGGTGTCCCACCTGGTCTCACTGATGTTGCATTCTACTGTCGTCAAGCAATGCTGAAGCTACCTCTGAAATCCATAGTGGAGGAATACAAAGTTGGAAAAGCAAGACTGTTGAGCATGCTGGAGGAATCGGAGGACAATATCGTGAGAGCAGTTCATCCAAAGCTGAGAACTGGCAGAAAGTGGAAAGTCCAAGAGGCTGTAAACAATGCCAAGAGAAACCTCAGCGTCAAAGAAATAATTGGACACACGCAAACCAACAGACAGGGACTGGGAGCAACAAAAATGCAGTGGTGGTCCAAAGCCAAAGGGAAGGAAAAAAGAGACATGATCATACAGGAGTTGAAGGAAGAAGAAGATGTCAAAAGAGTGCAGAAGGCAGTCCAGCAAGGTCAACAGGGGCAATGGACAACATGGGACAGTGCACTCCAAAGAAGTCTCAGCTGGAACGATATGTGGCACATGGCTCCTCTAAGGATAAGCTTCCTCCTCAGATCTGTATATGACCTGCTCCCCTCGAATGCAAACTTAGTGAAATGGGGGAAAGCAGACGACCCAGCATGTCCGCTCTGTCAGAAGAAACAAACAGTGGAACATGTCCTAAGCTCTTGCAAAGTAGCGCTAGCCCAAGGAAGGTATACATGGAGGCACAACCAAGTTCTGAAAGTGATCACAGATGTGGTTAGCGAAAAAACCATGACCCCAAACGCACCAATTGCTATGACAACGTTCTACAAAGCAGGAGGGAAACAGGTCTGGCCCGAAAGGGCTATGACAACCAGCACATTGCCAAAGGGTCTTCTGGATGGAGCAGTCGACTGGGAGTGTACAGCAGACCTCCCAGAGTGGAGAAATTACCCAGATGTCATCAGCAAGACAGGCATGAGACCAGACATCGCTCTCCACTCTGACTCCTCGAAACAAGTGATTCTGATAGAACTCACTGTGCCATACGAAAGCAGAATGGAAGAAGCACATATCTACAAGACCGAAAAATACACCGGTCTTGCCAGCACCCTGAAGAAAGCAGGTCTGCGGGTCAAAATCTTCGCCATAGAGGTCGGGGCAAGAGGGTTTGTGGGCACCTCCGCTTATGATCTCATGAAACAACTCGCCATTTCTGGGAAGAAGAGGACTAGAGCCCTTAAAGCGATGGCAGAGGCAGCAGAAAGGAGCTCAAGCTGGATCTGGGCAAGGAGGAACCAAAAAAGTGAACTTCATAAGGATTAAATTCCCTACAGATGATGTGTGCCCCGTTAGCACATTGGTAAAACCGCGTTCCGCAGTTCTGAAGCGCAGAATCGCCCAGGTTCGATTCCCGGCGTGGGAAAAAAAAAAATAGACAACAGCAGAAGGGCATCCAGGAGTCATGACCTGGATGTGGCCCGGCCCCCCGAGAGTGTAAGGAATTCAGGGCCGAAACACTTGTCTAAAGGGGGTTACTTCTCTGAAGACCTTCTGTTGTCTAGCTCTCCCTAGAGTTTCTTTCTACCTACAATAGAGGTACATTACACTGATATCAGACATGCGAGTTCATTACAATAGAGGTACATTACACTGATATCAGACATGTGAGCTCTTTACAATAGAGGTACATTACACTGATATCAGACATGTGAGCTCTTTACAATAGAGGTACATTACACTGATATCAGACATGTGAGCTCTTTACAATAGAGGTACATTACACTGATATCAGACATGTGAGCTCTTTACAATAGAGGTACATTACACTGATATCAGACATGTGAGCTCTTTACAATAGAGGTACACATTACACTGATATCAGATATGTGAGCTCAGTTACAATAGAGGTACATTACACTGATATCAGACATGTGAGCTCTTTACAATAGAGGTACATTACACTGATATCAGACATGTGAGCTCTTTACAATAGAGGTACATTACACTGATATCAGACATGTGAGCTCTTTACAATAGAGGTACATTACACTGATATCAGACATGTGAGCTCTTTACAATAGAGGTACAACATTACACTGATATCAGACATGTGAGCTCAGTACAATAGAGGTACATTACACTGATATCAGACATGTGAGCTCTTTACAATAGAGGTACATTACACTGATATCAGACATGTGAGCTCTTTACAACAGAGGTACATTACACTGATATCAGACATGTGAGCTCTTTACAACAGAGGTACATTACACTGATATCAGACATGTGAGCTCTTTACAATAGAGGTACAACATTACACTGATATCAGACATGTGAGCTCTTTACAATAGAAGTACATTACACTGATATCAGACATGTGAGCTCTTTACAATAGAGGTACAACATTACACTGATATCAGACATGTGAGCTCAGTACAATAGAGGTACATTACACTGATATCAGACATGTGAGCTCTTTACAATAGAGGTACATTACACTGATATCAGACATGTGAGCTCTTTACAATAGAGGTACATTACACTGATATCAGACATGTGAGCTCTTTACAATAGAGGTACATTACACTGATATCAGACATGTGAGCTCTTTACAATAGAGGTACATTACACTGATATAAGATATGTGAGCTCTTTACAATAGAGGTACATTACACTGATATCAGATATGTGAGCTCTTTACAATAGAGGTACATTACACTGATATCAGACATGTGAGCTCTTTACAATAGAGGTACATTACACTGATATCAGACATGTGAGCTCTTTACAATAGAGGTACATTACACTGATATCAGACATGTGAGCTCTTTACAATAGAGGTACAACATTACACTGATATCAGACATGTGAGCTCTTTACAATAGAGGTACAACTGTATTCAAGAGATGTCATTTTAATCATGTTGGTGGGCAGCTTGAGCTTTGTCTTGTTTTATTGGAATGATTTCAGTGATGTGATTAGGTAATGTTGTTGTGATAAGTTTACACTGATTTCAGTGATGTGATTAGGTAAGACGTTGTTGTGATAAGTTTAGACTGATTTCAGTGATGTGATTAGGTAAGACGTTGTTGTGATAAGTTTAGACTGATTTCAGTGATGTGATTAGGTAAGATGTTGTTGTGATAAGTTTAGACTGATTTCAGTGATGTGATTAGGTAAGACGTTGTTGTGATAAGTTTAGACTGATTTCAGTGATGTGATTAGGTAAGATGTTGTTGTGATAAGTTTAGACTGATTTCAGTGATGTGATTAGGTAAGACGTTGTTGTGATATGGTTAAGACTGATTTCAGTGATGTGATTAGGTAAGATGTTGTTGTGATATGGTTAAGACTGATTTCAGTGATGTGATTAGGTAAGACGTTGTTGTGATAAGTTTAGACTGATTTCAGTGATGTGATTAGGTAAGATGTTGTGATATGGTTAAGACTGATTTCAGTGATGTGATTAGGTAAGACGTTGTTGTGATAAGTTTAGACTGATTTCAGTGATGTGATTAGGTAAGATGTTGTTGTGATAAGTTTAGACTGATTTCAGTGATGTGATTAGGTAAGATGTTGTTGTGATAAGTTTAGACTGATTTCAGTGATGTGATTAGGTAAGATGTTGTTGTGATAAGTTTAGACTGATTTCAGTGATGTGATTAGGTAAGATGTTGTTGTGATAAGTTTAGACTGATTTCAGTGATGTGATTAGGTAAGATGTTGTTGTGATAAGTTTAGACTGATTTCAGTGATGTGATTAGGTAAGATGTTGTTGTGATAAGTTTAGACTGATTTCAGTGATGTGATAGTAAGTGTGGATAAGTAGACGTTTCATGATGTGATTAGTAAGATTTGTTTATAAGTTTAGACTGATTTCAGTGATGTGATTAGGTAAGATGTTGTTGTGATAAGTTTAGACTGATTTCAGTGATGTGATTAGGTAAGATGTTGTTGTGATAAGTTTAGACTGATTTCAGTGATGTGATTAGGTAAGATGTTGTTGTGATAAGTTTAGACTGATTTCAGTGATGTGATTAGGTAAGATGTTGTTGTGATAAGTATTAGACTGATTTCAGTGATGTGATTAGGTAAGATGTTGTTGTGATAAGTTTAGACTGATTTCAGTGATGTGATTAGGTAAGATGTTGTTGTGATAAGTTTAGACTGATTTCAGTGATGTGATTAGGTAAGATGTTGTTGTGATAAGTTTAGACTGATTTCAGTGATGTGATTAGGTAAGATGTTGTTGTGATAAGTTTAGACTGATTTCAGTGATGTGATTAGGTAAGATGTTGTTGTGATAAGTTTAGACTGATTTCAGTGATGTGATTAGGTAAGATGTTGTTGTGATAAGTTTAGACTGATTTCAGTGATGTGATTAGGTAAGATGTTGTTGTGATAAGTTTAGACTGATTTCAGTGATGTGATTAGGTAAGATGTTGTTGTGATAAGTTTAACTGATTTCAGTGATGTGATTAGGTAAGATGTTGTTGTGATAAGTTTAGACTGATTTCAGTGATGTGATTAGGTAAGAGTTGTTGATAAGTTTAACTGATTTCAGTGATGTGATTAGGTAAGATTGTTGTGATAATTTAGACTGATTTCAGTGATGTGATTAGGTAAGAGTTGTTGTGATAAGTTTACACGATTTCAGTGATGTGATTAGGTAAGAGTTGTTGTGATAAGTTTAGACTGATTTCAGTGATGTGATTAGGTAAGAGTTGTTGTGAAAGTTTAACTGATTTCAGTGATGTGATTAGTAAGACGTTGTTGTGATAAGTTTACACTGATTCAGTGATGTGATTAGGTAAGAGTTGTTGATAATTTAGACTGATTTCAGTGATTGATTAGGTAAGACGTTGTTGTATAAGTTTACACGATTTCAGTGATGTGATTAGGTAAGAGTTGTTGTGATAAGTTTAGACTGTTTCAGTGATGTATTAGTAAAGTTTGTTTATAAGTTGGCTGTTTCAGTGATTATTAGGTAAGTGTTTTGTGATAGTTTGACTGTTTCAGTGATGTATTAGTAAAAGTTTTGTGAAAGTTTAACTGATTTCAGTGATGTGATTAGGTAGAGTTTGTTGTGATAAGTTTAGACTGATTTCAGTGATGTGATTAGGTAAGATGTTGTTGTGATAAGTATAGACTGATTTCAGTGATGTGATTAGGTAAGATGTTGTTGTGATAAGTTTACACTGATTTCAGTGATGTGATTAGGTAAGATGTTGTTGTGATAAGTTTAGACTGATTTCAGTGATGTGATTAGGTAAGATGTTGTTGTGATAAGTTTACACTGATTTCAGTGATGTGATTAGGTAAGATGTTGTTGTGATAAGTTTACACTGATTTCAGTGATGTGTTTAGGTAAGATGTTGTTGTGATAAGTTTACACTGATTTCAGTGATGTGATTAGGTAAGATGTTGTTGTGATAAGTTTAGACTGATTTCAGTGATGTGATTAGGTAAGATGTTGTTGTGATAAGTTTACACTGATTTCAGTGATGTGATTAGGTAAGACGTTGTTGCCATAAATTTAGACTGATTTCAGTGATGTGATTAGGTAAGACGTTGTTGTGATAAGTTTACACCGATTTCAGTGATGTGATTAGGTAAGACGTTGTTGTGATAAGTTTAGACTGATTTCAGTGATGTGATTAGGTAAGATGTTGTTGTGATAAGTTTACACTGATTTCAGTGATGTGATTAGGTAAGACGTTGTTGTGATAAGTTTACACTGATTTCAGTGATGTGATTAGGTAAGACGTTGTTGCCATAAATTTAGACTGATTTCAGTGATGTGATTAGGTAAGACGTTGTTGTGATAAGTTTACACCGATTTCAGTGATGTGATTAGGTAAGACGTTGTTGTGATAAGTTTAGACTGGTTTCAGTGATGTGATTAGGTAAGACGTTGTTGCCATAAGTTTACACTAAGTGGCTGGCTGTGCTTCCAGTATTTCTGGTGGTTTTTGATTTTTCGCTCCTTTGTCTGTCTTTTTTAACATCATAGATTTAGATATGTGTATTATTACAATGCACCCAAGACTGTTCCAATGATGAACTAATACAAACACAAGATATAAAACCTGTATATTAGGTAAGCCTCACAACCTTGCCAACACAAACGGCTTGTGTGCAGACTTCAGGCTTATGCCAGGATCATTTTGGATCTTCTTCATCACATAGTGGTGATGCATATGGAATTCATTTTGAATGCTGCGGTGTTATCTTGACAAACTGTCATGTATTGTTTCTGCTGTTGTGTAGCATCATCAGCAATGGTCAAGGTGCTTTTCTTGCCTGTTTGATACTTGTCAATGGATATTGAAAAAAAAAAGTGACAGTCCTGAAATTTATCCCCAAATCCAAGAGATATACATTTTATGAGTGCAAAAAATTTAGAAATGCTTTCATCTATAACCCTTTCAGTCTCTTGCTCTATCCACCAGTTTCCCACTTTATCGGTCATAGTATTTAGCAAAGCGAAAACCTAACACTTTCAGTTTCACTCTGTCATCTTGTCTACAAATATTATAAAGCAACATCTTAAACTTTTCACTCCCTCGTCCTACCCATCAGCATCATGCAGGAAGGAAACAGAAAGGGTGTGGGAGTGAAAAGGTTAAGCTTTTGCAGGGGGTGACTAGGGTGAGGGAGTAAAAGAGTAAACCTAAATGAACGATCCAATGACAGGGTTAAAGTAAATAAATGATCCACAATGACAGGGTTAAAGTAAATAAACGATCTAGTAGTCTTCAATGTGGTATGACTGATGTAATGGAATGACGGTTAAACTTAAAGTAAATAAATGATCTAGTAGTCTTCAATGTGGTATGACTGATGTAATGGAATGACGGTTAAACTTAAAGTAAATAAATGATCTAGTAGTCTTCAATGTGGTATGACTGATGTAATGGAATGACGGTTAAACTTAAAGTAAATAAATGATCTAGTAGTTTTCAATGTGGTATGACTGATGTAATGGAATGACGGTTAAACTTAAAGTAAATAAATGATCTAGTAGTCTTCAATGTGGTATGACTGATGTAATGGAATGACGGTTAAACTTAAAGTAAATAAATGATCTAGTAGTCTTCAATGTGGTATGACTGATGTAATGGAATGACGGTTAAACTTAAAGTAAATAAATGATCTAGTAGTCTTCAATGTGGTATGACTGATGTAATGGAATGACGGTTAAACTTAAAGTAAATAAATGATCTAGTAGTCTTCAATGTGGTATGACTGATGTAATGGAATGACGGTTAAACTTAAAGTAAATAAATGATCTAGTAGTCTTCAATGTGATATGACTGATGTAATGGAATGACGGTTAAACTTAAAGTAAATAAATGATCTAGTAGTCTTCAATGTGATATGACTGATGTAATGGAATGACGGTTAAACTTAAAGTAAATAAATGATCTAGTAGTCTTCAATGTGGTATGACTGATGTAATGGAATGACGGTTAAACTTAAAGTAAATAAATGATCTAGTAGTCTTCAATGTGGTATGACATGTAATGTATGCAGCTGGACACGAATGAATCTGATTGGACTGGACGACTTTTCTGGTGATGACAGAATTTTTTGATGTGAAATGCAGGGAAATATAATGCCATAATACTGTGCCACGTTTTCTTTGCTCCTGTATGCATTTTTGCTTTTGTTTGTTTTTCCTGAGTCAATCAGTTTTTTTACCACAGAATTTTGCAGGCATATCTCTGCATTAGTGATTTTGTGCCTGCAGATAAGAAGCTGGCAGACTGCATGAGTGGCCTTACCTTTCTGAAGATGAAGGGCAAGTGGGAACGCTTGTTGCCCACCCACAGCGTGTACAGTCTGGTGAACTCCTCCATCTCATCCTTCTCCACCTTCCCTTCCTCATCTCCAGTTGGCTTGCTTGCTGCAAACAGTATGTGGCAACAGGCATCATAGTACATGACCAATATTGCTTACATACCTATAGGTGGCAACAGGCATCATAGTACATGACCAATATTGCTTACAAACCTATAGGTGGCAACAGGCATCATAGTACATGACCAATATTGCTTACATACCTATAGGTGGCAACAGGCATCATAGTACATGACCAATATTGCTTACATACCTATAGGTGGCAACAGGCATCACAGTAGGCCTACACTACCAATATTGCTTACATACCTATAGGTGGCAACAGGCATCATAGTACATGATCAATATTGCTTACATACCTATAGGTGGCAACAGGCATCATAGTACATGATCAATATTGCTTACATACCTATAGGTAGCAACAGGCATCATAGTACATGACCAATATTGCTTACATACCTATAGGTGGCAACAGGCATCACAGTAGGCCTACACTACCAATATTGCTTACATACCTATAGGTAGCAACAGGCATCATAGTACATGATCAATATTGCTTACATACCTATAGGTGGCAACAGGCATCATAGTAGCCTACATGATCAATATTGCTTACATACCTATAGGTGGCAACAGGCATCATAGTACATGATCAATATTGCTTACATACCTATAGGTGGCAACAGGCATCATAGTAGCCTACATGATCAATATTGCTTACATACCTATAGGTGGCAACAGGCATCATAGTACATGATCAATATTGCTTACATACCTATAGGTGGCAACAGGCATCATAGTACATGATCAATATTGCTTACATACCTATAGGTGGCAACAGGCATCATAGTAGCCTACATGATCAATATTGCTTACATACCTATAGGTGGCAACAGGCATCATAGTACATGATCAATATTGCTTACATACCTATAGGTGGCAACAGGCATCATAGTACATGACCAATATTGCTTACATACCTATAGGTGGCAACAGGCATCATAGTAGCCTACATGATCAATATTGCTTACATACCTATAGGTGGCAACAGGCATCATAGTACATGATCAATATTGCTTACATACCTATAGGTGGCAACAGGCATCATAGTAGCCTACATGATCAATATTGCTTACATACCTATAGGTGGCAACAGGCATCATAGTACATGATCAATATTGCTTACATACCTATAGGTGGCAACAGGCATCATAGTACATGATCAATATTGCTTACATACCTATAGGTGGCAACAGGCATCATAGTACATGATCAATATTGCTTACATACCTATAGGTGGCAACAGGCATCATAGTAGCCTTCATGATCAATATTGCTTACATACCTATAGGTGGCAATCATAGTAGCCTACATGACCAATATTGCTTACATACCTATAGGTGGCAACAGGCATCATAGTACATGATCAATATTGCTTACATACCTATAGGTGGCAACAGGCATCATAGTAGCCTACATGATCAATATTGCTTACATACCTATAGGTGGCAACAGGCATCATAGTACATGATCAATATTGCTTACATACCTATAGGTGGCAACAGGCATCATAGTACATGATCAATATTGCTTACATACCTATAGGTGGCAACAGGCATCATAGTAGCCTACATGATCAATATTGCTTACATACCTATAGGTAGCAACAGGCATCATAGTAGCCTACATGACCAATATTGCTTACATACCTATAGGTGGCAACAGGCATCATAGTAGCCTACATGACCAATATTGCTTACATACCTATAGGTGGCAACAGGCATCATAGTAGCCTACATGACCAATATTGCTTACATACCTATAGGTGGCAACAGGCATCATAGTAGCCTACATGACCAATATTGCTTACATACCTATAGGTGGCAACAGGCATCATAGTAGCCTACATGACCAATATTGCTTACATACCTATAGGTGGCAACAGGCATCATAGTAGCCTACATGACCAATATTGCTTACATACCTATAGGTGGCAACAGGCATCATAGTAGCCTACATGACCAATATTGCTTACATACCTATAGGTGGCAACAGGCATCCTAGTAGCCTACATGATCAATATTGCTTACATACCTATAGGTGGCAACAGGCATCATAGTAGCCTACATGATCAACATTGCTTACATACCTATAGGTAGCAATATACATTTATCACAGTACATTCACATGAGAAACACAAATGGAACCAGTTACCATGGTGTAGTGATTAGTGCAATGATGGTATAGTGATTAATGCAAGCCAAGGTACTACCAAATGGAAGGTTGTGGGTTCAAATCCCAATCAATCCCTTCAAAAATCATGGTGGGATCTTTTGGCTCCAACCAGCGGCTACCCGGTGATGAGTGTGTTACGGGCTCATTGGGAAAACTGGGACCACACAGTGAAGTCTCATACACTTCATGGATGCATCATTGAATGATTGAGGGTAGTGCTCAAATTGTCTAACACTACAGTTGTCTGTACATAACTCTCGGGCCTGGCTGATGCCTGGATATATTATGAAAGTAAGCATACAATACAGCCCTGTCAAGCAGTCTCAATCTTTTTTTTTTTAATTAAAATTTTTGTGTTTTTTTTGTTTAAGGAATATCACACCCAGGGAGGTTACCTTTGCGCTGACTTTTTTTTTTTTCGTTCCATTTTTTATTTTTTGAACTCCCCTCTCTCTTCATTGCATTTGCTGATGTGTCTTTACCCTTCCCTCCCACACCTTGCTTATACTTCCTTCTTCCTTCTTTTCCTTTGATTCTATGTGTGAAATGTACATTTTTTTTTTTTTTTTTAATTTACAGAATATAAATCATTGTTGTTGTTCTCATTGCTATTGTTAAGGGTTGACATGTGTCTAGTGTTTTCTCTCATGCTACTGGAAAATGAGCCAATGGTGTACAAAACATGCAACAGTCAAAATATATTCTCACAATCCATTTCATAATTTGTCAGATTTTATATGTCAAGAATCTTTTTTTTTTTTTTTTTTATCCTCATATTTTGTGTGTACAGCATCAAGGACCAGCCATAAGACAGGTCCATTAGGATCTAATCCTACTGTCCTTGAGTAATAAAGTATTCTGAAGTCTCTCTCTCTCTCTCTCTCTCTCTCACACACACACACACAAAGTCAGTAGAGAATGCTTAGTTCAACTTTTTTTGTTGTTGCTATTGTTCTTGTTGTTCGCATTTTTTTTAATGTCCCAATTTTTCACAATGCCATGATGGTGAATGATGATGGGGATGGTGATCATGTTATGGAATTCCATTATGGATTTACGAACTTTTTTATAACGAAAAACCCTTTAAATAATGTGCAAAGAACATGCTTTGACATGGGTTGTTTGTATTATAGAAACTGAATTATTAATATTCTTGTCGCCATTAATATCATCTATCATTATTTCTGTCATCATCAACATTATCATTTGGCTCCCCCCCCCCCCCCTTTTTAAAAAAAAATTGAAAGTAGACCTATTCCAAAAAGTGCTAATAATGTCTGGGTACGTGAAGACCACATACATAATTTATGATAATTTCGATGCCATCGTCTGACATTTCTGTAGTCTCCGTTTCACTCTGGAACGTCTGTCAGTACGATTCTGCTGGCTGTAACTGTCACCGACCGATATCGACAGAGGAATGCCGGCTTTGACAAGCGGCGTCAGTTTTCAATCCTGATGCACAACACTTACCTTTTTTTCGGGCTATGTAATCACGCAATGTGCTCTTCAAGTTGGCGGTGTCCTGCGATCCGTCCTTTACAGGTGAAGCCATTGGTCGTTCCGATATATACTCGAATCAAACATTAACATGCAGTTGTTTATGAAGTTGGGCCATCCAGTTTCACTTTGTGTGCTCTTCCCCCTTTTGTCTTCAACGCATTTTATTGGTTGATTTTCAGGGCAACGTGACCTCGCATCGCAAGGGAGGCTACTCTACGAGCTGAACATGTTGAGCATCACGATTCGCTCGTGTTCTTGTTCTTTGGAGCATTCAATAAAACTACTCATTTCCTGGTTACAGTAACACCAAATTCATTTAAAGGAAAACTGAATCACAAACACCACAAAAATCAAACCAATGAACGAACAAACAAAAACCAACCGACTGATGAAACAAAACAAAACAAAACCTGAAAACAACAAACGCCCCCCCCCCCCCTCCCCCCCAATTAAAACACAAAACAACAAAACCACCTACCAGAACAAGTAGGAGAAAAACATACAAAACCAATATAAAATCTTAAAAGAGGGGGAGACACACACACACACACACACACAGACCGAGAGAGCGAGAGAGAGAGAGAGAGAGAGAGAGAGAGAGAGAAGAGAGAGAGAGAGAGAGAGAGAGAGAGAGTTTTTAAAGATGTAATCATCCCCATACCACGCCTGAACCACAAAATCAGACAACAAAGAAAACTCCCAAACAAACAATTGAATAAAACAATAATGACAACTGTACATCTTATGATAGTGCCACAATAAAAAACAAACAAACAAAAAACAGGATGATAAAATCACCTTGCATTTTGCAGAGCATCTGTTAACAAGATAATCTGTCATAAACAACTTCAATCCAAAATAACTGATGATAGAAACGGAACATGAAATAAACAGAAACAAAATAATGCTGCTGCTAACAACAACAGTAATAAATACAACAAAAAAACAAAACTCTACAATACAAACTAAAAGCAAATAACACACACACACACACACACAAACCAAAAAGCCAAACTTCTCAAATATTGCGCACACCTGACTTTTACAAAACATGAAATGCTTCAGATTTTTCCCCCCAATTTTTAGTCAGGTCAGATGTTCTCAACACATTTTCACAGGTAAATAAGATTTGTCAAATTTCAAGGTCACTTTAATGAAATCTAAAAATTCAAAAATAAGAGAAAAGAGTAGTCTATTTGTTTGCATGCCCACATGTGTGTGTGTGTGTGTGTGAATATTTGGTGATAGTGGATGTAATGGTGGTGTGTGTGTGGATGTGTGTGTTTGTCATTATCATTGGTGCTGTGGAGTGAGAGGGGGAGGATGCGTATACGTGATGTGTGTGTGTGTGTGTGTGTGTGTGTGTGCGTGTATGTGTGTGTGTATGTGAGTGTGCGTGTGTATGTGTGTGTGTGTGTGTGTGTGTGTGTTCAATTGTTGATGCTGTGGTTTTATTTGTCAGTATGGTTGACCACTTTGTTGCATCACCCCAAACTATGAATGAGAATATGTAGGCCTACATAACTGTGAACACTTAAATGAAAAAGTAAGAACAGAACATATAGGCCTACATATATATACCGTAACATATATATGACCTTAGCTGTTCCAAAGCTAAAGTCAAATATATCTTAACGTCAGTGCCATAGAAAATCAAATAACCTTTTTTATCTTGTGTGTGTGTGTACAGGTATGTGTGTCTGTGCATGCATTCATGTGCATGTGTTTAAACCTCACTTAAAAAAAAAACTAAAAACAAAAAACAAAAAGATAATTTCATATCAATCAGAGAGGTATCTGTGTGTTGTCTGCTACACGAATGTGTGAACAAGATTTTCTTGGCTTCCTGTCTTCGGATTTTTACCAAAATTTGGTCAAAGCTGTGGACTGTTGAGGAGTCACAAAATGATAAGTTTGTATGGTAAAGCTCCAACAGCAAGTCCTTTGGAATAAAAAACATGTCTTAGGTTGTGGAACAATTTTCTCAGGAACTTCTGAATATATCTCCTCAGTTTTCACTGTTGTGACAGCCTTTAGATTACTGTCCTCAGTGTACGTCAAGATTTATTTCAACAAAACTTTTTTTTCATGGTTACAGAATCTTGCTAAGTTTCAAACTGACTTTTTTGGAATGTCTTAATAAAAAGGGAGATTATTAGAATGCTCTGACCATCTTTCAAATCCGACTTTGAAACCCTTTCACTCCCGCACTCCGGTCAACAGCATCCTGCATTGCCAACCATGTTAGCAAAGCAAAAACTTAACCCTTTGAATCCCTCACCCTATCCACCAGCTTCCTGCAGGAAGCTGGTGGATAGGGTGGGGAATCAAAGGGTTAAGTTTTTGTAGTTGGTAGATAGGGTGCGGGAGTCAAAGGGTTAAGTAAGCCTATTTTTTAATAGAAAGGGAGATTGTTAGAATGCTCTGACCATCTTGTTTTTGTTGTTTAGTTTTGCCTGTGGGTGGATGATATTCACTTATTCATCAGTACCTTACGGGGGGTTTATCATCATAATGGTTTTGTTAACTCAATTCAAGGCTTGATGTCATTACCTGAACAATGAGCCAGAATGATTTCACAGGAGACTTAACCCTTTGACTCCCGCACCCTGTCCACCAGCATCCTGCATTGCCATCCATGCTGACAAAGCAAAAACTTAACCCTTTGATTCCCTCACCCTATCCACCAGCTTCCTGCAGGAAGCTGGTGGATAAGGTGAGAGAATCAAAGGGTCAAGTTTTTGCAGTGGGTGGATAGGGTGCGGGAGTCAAAGGGTTAAATTTGCATTGTAGCTCTATTCACATTATCAGTAATGTTGTGAATATTATTTGATCGCTTTTGATTATTTTAGTTCTATGTATGGATTTTGTTTGATTATTTTAGTTCTATGTATGGATTTTGTTTGATTATTTTAGTTCTATGTATGGATTTTGTTTGATTATTTTAGTTCTATGTATGGATTTTGTTTGATTATTTTGTTCTATGTATGGATTTTGTTTGATTATTTTAGTTCTAGTATGGATTTTGTTTGATTATTTTAGTTCTATGTATGGATTTTGTTTGATTATTTTAGTTCTATGTATGGATTTTGTTTGATTATTTAGTTCTATGTATAATTTTGTTTGATTATTTTAGTTCTATGTATGGATTTTGTTTGATTAATTAGTTTAAGTATGGATTTGTGTCACTTGATGTAACTTGATCATTTGCTTATAGGGTTTAAGTTCATATTTTGGGTTTACTTTGATATTTGCATTATGGTTAGATACTGAATTCTTATATAAGTTTACACCGATATCAATTCAATGTTTGGATTGCACTTCAGTAGTGAGTGTTTGAACATATATTCCGATTGTTGTAGGCCTACCTCCATATTTGGATATACATGTACTGTCTGGCCCAACGGCAAGTCACAAAAACAATGTTAACATTCGACTGAAACTAAAGCGAGAACTCATGATTTAGGTCTGCAGCTGACTGGAAATGTGAAATATTTGTGTTGATTTGACTAAATGCAGGTCCAATGACTGGTGCAACAGTCTTTACTGTACAGCTGGGAGCAAGTTCAATTTGGTGAAGATCACAACAGTGGAAATACAGATGATGGCATAGACAGAGGGAGATTGTCACAATGGCTTCATTTTCTTTTTATTACTCTACGACTCTTCAATCTTTCTCTCTGTCGCATATCACCAAAGGAGGAAGGTAGCCATTAAGGTCTTGAAAACACACACACACACACACCCCACACACACACACACACACACACACACACACACACAACACATACTTTCTCATACACAGACTCAAACAAGGAAGAAGAAAAACTTGAGTAACAACAACAACAACAACAAAAAGATCAAGCCTCTATCGTTTTGAATCTCATTTAATACTGCGATCTTTTGCAGCAAAATATGAACAAAATAACAGATTAATCATAATTCCTTTCCAACAAGGAATGAACATAATACAACAAGCTCAACAAAAACAACAAACAATGGAAGAGAAAAATGAAACCCACAAAACACTAGGCAGACATCAGCAGAATGATGTTCACATGAACAGACCAGACAGCATCACCCTCCCTCCTTTATGGTGCCCTCCCCCAATTCTTGATACAAGCAGTCTCCCTTTTCTCAAACTCTCCACTATCTACCTGACTCTGATTGTGACCTGGGCGCTAGTATTTTGGATGATTGTAGCCTACTAAATGACTTGATATAATTCGCACACAGTCTTCCATTAAACTTTATAGGCTATTTAATTTTGTAATTTAGACCAATCATATTATTCTGCTGAGGAATAAGTATTAATATTTTTCTTGTTTTTGTCCAACAACCCTACTTCCCCTCTCTTGGACTAGCTTAAGACAGGTCCAATGGGACCTAATGCTACTATCCTTGATTATTAAGTGTTTTCAAGTTTTGAAGTAACAACATACCTGCAATTATCTTACTCGGTAGGCTATACGCACATGTACAAGATCCCATGACAATGTAGTAGTTCTCCCTGGCAAAATTCCATAGAAAAGTCCCTATGACCCAAATCCCACTTCTTGTGTAGCAGTGGTGTTGTGGTGGTATATTAACCTCAATCACACTCATTATGTCATGTTACTGTGTGACTGACAGCCAGCACAGGGGTGACAAGCTGTGGGTCACAGATCAAAAGGCTGTGGGTCACAGATCAACCCTTTCACTCCTTCACCCTATCCACAAGCTGCAAAAACCTAACCCTTCTACTCCCTGTGGAAAGCTGGTCAACAAGGCCAGAGACTGAAACTTGGTGAAAGGGTTAAGTTTTTGCTTTGTTATTACAGCTGATAATCCAAGAAGCTGGTAGATATGGTGAGGGAGTCAAAAAGTTTTTACCTGATATACTGACAATCCCCCATCTTCCCCAATGTAGGCCTATTACCTGCACTGTCTTAGGTAAGTGAGAAGTCACCACCACATTCATTTTACTCCCAATGTACAGTAGGCCTATTACCTGTACTGTCTTAGGTAAGTGAGAAGTCACCACCACATTCATTTTACTCCCCAATGTACAGTAGGCCTATTACCTGCACTGTCTTAGGTAAGTGAGAAGTCACCACCACATTCATTTTACTCCCCAATGTACAGTAGGCCTATTACCTGTACTGTCTTAGGTAAGTGAGAAGTCACCACATTCATTTTACTCCCCAATGTATCACAAATTCATCAAAACCAAATTCACACAGAGTCCACTTGTAAACACATTCCTATTACAACTTTATCTTAGATATGTAATAAAAATGTAGGCCTGTAGCTCATTCATAGATGTAAAATGGCAAAAATATGGATTTTCACATGAACTTTAAAACAGATCGGTCTTATTATATGTAATGTTACTCACTGACAATACTAACTGATGTAACCTACTTTCTGTGACTGACTGATTAAATTTATTTCCTTTAAAAACTGAACAGTTTGCTTGTTCGGGCTTCACCTGGACGCCCCAACTGGTAGTGGTAAGCCACACACAATCAAGATCTGCAATAATCATCTGTATATCAAGCCTGACTGATGGGCCTATCATCTGTATATCAAGCCTGACTGATGGGTCTATCATCCTGTATATCAAGCCTGACTCAGACGGGCCTATCATCTGTATATCAAGCCTGACTGATGGGCCTATCATCTGTATATCAAGCCTGACTGATGGGCCTATCATCTGTATATCAGGCCTGACTGATGGGCCTATCATCCTGTATATCAAGTCTGACTGATGGGCCTATCATCTGTATATCAAGCCTGACTGATGGGCCTATCATCCTGTATATCAAGTCTGACTGATGGGCCTATCACCCTGTATATCAAGCCTGACTGATGGGCCTATCATCCTGTATATCAAGCCTGACTGATGGGCCTATCATCTGTATATCAAGCCTGACTGATGGGCCTATCATCTGTATATCAGGCCTGACTGATGGGCCTATCATCTGTATATCAAGCCTGACTGATGGGCCTATCATCTGTATATCAGGCCTGACTGATGGGCCTATCATCCTGTATATCAAGCCTGACTGATGGGCCTATCGTCCTGTATATCAAGTCTGACTGATGGGCCTATCATCCTGTATATCAAGCCTGACTGATGGGTCTATCACCCTGTATATCATGCCTGACTGATGGGCCTATCATCCTGTATATCAAGTCTGACTGATGGGCCTATCATCCTGTATATCATGCCTGACTCATACGGGCCTATCATCCTGTATATCATGCCTGACTCAGACGGACCTATCATCTGTATATCAAGCCTGACTGATGGGCCTATCATCCTGTATATCATGCCTGACTGATGGCCCTATCATCCTGTATATCAAGCCTGACTCAGATGGGCCTATCATCTGTATATCAAGTCTGACTGATGGGCCTATCATCCTGTATATCAAGTCTGACTGATGGGCCTATCATCTGTATATCAAGTCTGACTGATGGGCCTATCATCCTGTATATCATGCCTGACTGATGGGCCTATCATCTGTATATCAGGCCTGACTGATGGGCCTATCATCTGTATATCAAGCCTGACTGATGGGCCTATCATCCTGTATATCAAGCCTGACTGATGGGCCTATCATCCTGTATATCAAGCCTGACTGATGGGCCTATCATCTGTATATCAAGCCTGACTGATGGGCCTATCATCCTGTATATCAAGTCTGACTGATGGGCCTATCATCCTGTATATCAAGCCTGACTGATGGGCCTATCATCCTGTATATCAGGCCTGAGTGATGGGCCTATCATCCTGTATATCAAGCCTGACTCATACGGGCCTATCATCCTGTATATCAAGCCTGACTGATGGGCCTATCATCTGTATATCAAGTCTGACTGATGGGCCTATCATCCTGTATATCAAGCCTGACTGATGGGCCTATCATCTGTATATCAAGCCTGACTCAGACGGGCCTATCATCTGTATATCAAGCCTGACTGATGGGCCTATCATCCTGTATATCAAGCCTGACTGATGGGCCTATCATCTGTATATCAAGTCTGACTGATGGGCCTATCATCCTGTATATCAAGCCTGACTCAGACGGGCCTATCACCTGTATATCAAGCCTGACAGATGGGCCTATCATCCTGTATATCATGCCTGACTGATGGGCCTATCATCCTGTATATCAAGTCTGACTGATGGGCCTATCATCCTGTATATCAAGCCTGACTGATGGGCCTATCACCCTGTATATCATGCCTGACTGATGGACCTATCATCCTGTATATCAAGTCTGACTGATGGGCCTATCATCCTGTATATCATGCCTGACTGATGGGCCTATCACCCTGTATATCATGCCTGACTGATGGGCCTATCATCTGTATATCATGCCTGACTGATGGGCCTATCATCCTGTATATCAAGTCTGACTGATGGGCCTATCATCCTGTATATCAAGCCTGACTGATGGGCCTATCACCCTGTATATCATGCCTGACTGATGGACCTATCATCCTGTATATCAAGTCTGACTGATGGGCCTATCATCCTGTATATCATGCCTGACTGATGGGCCTATCATCCTGTATATCAAGTCTGACTGATGGCCCTATCATCCTGTATATCAAGCCTGACTGATGGGCCTATCATCCTGTATATCATGCCTGACTGATGGGCCTATCATCCTGTATATCATGCCTGACTGATGGGCCTATCATCTGTATATCAAGTCTGACTGATGGGCCTATCATCTGTATATCAAGTCTGACTGATGGGCCTATCATCTGTATATCAAGTCTGACTGATGGGCCTATCATCTGTATATCAAGTCTGACTGATGGGCCTATCATCTGTATATCAAGCCTGACTGATGGGCCTATCATCCTGTATATCATGCCTGACTGATGGGCCTATCATCTGTATATCAAGCCTGACTGATGGGCCTATCATCCTGTATATCAAGCCTGACTCAGACGGGCCTATCATCTGTATATCAAGTCTGACTGATGGGCCTATCATCCTGTATATCAAGCCTGACTGATGGGCCTATCACCCTGTATATCAAGCCTGACTCAGATGGGCCTATCATCTGTATATCAAGCCTGACTCAGATGGGCCTATCATCCTGTATATCAAGCCTGACTCAGATGGGCCTATCTCGGTCACAATGATGTGAAATGAAAGAAGGAATCACTGCAGGTGAAGAAAACCTGAGGGGATAAGGCTTGATAATAAAGTACATACGGCTTGATAATAAAGTACATACGGCTTGATAATAAAGTACATACGGCTTGATAATAAAGTACAAATAACTTGACTAAAAATCAATACATTTATAAAACCAAAAGTTATGTTCACGAACTTAAAATGAAGATTAAGCATGTTAGCATCCAGTGCAATGCTGAGAATTAAAAAACAAAAAGGAAAAAAAAGACAATCAAACAATGCCAACTTTTCCATAAATGTATCTTAACAACAAAGACTAAACACACATTTATATCACAACCATGTGCTCAAAGCTGGGTTAAAGAGTCCTGCCTGTCTGGACTTGTGTTTCATAAAATGTTTACACTTCATAAAATGTTTACACATGCACAGGTTTCATGTAGCCTACAAAAGTGAAGACAGATTATTAATATTAGTACACCAGATAATTTGTGTGATTTTAATTACCTTATTCTAGTCATTTTCCTTTAAAAACTTATGACAATACTTTCTAATAAGATTTCTTTAACAATAACAATATTGTTAGCTGATGACGATACTTAGGAAGCCTCTGACAGAAAATACATCTATTTCTTAGATCCTCACTTTAACAGTGCTATAATTCAATGAAAATCATTCTGCTTGGGACCTCTTAGTTGGACATTAAGTGTGTATGGATATAGAGAAAAAATCAACCGTTCCGATTGTTCTCAAATATGCATGTTGTTTTGCCCATACCGGGTAGGCTACTGTATTGGTGTTCTGTTTCTGCACTGTTTCCATATTCTGTCTTGGGTAGACATGCAAGCTATGTTTATATGTTTCCATACAGGCCTACCACTGGAAACACACATGACTATATTTATATGTTTCCATATATAGGCCTACTACTGGAAACACACATGACTATATTTATATGTTTCCATACAGGCCTACCACTGGAAACACACATGACTATATTTATATGTCTCCATATATAGGCCTACTACTGGAAACACACATGACTATATTTATATGTTTCCATATAGGCCTACCACTGGAAACACACATGACTATTTATCAGAGCCTGGAATTGCTAAGAAAAAAAAAAGAGGAAACTTCTAGGGGGGTCCGGGGGCATGCTCCCCCGGAAAATTTTTAAAATCAAGACTAAAATCTGTGTATTCTGAGGCATTCTGGAGACAAATTTAAAGGCATCTAACACACTGAAAATCACAATGAATATCAGTCAAAAGAGTATTTAACAAACATTGGGCACAAGATCAGGATCCATCATACACAGCAGATCGTTTCAGTGTGTTCATACACAGACATATTCATCAAAACTTTTTTTTAAGTATGGTCGTTGATTTTTTTTAAAATGCGAAAAAAAAATTTTTGCGCGATTTTCAATTTTGATTTCCGCAGAAATCCTCGTTTCCGCGACGAATTCCAGGCTCTGATTTATATGTTTCCATATAGGCCTACCACTGGAAACACACATGACTATATTTATATGTTTTCATATATAGGCCTACCACTGGAAACACACATGACTATATTTATATGTTTCCATATAGGCCTACCACTGGAAACACACATGACTATGTTTATATGTTTCCATATATAGGCCTACCACTGGAAACACACATGACTATGTTTATATGTTTCCATATATAGGCCTACCACTGGAAACACACATGACTATTTATATGTTTCCATACAGGCCTACTACTGGAAACACACATGACTATATTTATATGTTTCCATATAGGCCTACCACTGGAAACACACATGACTATGTTTATATGTTTCCATACAGGCCTACCACTGGAAACACACATGACTATGTTTATATGTTTCCATACAGGCCTACTACTGGAAACACACATGACTATTTATATGTTTCCATACAGGCCTACCACTGGAAACACACATGACTATTTATATGTTTCCATACAGGCCTACCACTGGAAACACACATGACTATGTTTATATGTTTCCATATAGGCCTACCACTGGAAACACACATGACTATATTTATATGTTTCCATACAGGCCTACCACTGGAAACACACATGACTATGTTTATATGTTTCCATATATAGGCCTACCACTGGAAACACACATGACTATTTATATGTTTCCATACAGGCCTACCACTGGAAACACACATGACTATGTTTATATGTTTCCATATAGGCCTACCACTGGAAACACACATGACTATATTTATATGTTTCCATATAGGCCTACCACTGGAAACACATGACTTACAGGATCTTAACTCTTTGACTCCTGCATCCTATCCATCAATTGCAAAAACTTAATTCTTTGATTCCCTCAACTTGTCCACCTGCTTCCCGTAAAAAGCTAGTGGATAAGGGGAGGGAATCAAAGGTTTAAGTTTTGCTTTGCTCACACAGTTGACAATGCGGGATGCTGATGGACAGGGTGTGGGAGTCATAGGGTTAATAGGCATACCTGATGTTCTGCATGTGTATACACACAAAGGGTTAATGTGCATACCTGATGTTCTGCATGTGTATACACACAAAGGTTTTAGACACTAAATGGTCTGCACTCATGCTGACCCGGCAGATGAGAAAAATCTCCACCCTTTACGCTTCAGACAGGAGATACTCATGCAGGATTGAACCTCAGACCTTACAACTGGCAGTCTAGCATCTTACCCATCTGATTGAAAACGTGTTTTGAAATAACAGAGTAGTGAATCTATCAAGCCACATACCAAACACTGCAGCAGTCTGCAGCAATGCACCAGTGTCCTGAACAAAACTTTATCAATAATTCAACATGCGTATGGGTTTCAGTTTTCTCAAGACAGTGTTTCCGCACTTGGAATGAATTCCATACACATAACCAAAAATGCCATGTCATGGAAAAAGACCCAAATGATTATGGCATAAGCCGTAAGCCTACGCATAACCCAACACACTGGAAATATCTCAAGGTTCTATCAAGCTTGAAACATTCTACTGACTATTGTATGCTTGTGTTACTGATAACTTGAAACTTGGAAACACTTTACAATAGTTGACAGAACCCATAATTCAGATAAAACCTCGAGACAGAGATCTACAGTGTTGATGTATATGGAATTTATGTTTTCAAAAAACCAGAACAGACTGTACATTGTTTTCTTGATAATGTTTCATTCTGTGTATGTGGTGTAAAGAAACTATAAATACGTGTACTGTCCTAATACTCCTATGCAGCCCCTGAAAGAACAAGATAGCTCTCCAACATAGCCTGAAATGTTAGTCTGCTAAAAATAAGGTGTCCATAATAATTACCTGCAAGCCGGTGAAAATATGTAGGCCTGCGTGCTGATGGTACAAGACTAATCCAGACGTGGCAATCATTCTGTTTAACCCAGCTTTGTCACACGATAATTACATTAATCAATGAAAAAAGATAACTACAATTAACCAGCCTGAGTTAACAGGCTCATCGCTTCTCAAACCAGTTTTATGGCAGTGTGCACAAGCCTTGTCAAGGCATCGCCAGTCACCTGTAACAGACAGAAATTGCACTGTTAGAATGTGTTCATACATATACATAAAATACAGAACAAGCCCAGAAAAATAGGCTGTTCATCAAAGGGGGTTGGGGGGGGGGGGGGAAGAAAAGGAGGTGTGGGGGAAGAAGGAAGAGAACTATAAAAACATTAAAAAACTGTCAAGCCATACTAAAGCTCTCATGCTTTATGAAGAATTTCAAGAGCCCAAGAAGAGACCAGACACCACACAATGAGCATAGCTATAAGACAGCTACACATGGGTGTACTGAATTCAGTTGTGTATTTATGGGAGTTTCATTCTGTCCCTACATACATTTCTTTGACTGATTAACTGTGACTCTGAACACCACCAATCTCAATCAAACATTTCGATATGACCTACAAAATAGTTGCTTGCATATAAACATCATCAAAACTGAATAATTATAAATATGTAGCCATATCGGGCAAATATTTTTTAAAAAGTTTCAAACTTAAAAAGATTCTTTATATTTTTTATACCGGTAGGGCCTACTTCCATTTCATGTTTGTGCCATTCCTGTGGTCTATTTTTACTTGTTTAAAATCTGTGACCCAAAACTGGGCTATGCACATCATAAGTTATGAAGAGTTGAGTAGTTAGATCAGTGTGCAAGCTCTATTATCTATAAATACATTTTAATAGTTTGTGCAGCAAACCAACCCAGCTAGAGCCTTTCAGATTTTTCCGCATGCATGCGGAAGTCATCAAGATCAATTTCAATGGATTTACGAGTGAAAAGGATGCAAAGCCACAGAAATATGTAGGCCTAAAATATCACGCTTGTATAATATCTACTACCAGACAAATATCCATGAAGCATTTGCTGAGAAATTCTTAGGTGCCTTATCATTTATTTATACTCTTTTATTTTCTTTTTTGGTCACACAATTAGCCCCAAAACAGGCAACGCATAATAATTTTTAAATGTTATGAAGTCTGACCAACCTGATTATTAACTATTGTCCACAGGTGTGAAAATTGCTGTTTTGAGAGTAAAACAGAAAAATTCAGACGGAGTGGGTGGGGAGGGAGGGAGGGAGGTACTGAAACCTGCACCAGACACTGGTCATGCCACCTGTAACTGAACAGCTTTGTCACCTCTGACCTGGGGTAAAAATCCACTTGTAAACAACCAAAAAATATTTGCTGACACACTTGTTCACAGATACATACATCTAGTAGATCTACTTCCAATCTCCTTTAACTCTTTGACTCCCTCATCCTATCAACCAGCATCCTGCATAGTCATCAAGGATGGCAAAGCAAAAATTCAATCTTTTGAGTCTCTCACCCTATCTACTAGCTTCTAGAAAGCTGGTAGATAGGGTGGGGGAGTCAAAGGGTTTAATTTTTGCAGCTGGTGGATAGGGTGCGGGAGTCAAACTACAAAGGGTTAAAAATAAAAGGGAAGGAGGGATAGGGGGGGGAACAGAGAGAGAGAGAGAGAGAGAGAGAGAGGAAGAGAGAGAGAGAGAGAGAGAGAGAGAGAGAGAGACAGAGAGACAGAGAAACAAAACTATCAACTTACACAAAAGAGTAAAAACAACAATGGGTTTATCAGACTGTGTTACACACACACACACACACACACACACACACACACCACACACACACACACACACACACACACAACACACACACACCACATACACACACAGATGTGTGCATGCACATGATCACTCACCATGGATGTACACACCCACATGACATACAAAAAGAAGTAGGCCTACCAACTAATATCTTTTTTTCATACTTCTGATCAAAACCTTTGCAAACACAAACAGTGACACACACACAGACAGACCGACACTAACACTCATACACACACACACACACAACACATTGTGACACATTTATGTTATTTTAACTGTACACATGAATGCCCATAATCAATTAACAAAAAAATGAGTAGGCCTACAGGTTAGTCTAGTGATCTCAGATCCTTCAGTCACTGACTTTCATTCAACCAAAACATCATGACAGTGAAACAAAGTGTTCAGGCTACAATAAATGTTAACATTTTGACTACGTGAAGGGCATACAAAATCAAAATGCCACACATTTTCATGGTTCAGAACACACACACACACACACACACACACACACACACACACACACACACACACACACACACACACACACACACACACACACATACTTGTACAAGTAAGTATGCAAAGTCGGCATAAATTACAACCTTCTTCAAAGTTTGCAAATTTAACAAGAACTACTGACTAGACACCACTTATTTAAATTTTAAAGAAAATAAACCAAACAAACAAAACAGAACAAAGCAAAACAAAAACAAAACAAACAAAAATCAACCAGAGTCCAGAGCCTGGAGTCTGCAATCTGCTCAAGATGGGATTCACTACACTCAGGCAAATCCATAAAAGCTTCATCCAAATCTGCCAGCTGTCATCTGACCATCTCTTAGGCTAGTGCAAAACCTTATGCACTGTCAATAATCTTGGAAAGGGGGAAAGGAACAGGACCTCTGACACATTATATATATATCGCTGTACTGGAATTAGTGGAGCATTAAGATGGGTAATGAACGAAGCCAACTTTTATGTTAACTCAAGACATGACATCTGAATCCACCAATTTATTAATTTAACCCTTTGACTCTCTCTCACCCTACACACCACCAGCAAAAATGTTACCCTTTGACTCCCTCATCCTATCCACCAGCTTCTTTTGCAGAAAGCAGGTGGGTAGGATGAGGGAGTCAAAGGGTAACATTTTTACTTTGGTGTCATGGTTGACAAAGCAGGATGATCGTGGGCAGGGTGTGGGAGTCAAATGGTTATAAAAAAAGAAAAAAAAGAAAGAAAAACCCACCAACAAATCAAGCTCGTCAGAACACTCTGGCTTGCTTGAGGATCAACTCCACATTATCAATATCAGCATGGAGCTTTAACTATGCAAGCTGTAGAACAAGGGTCACTAAGTAGTAAGTGTGACCTGCTTGAGGGTCAACTCCATAATCCATGCATTACCAGCATGAAACTCTAACCACCTGAGCTAATGGGCCACTAAAACTGTGGCTCACCTATGATCAAATCCATGACCCCTGCAAAATCAACCTGGAGCTGTAGCGCGCTCACACACACACACACACACACACACACACACACACACACACTGTACACACACACACACACACACTCTCTCTCTCTCTCTCTCTTCACAATATTTCCACAAATTCTCACCATCCTGAACAGCACTGCAGCAACAATACAAATTCAATAAATAACAAGCTTTTCATATTTTCATCTTCGGTAACATTAAATGATTAATTACCAAGCTGAATTATAACAGGAAACTACTAAATTTCATTACGATAAAATATCACTGCATGGTCCATATTAGTTATTACACAACATAAAACATGATCATGGTTTTCATTTATGTAGGCCTACATCTTGCCCAATGCACAGATTTGTATTCAGTGATCATTCACATTTCACCTCTTACTGTTACTAGTTAGTATATTATATATATTAAGATTATGTGACACTTCAGCCTCCTCACACAATGGAACAATCCATCTGGCAATGTGGTATGGTTCACTTCAGTCCTGAGGAGACTCACAAATGCACAAATACTTTGTCATTATGTAGCTACTTTCACCCACAGAACATGATAAAGCTACAGTTTTCACCACAAAGCATGACAAGTTCTAAATAACATTAGTCAATAGTACTGCCCCTCTTTAAAAAGTGAAAACCAATGGTTGAACCATGGGCCTTTTCCTACTTGTGAAGTGCTGAAGAGGTCTCTTTTTCAACCATATAGCAAAGTAACCAACCATAATTGTCAAGTCTAAATTTGTACCGTTGAAAGTAAAGCTTAAGAAAACATTTCTGTGGGTCTGTAAAACCTGTAACCAACTATGAAATAAGGAGTATCAATATTCATATTTTGTACAAAATATGAAATGAGTATCAATATTCATATTTCATACAAATGATACTATTGATAGGCCTGAGAAATTCATGGCATCAACAAGATTTTTTACCCAAAGCCTGGTCTGAGATGTAGGCAAAGGGACTGCTAAAGGTACAGTACAAAGGTCTGTTTAATTTATTATTAACTAAAACTAGTAAAAGAAAGAATGCACAAATGGTGTCAAGTAGCTGTTCACACTTAAACTAGTTAAAGTACAGTTTCCTACACTAATAAATGCCTGGTGATATTTTTTTTATGTCTACTTTAAGATAAAAGGAACTGTTTCCATATCAACATACCAATAACTTATTCACAACAGCTTAAGGGCATGTTTATGGGCAATGAATATATTCTATAATGTCCAACATTCTTTCATTACATAAGACTTTTCAAAAAGAAAAATGGGTCTGTTAATGCTGAGCCCAACAACTATGGTGAAAATGAAAATCACTGAAGCCAATGCCATCTTTACATATCAACTGTTCAAACTAACTTGTGAAAATTGAATATTGTTCGATTTGGCAGCATTCGTATTACAATTTGCACACAACTGAATGGACACAGAATCCCCTAACACATGGAGACAGATCCCTCCCTGGGGTTCAGCTCCATCACCTGTACAGTCTGTACCATCAACACTGCCATTACCATTAACACTGCTGTTGTGACCAACACTACCATTACAATTAATACAGACAGTTTCTGAATCAACACAATCTTTCCTAACTGCCCCACTGGTTTTGTTTGTTGATGCCTTTTCCAAAGTTCTGGCACCAGGAATAGCATGCTGCTTTGGTGACAGTGAGATAGGATGTTCTGAGGGGATGTTATCAACACCACCATTCTGCACAAGGTCTCGCAGCTGTCGACGCCTTTTCTGTCCTTTTCCTGGACCCTCTTTTGGTGATGATGACACTTTTGCTGAACATGGCCACTTTCCTGCAGTGCCCACAACAGAGTTAGTCTCATCCAAAATCTGATCAGGATGTTTGCGCTTTTGGCAGGAAACTGAACTACAATCCCCTTTCTGTGAGTTTTCACCTGTTTCCACAATAGGTGTACCTGAGTATGTGTGCACATTGATACCATCTGTTGTCAAAATCTGGTTAAAAAATGTAGACAGTGCAGACTTGTTCGCAAGGGTATCTTTCAGGATTTTAAGCTGCTTCTCAAGGTTTTGGATTTTCTCACTTTTTTCATGACCTTCCATTTTCAACTGCTTGTTCTCCTCTGACAGACTTTTATTTGTTTCTTCCAAGCTTGACACATAGTGTTTGGTCCTCAGTCGACGTTGTCTTGACGCGACAGCTCCCTTTGAATTGCTGTTGCCTCTACTTTTTGCTGGTGACTTTGTCACAACTATTACCGGTAGTTGATCCTGAGCTACAGGAGGTTCGATTAATGCACGCTCAGTGAAATCATCATCACTGACTGTCTCGTCAATCAGTACGACGTCATCCTGCTCTTGCTGCATGTGACTGCCGGCTTGAGTGCTGGATCTGGCGGGGATATGTGGCTGCATGTGTTGCTGGACGCGAGATGATGGAAACGCCGCCTCTCGGCTTTGGGACCTTGTTCCCGTTTTCTTCGGCGACGTTTCTTTCTTTCCCAGCATATAACTGACAAGAGACTCGTCATCAACAGCCGAATCTGTTAACGAACACAAAACGTCGTCGTCGTCGTCGAAACCTCCACTGTCCTGCGAAATGCTGTCAGAGTCTATCCCCATGAAGTCTACGAGGAACGTATCCTTTCTCCAGTCACTGACCTTGCCAGCCATGGTTTGAATTGTACATTCAGTTGAAAGCTTGTCACTTTGTAAGACAGTGATCTTAAATGTTGAAAACAACGACTATGTAAACGCACACAGATTCAGTTAAATACCTGCTGTGTTGTAAGACCAAGGGCTTCTTTGTCATTTGTCTCAGACCACGTTGTATTTACGTTCGCCTCCATTAATGTAAAAGGAAGTTACGACACAAACCAACTTCCTGTTTGGGTTAAAGGTTAAAATCTGCGGAATCGATTCTAGTCCTAACCCTAACCTATCCTTACCTATACCCTTTGCCCGTAGAATCGGGTTTCTCCGTGTGAATATTACCGACTCTTAAGGGGGAGAGGGGGAGAGGGTAGCAGTATGGTTGGCATTAGAGTAAAAAAAAAAATGTGTGTGGAGAAGTGACCTCCAGCTGTTGTATTCATACGCGAGGACTGTAGGCGTAATCACTACCCAATCAATCTGGCTTTGTCAGTGTTTAAAATGATAACAGTACTGATCTTATTTGTGCTGTACTGACAGTTGTTCTAGAACTTGATGCTCATAACGCCAGTGTTATTGGTTCAGTCAGCTTTAGGGCTTGCCATCTTTTTCTCTCTTTCTTTCTTTCTTTCTTTCTTTCTCCTTCTTCTTCTTCTTCTCTCTTTTCTTTGTGCCTCATTTCGTTCGTCTGGTTGTTCAAAGTACCATGTTTAAAAAGCAAGAGTCATGCCACAGATGACGCCAACCTCTTCCCCACCCCAAGTAGCTCACAGCGCGATACTGATAACATAGAGATTGTGGGTTCAACCCCAAGACAGGACACAGGTTTTTTTTCTTTCTCTTTCTTTCTCTTTCTTTCTTTTTCTTTCTTTCTTTTTTTTCCCCAGGCCCATCAGCTCAGTTGTAAGAGCACCACGCTCGTCACACAAGAGTTGCGAGTTCAATCTTTAGGCAGGCCACGTTTATCTACACGGGCAGGTAGGTTGTTTTGATACAGCTATGGTTTCATGATCTGATAAAGCCTAATCCCAGCCAGCAACATTAAACACTGGTCTGTTGGCTGCCCATCTTAATGTTTCCATCATTCTGCTGGTGTCAGCTTACTGTTTGATAGGTCCACTGGTCTGTTGGCTGCCCATCTTAGTGCTTCCATCATTCTGGTGGTGTCAGCTTACTGTTTGATAGGTCCACTGGTCTGTTGGCTGCCCATCTTAACGTTTCCATCATTCTGGTGGTGTCAGCTTACTGTTTCACAGTCCATCTCCCCTCTCCCCCCCCTCCCCATTTCAAAACCTTACCAGTACATAAGGTTTTACGCAGGGATTTTACACACACACACACACACACACAACACACACACACACACACACACACACACACACACACACCACACACACACACACACACCTCTCTCTCTCTCTCTCTCTCTCTCACTCACTCACACACAGCGAGAGAGGTTTTTTTTTTTGTTTTTGTTTTTTTCGTTTTCAACCCTTTCATTCCATCACCTTATCCACTATATTCCTGCAGGGTCTTGGGGGATAGTGATGGATAGGGTGAGAGAGTGAAACGGTTTAGGGTGTCTGATGAATAACCGTTGTTGCCGTTGTTCTTGTTGTTGTTGTTATTATACTGTCGCCGTTGTTGTTGTTCCCTTTCTTCTGTGCTTCTTTCTGTTCATTTTCTTTCTTATTCCTATGTGTTGTAAGACTAGTTATTGCTCATACTTACTTATCAACCAGAACGCCCTTTGTCCATTTATGTTTGTTTTTGTTAACACCAAAACCGTTGATCAACTGCAGGTCTTGTGCCTTTCGCCGATGTAGTAAAGGGAAGTGACCATTCATCTTTAATCGCCAGGTTTATGGTATGGCTTCTTCCTTGGACTATAAAATTGTCATTCTTGAGGCTCTTCGTGATAGCCAGTTCCGAGAAAAGTGGTCATGCCATATTAGTATTATTTTATCCTGAAGAGGGTCCAGGCCTAAAACTATGAAAACTACGATGCACTAGCTAAAAGTAGTTTTTGGAATGTAAAGTATCTTACTACTGAATAATGCATAAACACACATATAAATTAATACATACATACACACATGTCCATATATACACGTACACACATACATATATCTACACACATGCACACACATGAGTACATATACATCCACACATAGATATAAAAATAAAATTAATATTTAAGCATATGATCGACTGAATGGAAAAGTCTATAATCAAGAGGTATGGCTGATGTAAATTGATCGTGCCTAGTGCAACGAATCCAGTCTGACCTTGGAATAGGAAGAAAAACTTCCTAAACTAAAAGTCAAGGGGCTGAAGGGAAAACCGGAGTTCCCAGAGGAAAAAAAAAACAAAACAACCTTAGTCAGATGTGGCTGGGCCTGTCTTGTGAAACGAGAATTAAAACAGATTAAAAATTTTTTTAAAAAGCCATATGTGCAGCCGCAAAACCAAGACCTCACTGAGATGGGAAAATGGTGATGATATTGTCTGCTTCAGTAGGATAAGATATGGACAGGGGGAAAGAATGTATCGCAATTCGAGGCAAAATATGCATGGACTCAAGGGCACATTGAAAGAAGATTATATGCATAAATTCATCCAAGCCGTATAGACAGAAAATATACATGAAGGACAATGAAGTTAATACCTATACATTCGAGCGAATACACACGCACACACACACACATCAACATAAAGTATATGCACAAAGAGCCATGTCCTGATAAAAGTACATGAAGTGGCATCATATTGAATTCTATTGAAGAAATCTTTATGTTTAGTTTAGTTTAGTTTAGTTTAGCAATAGGGACATAACACATTAGCCGTTTGGCTATTTCAAGTCTCATCATTTTTATTTTTATTTTCTTACACTCGTAGTCAAGGTTTGTCGTACGCCCAGTTTTTTTTGATGATTCATTCATCATATTCGTATTTAAGTTCAATGTAATGTTTCCAATGGTCAAGCTGGTTTTTAAACGAGTTTGTGTTTTGTGCTCTTTTAATTTCGTTTGGTAATTTATTCCATACATGTGCAATTCTGTTTGTAAAATAAAACTTTCTGATGTTAGTCTTGCAATATTCTATAAATATTTTATCAGTATCATTTCTTGTTTTGTCATAATTTGTCAGTTTGAAAAATTCTGTTCTATCTACGTCATCTATATTGTTAAAAATTTTGAAACTTTGGATCAGATCTCCCCTCATTTTTCTTGCTTTTAAACTGGGTAAATTGAGTAATTCTAATCTTTCTCTATATGAATAATTTTGAAAACCATGAATTAAGTTAGTAGCTCTTCTTTTTATCTTCTCTATCAATGCTGACTGTCTTTTAAGACGTGGAAACCAAATAATGTTACCATACTCTAAATGAGGCCTCACTAAGTCTTTGTACAAATATAAAAAATGTCTCCCTGTTTATGTATGAGAATGTTCTTTTTATGATTCCAAGCAACTTGTTTGATTTATTAACAACATTTTGAATGTGATTATCAAATTTGAGACTTTTATCAAATATTACTCCTAAATCTTTTTCTTCTAAACATTCTATTATTTCACAGGTAATACCATCGTTTATCATAGAATATTTGTTACTTTTTCCCAAATACAAGACTTTACATTTTGAAGCATTAAAGAAAAGATTCCAAGTTTCTGACCAATGGACCAATGTATCTAAATCCTTCTGCAATATACTATGATTAGAAGATGTATTGTATATTTTAGTGTCATCTGCAAAGATCTTACAAAAACTATGAATTTTCTGAGGTAAATCATTTATGAAAATAGTAAAAAGAACAGGACCAAGTATACTCCCTTGAGGTATACCACTCAGAACATCTGTATATTTAGAGTAATCATTTCCAACTCTAACTAACTGTTTTCTGTCTTTTAAAAAGTCTCTAATCCAAGCTAGTAACTTACCCGTAATTCCATAATACTGCAGTTTGATAAGCAGTCTTTCATGCGGAACAGAATCAAACGCTTTTTTTAAATCCAAGTAAATAATATCTATATTTCCTCCTTTATCCAATAGATTAGTAAAATAATTCATTACTTGTAATAACTGGGTAATGCACGATCTACGTTGTCGGAAACCATGCTGACATTCTGTGTAAAGTTTACTTAAAGTCATGTGATCAACTATAGGCACTTGTTTCTTTTCAGTTCTTGTTTTATTGTTTCAAAATGAACTTAACATACAAAATTAATTTTTTAAAATTCAAATGTTGACAAATTTTCCTCCATCCCCACCCACCCCAGCCTTCTACAGTGCAAAATCCCTCCCCCGCCCCCTTAGTCCCCTCCCCCCACCCCGACCGCACCATGCACACATCACACACACACACACACACACACACACACACACACACACACACACACACACACACACACACACACACACACACCACACACACACAGTATTTTGGCAAATTGGTGCACACAACTCTAAAAACCACTAAACTAATCAAAAGACAAATTAACATGTACAAAATTAAAGGGAAATGAATAAGTCCGGTCTTCCTGCCTCCACCATTCACATCCTACAGCGCATTCAAAACAATGCTGCACGCCTTGTACTCAAAAAGAAAAAAGCTGACCACATATCTCCTCTCCTGGCACAACTTCACTGGCTCCCTGTATCAAAGCGCATACAGTACAAACTAGACACCATGTGCTACAAAAGCCTCAATAACGCAGCCCCCCATTACCTGTCAAGCTTACTTGAGATCTATGTTCCCTCACGTACCCTCCGCTCTGCCTCCGATCCTCTGACTTTTCGCTTTCCACGCACTAAGCTCAATACCTATGGTCCACGAGCCTTCTCTGTTTCTGGTCCGCTCTCCTGGAACAAACTTCCTCTCTCAGTCCGTCAGCAACCTACTTTTGCCTCCTTCAAGTCCGCTCTCAAAACTCACCTTTTCTCCTCTGCATAAAATCCTGACCTCACTCAATCCCCTCTGCAGCCTGTCTCCACTCGGAGGGGAATCACATTGCAATAAATAATTGTATATAATATGCTCTCTATAATTTTCCATTGCTTTTATTCTTTCTCCCCATTTATAGCCGTGTGCGTGCGTGTGTGTGTGTGTGTGTGTGTGTGTTGTGCGTGAGTGCGTGTGTGTGCGTGCATGCGTGCGTGTGTGTGCGTGCGTGCGTGTGTGTGTGTCTGTTTCAGCGCTTAGATTTGATTTTATCAAGATTTTGCGCTATATAAATATTGCAATTATTGTTATTATTATTATTATAGATTCCAATACTTTGCATGGTACTGAAGTTAGGCTAACTGGTCTATAATTACCAGGATCACTTTTTGTACCCTTTTTGAACAAAGGTGTGACGTATGCATTCTTCCATTCTGTAGGTACTATTTCCCTTTCCAGTGATTTATTAAACAATATGCTGATGGAAAGACAGTTCTTTATTCAATTCTTTAAAAATCCTCGGATGAATATTATCAGGTCCTTGAGCCTTATTTACATTTAACATCTTTAACTTTTTTCAACTGCCTCAGGTGTAACTACAAATCTGTTATTGTTTTGCCATCTGACCAATTTGCTATATTTATAGATAGTAGATTTTCTAAATTCTCTTTTGTAAATACACTAGCAAAAGATTTATTTAAGGTATTTGCTTTATCAATGTCGGATAATGTAGTGTCACCATCAGCCTTAGTCAATGGGCTAATATCTACTTTTACTTTGCACTTTGATTGCAAATATTTCCAAAATCTTTTAGGGTTATACTCACAGTCTTTTGCTGTTTTTTTTTTATATATTCTTTCTTTGCACGTTTAATTTCTTTGGTACAACTGTTTCTTATCGCTATATAATGAAGATAGTCTTTCCACACTTTAGTTTCTAAAAACCTCTTAAAAAGATATACTTCTTTTTTTTTTTTATTAATCTCCAAACTTTTTTGTAAATCCACAGTGGTTTAGTTTTTACATTATCACTGGTTTTTATTTTTGGTATATTTTGTTCCATGGAAAGTAGGATTTTATTTTTTATTGTGTCCCAAGTCTTATCAACATCCATGGAATTTAAAACTGTCCAATCTTCCTGACTCAGTTCTTGTTTCATCTTTGCATAATTTCCTCTTTTGAAATTAAACTTATAATTTGTGGTATTTTGAGTTTGGGTGTTTGAACATACAGCTCGAAAATCAGTACCTCATGGTCACTTTTGCCTATGGGACAATAATGTTTAATTTCAGATATAAATTCTTCATCATTTGTTATCACCAAGTCAAGAATATTTGATTTTTGTCCTTCCCTTCTTCTAGTTGGAGATGTTACCATTATGGTATGTCATTGAGACCATGTGGCTTGGTGTTCCAAGTTGGGATTCTTTGTTTTTCTTGTCTATGGTGCTGTTACTGTATAGAAGCCACAGACCTTTCAACAAACAAACAAACAACACAAACAAAACCAAGAGACAAACAAACAAACAAACAAACAAACAAACAACTGCCAGACACATACGTACACGTTCGCACGCACGTACACTCACACATCTCAACAAGACGCCCGTGCGCACACCTGCACACACAAACACTCACATGCACACGCACACACATTGGTATATAGTGTTTACACTCACACACACACACACACACACGCACAAACACGCACGCGCACGCACACACACGCACACACACACACACTCACATGCACACGCACACACATTGGTATATATAGTGTTTACACTCACACACACACGCACACACACACACGCACACATACACGCACACACACACACACACACACCCTCCCCCCCCCACCACACACAGTAACGCTTACTATTCTGCAAATACGAACACGTAATCCAATATACACAATTTTATTGTAAAATGACCGATAGGACGTCATGTACGATCTTAAACTTTATTGTCCATGTAAAACACATTAATTAAAATTAAAAAAAGGTATGTGTGTGTGTACGTACGTGTATGTGTATGTATGTGTGTGTGTGTGTGTGTGTGTGTGTGTGTGTGTGTGTGTGTGTGTGTGTGTGTGTGTGTGTGTGTGTGTGTGTGTGTGTGTGTGTGTTGTGTGTGTGTGTGTGAGTGAGTACAAACCTACACGCGGGCTCTCGCGTGTGTCTCTAAGTGTACACACGTGTACTCCGCGCGAAGGAGAGAGAGACACGTACCCACAATATGAAGTGTTCGCATGCATGTGGGCCTAAACATGGCGATCTCTTCGTGGGCACGTTCTCGCCTAAATATTTATACAGACTTTCCCATACACAAGTTTCAAAATAAAACCCATTTTTAAAAGAGAAAAAAAATTGAAAACAGCAGGCAAACGAACAAACAACTAAAAAGAAAAAATCCCATAATGATATTGACAGACTGAAAAATCCCGTAATGATTTTGATAGACTGAAAAATCCCCCAATGATTTTTACAGACAAAAAAATCCCACAATGATTTTAACAGACTGAAAAATCCATAATGATATTGACAGACTGAAAAATCCCGTAATGATTTTGATAGACTGAAAAATCCCCCCAATGATTTTTACAGACAAAAAAATCCCACAATGATTTTAACAGACTGAAAAATCCCATAATGATATTGACGGACTGAAAAATCCCACAATGATGTTGACAGACTGAAAAATCCCACAATGATGTTGACGGACTGAAAAATCCCACAATGATGTTGACGGACTGAAAAATCCAACAATGATGTTGACAGACTGAAAAATCCCACAATGATGTTGACGGACTGAAAAATCCCACAATGATGTTGACGGACTGAAAAATCCCACAATGATGTTGACAGACTGAAAAATCCCACAATGATGTTGATGGACTGAAAAATCCAACAATGATGTTGACAGACTGAAAAATCCAACAATGATGTTGATGGACTGAAAAACCCAACAATGATGTTGATGGACTGAAAAATCCGATGATGATGTTGACAGACTGAAAAATCCAACAATGATTTTAACAGACTGAAAAATCCAACAATGATTTTAACAGACTGAAAAATCCCATAATGATTTTAACAGACTGAAAAATCCAACAATGATTTTAACAGACTGAAAAATCCCACAATGATGTTGACAGACTGAAAAATCCCACAATGATGTTAACAGACTGAAAAATCCCACAATGATGTTGACGGACTGAAAAATCCCACAATGATGTAGACAGACTGAAAAATCCAACAATGATGTTGACGGACTGAAAAATCCAACAATGATTTTAACAGACTGAAAAATCCCATAATGATGTTGACGGACTGAAAATTCGCATAATGGTCTTAACAGACTGAGAAGCCCCACAGTCATTATGGCAGACTGAAAAATCCCAAAATGATTTTCATAGACAGAAAAATCCCACGCTCATTATGACGGACTGAAAAATCCCACAATGATTTTAACAGACTGAAAAATCCCATAATGACTTTGACAGACTGAACAATCCCATAATGATTATGACAGACTGAAAAGTGCCTCAATGATTGTGACAGACTGAAAAGTGCCTCAATGATTGTGACAGACTGAAAGTGCCTCAATGATTGTGACAGACTGAAAAGTGCCTCAATGATTGTGACAGACTGAAAAGTGCCTCAATGATTGTGACAGACTGAAAAGTGCCTCAATGATTGTGACAGACTGAAAAGTGCCTCAATGATTGTGACAGACTGAAAAGTGCCTCAATGATTGTGACAGACTGAAAAGTGCCTCAATGATTGTGACAGACTGAAAAGTGCCTCAATGATTACGACAGACTGAAAAGTGCCTCAATGATTACGACAGACTGAAAAGTGCCTCAATGATTGTGACAGACTGAAAAGTGCCTCAATGATTGTGACAGACTGAAAAGTGCCTCAATGATTATGACAGACTGAAAAGTGCCTCAATGATTGTGACAGACTGAAAAATCCCAAAATGATTTTAACAGACTGAAAAATTCCACAATCCTTTTGACAGAGTTAATGGGATTCAAACTCACAACCTTCCGATTTTTAATCCTTTCCGCTAACAACTGCACCAAGGTGTCCGGGGGAAAACTGTGTGGTACCTCCAATCAATTCAAAGCGAACTCACACTGTTCGGTGTTGGGGAAGATAAAGCAGTGAGGGAGATAAGATGAGCACTGTTCTCATAATGCTGGCTGCTAGAAATGTTGATGTTTCAACCACCTCACTCCTCTTACAACCTTGTGGTTTTTGGAATAACCTTGACCCTGTACGCTTGACTCGACATTCCATGCATTCGTCCCATTTGTTATTTTGTTTACAGCCCAGCCGAGTGGGTAGAGCCATATCAGGGCTGTAACCATTTCAAAACATACACAATACCTCAAAAGGAAACATGAAAGGACAAGAAAATGAAGTACACATATTATCAATGCATTCGCGCACGTAATCTAAGGAGATGCCCCTGGGTTGACCTCTCCGTCCAATTTATCGCACAGGGGATTTAAAAAACATACCTGAATACAAATTTAAACATAATCAAGGACATTAAAACATACATAAAAACAGGCTTAAATTACATAAAATTGGCTCCGCATATCTCATTTCCCTAGAGCCAAAAATGCGCTTAATACGTATACCCACTTATTAATCATAAGAAAGAGTACGTAAGACTTTATTAAACACATACAGGTGAATGGACCAGCAAGGCAGAAAATGACAGGAAGAACCCAAAGGAACAAGCAGAAATAAATAGACTGACAGAAAAGAGGAAACTTCTAGCACAGAATCTCCAGAAAGTGGGGATGCTATTTATACTAAAACAGCCCCCAGTTAAAACCCCAGGGGAGATTCATACGACTGTACTGGAACAGCAGTGTTTGATGTCCACACAACAGTTTTCGAGTCTGTTTATGGGTACATAATATGCTTTACTGATAATGCAATGGAAAACATTTATCTAAGTAACTTAACACGACAGAACCAATTGTCGTGGTACAGTGGTTAGTGCAATGGACTAAGGGCTAGAAAGTTCTGGATTCGAATCCCATCAATCACTTTCAAAATCTTTGTGGGATTTTTTTGTTCGGCCCGAGAGCTGAGCGTGCTATGGGCTCAAAGGGAAGACAGGATCTCACAATCAAATCTTATTTGCTTTACGGCTTGTTCGTTGAAATGTTGTTGAAATGTTTTGACCAACACCACTGGTGTCTGTATCACCCAGGCGTCATTGACGTCAGTATGGGCCATGGTCAACAGGAAAGCTGGAGGAAAGAGAACACCAGGTAGACCCAGGGAGAAAATATTGGACGGACTTTCAGGGTGGCTGAGGACAGAAAAGGTGGGAGATGTACTTGCAGCGACAGGGGATAGATTCGTGTGGAGGGCCATGATCGCCAACGCCACGCGGCAGGGCACATGATGATGATGAAGAGAGAAAAGGGGAAGGAAGACAGTACAGCAGAAGTGAAGAGAGGAAAACACAGAAAAGGGGACGTAAACATAGTCTTTGGTTGATTGATTGATTGATGGCTGGCTGGCTCGATGATGATGATAATGATATGATGATGATGACGACGACGATGATGATGATGATAATTCCACGTGTAGCAGAAACAGTCCATGTCAAAACATATTCATTGCATTTGACATCACAATAGATCACAACGTTAACATTCTCTCTAAGGAATTATTTCCTAGAAAGTTTTACATGCACAGTTTGGGAGGTGTTGTAACCTCTAATCAACAGTGTTATTGCATCATATTTCATTGACATTCATTTGTAAACACATTGTCAGCATGGCTTTAGACAACACAGATCTTGTACAACACAGCCGATAGAACTGACAGAGGACTTGACCCAATGACTGGATCAGGGACACCCATATGTACCCAGTTGACAATTTTCCTTGATTTCAAAAATATATTTGACTGAGCGCCAAATGAAAACTTATTACATTGTCAACATATAGAACTGACGGTAACATACTTACAGTGAAAAAATGAATTCTTTAACAGAAATAACTCAGTATGTCCGAGTTGGTAGAGCCAGGTCTTCCAACCAAACAACACATAGTGGTATTCCACAAGGAAGCATTCTGGGACCTGTTCTATTGACTGTATTCATAACTGGCTAACCATAAATTGCACTAAGTATTTGCAAAATACTTGCTGAAGGTGTTAAGATATCTGGAAGGACAGATAAACATGATAAACTACTTCAGGATATAAAGATACACTTACAATGTGGAAATGTGGTATGGTCGCTGTGTTTAGCATAAAAGTATAACTAGAGCTACTTAGACATCTGTACCGAATCCTTTGTACCACCCTATACCAGTCACTAAAGTGAAGCTAGTGTGACGTAATCGAGACGTGCATTTAGTATCGTCACTAAAAGGCTGAAGCTGGTGGTGACGTAATCCAGACGTACATAGTACCGTCACTAAAAGGCTGAAGGCTGAGTGGTGACGTAATCGAGACGTGCATTAGTATCGTCACTAAAAGGCTGAAGGCTGAGTGGTGACGTAATCCAGACGTGCATTAGTACCGTCACTAAAAGGCTGAAGGCTGAGTGGTGACGTAATCGAGACGTGCATTAGTACCGTCACTAAAAGGCTGAAGGCTGAGTGGTGACGTAATCCAGACGTGCATTAATACCGTCACTAAAAGGCTGAAGGCTGAGTGGTGACGTAATCCAGACGTGCATCCGTCTTCTCGCGAAACTGGACAGGGGGTAGGAGGGGTTTTGGCAAACTTCAGTAAATTTTGAAATTTAATACAGTTGAAACAAATAAGAATAATGAGGGGGAAATTTACCTGGGGCACGTTAAATTTACCTAGGGTATGTTAACGCTAACATGAGTACATACGTGTTTGCTAATCCAGTAATCGTCTTGTTCGCTTGAGGAATTCACCGGTGACTTCAATCAGATTTGTCCCTCGTGTAAACATCTCAAAAAGTCTTCTGTAAAACTACTAAAAATACTTAGAAATATTTACCGAGTTAGACAAACCATGAAACAAGCTCCTTTAACATCTTTTACCCTACGGTCGCGAAACTTGGGACCCTGTAAATGATAAACTGATGGAGTGTAAAAATACTAAAACATCTCTTATCATTCCTCTTACCGCGACCACTGTTGACAATTGATAATGTTAATGCGTTCACGTGCTCTGTCGTGCAGAAAAGTGCATGATATAGAGACAGGCGAAAACAAACATTATAACCACCATGACTAACATTCCCGTCATTTTTTAAACTAACGATAATGATGAAATTCTTGACATGCTTTTTCCTCCTTCTCCTCCTTCTACTTTTGAGGCCTGGGTGGCGCAGAGGTAAAACACTCGTCTTCCCATCAGTCTGCACCAGTTTGCATGGGTGCAGCTCACGTCCATGGAACTTTATATGTGTGTGCAGCCTCCAGCCTACCCAGCTGTGACTGGCTACCTGACTGTCATCACAGTTATGGAAAGGTAAAACAGCTGTGACTAGCTACCTGACTGTCATCACAGTTATGGAAAGGTAAAACAGCTGTGACTGGCTACCTGACTGTCATCACAGTTATGGAAAGGTAAAACAGCTGTCAATGGCTACCTGACTGTCTTCACAGTTGTGGAAAGGTAAAACAGCTGTCAATGGCTACCTGACTGTCTTCACAGTTATGGAAAGGTAAAACAGTGAGGGAGTGGAAAAGGCAACTGCCTTCATAATGCTGGCCCTGAGAAATGTTGAGGTCTCTACCACCTCACTCCCCTACGACCTCAAGGTTATAGGTCAATCTGTACGGGTTTTTTTTCTCTCTCTTTCTTTTCTGTTCTACTCACTGCCCCCTCCCCTAACATTCTCTTAACCCTTTCGCTGCTATCATGTTTTGCTAAGACACATGCTAAGATTTGTTTCAGAAACAGACAAAAATCACGCTTATTATTTTCAATTGCTTATAATTCAGAAGGCATTGAAGATAGATACATAAAAGTATATATCAAATGAAAGGAAATTGAATGAAGATTGTGTTTATGACAATTTCAAAATGAAATAATGTACCAGAGTGTCACATGTACTCTTTGAAATGCAATAAAAAAAAATGTTAAAGTCAATGATGATGTAATCAAGTGATGCAGGAGCTCACAAGCAGTTTATAGCACACTTTGATTTGAAGATATAGACTGTACAAAGGTCAGAAAGCAGTGTCCAGCCACAGTATAAGCACAGCCTAGCCACACATAAAATGAAAGGGTTTTATCTCCCAGTGTCTATCCCCAGTAAAAACGCTTCTGAGTGTGGTAGTTCTGGAAGCAGTCTTCTAAACACAGTCCTCTCCTTCCCCCTCTTGCTCCCCTTCCCCTTCTAGCAGGCCCAGCAACAGCAGGTCCAGCAACAGCAGGTCCAGGCCGAACATCATCACCATGCTGCATTACCATACCTGTAGCACAGTGAAAGCAAGGATTCAAATTTCCACATATTTTATGAAATAAAAAAAGTCACACACACACACACACACACACACATACACACACACACACACACACACACACACACACACACACACACACACACACACACACATACATACACACACACACACACACACACACACACTGACATAGGTAGCATGCTACTCCCCCATGCCACGCCCCCTTTCATTTTCCTCAAGCAAACACTGCAAAGAAACCCAGTGAGTACTGCTTCTACCAAAGTGACTTCATTACAACATTGTTTCTGTCAGTATTATCACTGAATGCTTTCAATTTCCTATAAAAAGTCACACCAACAGTCTCTCTCTCTCTCTGTCTCTCTTTCTCTCTCTCTCACACACACACACACACACGCACACCCCTCTGCTCCCACCCTACCCCTCACATAAACACACACAGGCCATGGAGATAGTAGCCTACTCCTCACACAAACACACAAAGGCCAGGGAGATAGCACAGGGCAGAGGCCGACCAGAAAAACAAATCATCAACAACACAGCGTGCAACGAGCGAGCGACGAGTGACACGCCCACAGGTCGAACACACTGCCCACTCGGTCACTGGCTCGCTCGCTGACCAGGCCCAAACAAAGGGCTCAGCCATCAATACACACACTTAGCTGTTCTATTTATAAATATACTGAGAAGAAAGCAATACAATCATGTTATAAAATGAATAAAGCTCTCAAATACACCTACCTGCATCTGGAACAATCGGATCTCCATAGGCCTACTTTGATTCAGACGATCAGTCACCCAAAGATTCTTCCACATCAAAATCTGGGTTGTTGGCATCAACTTCACGAAGTTCGAAGCCAGCTGGCTTGAAGTCTTCATCTCCACTGTCTTGATCTCGAAAAATCGCTTCAATAACTTCTGCAACTGTGTAGGTTCGTTGTGGGGCAGCCATAGCGCTTCAAAAACTGAAAGCTCAACTTCGTAGCACCTTGCCAATCGATCGTGATAAATTATGCAAATGATCTAAATAACTTGAACAAACGGCACTCAAAGAGCGAAGATTGTCAAGGGACCTAATCAAATCATAAATAGAACGATTCTGTCATGTGCTAGACGAAAAGAGAAAGAGTGTTTGATACGGGACGATCCGCGATCGTCAACAGAGCATTGCAGACGACGGTTTCTATGACGATCGTCACTCGTCAACAGCGCAGTGAAGAGGTTAATTGTTTAGTAAAATGAAACATAAAAAACATTTCGAAAAATGTTTCATTTTTGACACTATTTCCGCCCATTCTAATGGCTGCAAGACCTTTTCAAAATCCATTGATAAGAAGAGTCTAGTATTAGAGTCAGGGCTGGGTCAGGGTGGATGTGTGGCGTCTTCGGAGAGGGGTTGAAACATAAAAATCTTGATGGATTCTGGATTGGAGGCTTGGAATCCATTGACGTTCGTACAAGCACAGTTTAACACAGAAAGCACAATCGTCATACCATACTAAATATCTCTTGTTTTACAGTCATTCCACACGCTTTGTGCAATATTTCCATTTAAGATGATGTGATCTCATTGAATCTTTGGTAATAATTCCCTGATAACATCAAACATATCACTGAAATCCGAGTCACATCAGTTCATAAATAAACATGATATAAATACTTCATTGTTATCAGTTCATGAATAAACGAAATATGAGTACTTAATTTCATCAGTTTATAAATAAGCGGGATATGAGTATTTGATTGTATTAGTTAATATGTAAACGACATATAAGTACTTAATCTTATCAGTTCATGAGTAATACAGTATTTAATTTCATCGGTTTATAACTAAACGAGATTTAAGTACTTAATTTCCCACTTTATAAATAAACAAGACATACGTACTTATTTTTGTTGGTTCAGAAATAAAAAATATCTAAGTACTTAATTTCATCAGTTAATAAGTAAATGAGATACATGTGTACTTAATATCATCCGTTTATAAATAAATGAGATCTAAGTACTTAATATCAACAGTTTGCAATATAAATTAGTTAATTTCATCAGTTTACAACTGAATAAGACATACATATTTTTTCGGTCATCAGTAAACGAGATATAAATGTGTAATGTTATGGGTTTATGGATAAACGACATATAAGTATATAACGTTAACAACATTTTTAATTAACCACAGTGATGCAAATGCTGAGTCAGAGTTGATTTTGTCCGACACAATCTTGATACCAGACTGTGTACATCACGTGATCCACACTTGGCCAAAAGTCCTTGGTAAACGACAAGGAAATATTTACTGCCACCTGTAACACCTGTTTTGCACATGTGCGACCTTGACCTTTGACATATCACTATAAAAGCTGCAGGATAAGATTTTCGATTAAACCACACACTGACATCAGTTTTGGTTACTGTTACTGTTATTTGTGTTTAAAGCCCAGCCGACTGCGTAGAGCCATATCAGGGCTATAACCATGTCAACAGACAACACAATACTTCAACAGGAAAAAGGGAAAAGTAAATCAAGCACACATAATGACATGTCGATGCATTTGGTTAAAATTTGTCTTTAGAAAAGCCGAGATATCTTCAGGTGAAAATGAACCACCTTAGTGGAAATGCTGCACTATGTCACTTGTCAGTCCATTCTTACTCACTCGTCAGTATTTATCCAAAGCCACCATGGAGTTTTGAGTTTGTTCCAGAGGGCTTCATGGCACTGTGACAGTTCTGTGTGCCCTGCATCCAGATAAGAGAGAGTCAACAAGGATGTTGTTTTCGTCTTTTCAATGAAAATTAAACGAACTCATTCAGCTGAACACCTCTGGCTGGATGTAGACTTTGGAAACCTTCCCCATCTGTTATTTCGTGGACGTTTGGGTTTGTGGTTTTGTGGACGTTTGGGTTTGTTGTTTTGTGGACGTTTGGGTTTGTTGTTTTGTGGACGTTTGGGTTTGTGGTTTTGTGGAAGTTTGGGTTTGTGGTTTTGAGGACGTTTGGGTTTGTTGTTTTGTGGACGTTTGGGTTTGTTGTTTTGTGGACGTTTGGGTTTGTTGTTTTGTGGACGTTTGGGTTTGTGGTTTTCTGGACGTTTGGGTTTGTTGTTTTGTGGACGTTTGGGTTTGTTGTTTTGTGGACGTTTGGGTTTGTGGTTTTGTGGACGTTTGGGTTTGTTGTTTTGTGGACGTTTGGGTTTGTTGTTTTCTGGACGTTTGGGTTTGTGGTTTTGTGGACGTTTGGGTTTGTTGTTTTGTGGACGTTTGGGTTTGTTGTTTTGTGGACGTTTGGGTTTGTTGTTTTGTGGACGTTTGGGTTTGTTGTTGAAAACTACAAGTACATCTATATACAATATACAATAACAATAACAATGATTCTTCACTGGAGTTGGCAAACATCGTGAAGAGATGTCAACAGTGCCCACTCTGTGATCAAGAACAGGTGATAAGGAATCACTTGTATTAGTACAGTACAGTCTGACAGAGCTGGGTATCAGTTACCTGGACAGACCACGTCACCTCTGGAGCCTACATCACTTAGGAACACAGTGTCAGGTAAGGAGACATCAGGAGGGAGATGAAAGTCGAACAGTGGTGGTGGAGAGAAGATGCCTGGTGACCCGGATGTGGGACAGGGAATGCCCAGCGACCTGGTGTGGGCTGGGATTCCCAGTGACATAGGTGAGAGACATGGGGTGGCTGGAGACGCAGGTGAAAGACGGGAGATGGTTGATGATACAGGTGAGAGACAAGACACGCAGGGAGACACAGTCAACACGTGTGGCGAGATCACGGGGGGATGAGGCTGGAGGGGGAGTGAGCAGCCAATGTCCTGGTGATGAAGGTCACACACACCTGGCTGTGGGTCAGCAGGTAGGCTGGTCAGGGGCTGGGGGTTGGAAGAGTGGGCAACAAAGGGACCTGACAGGAGGTGAGGGGGGCACAGAATGAAGGGGACAGTGATGGAGGGGGTCAGTTGGTGAGCAGGGGGACAGGGGGTGACCACGTTTTGCGCCAGTACGGGGTTGGGAGCTGGAACTGCAGTACTCACCATCTGAACGTCCATCTGTGGGAATTTCTGAGGATGGGCCACATCAATGGATTGCTGAAGACACATCCCATCTACGGATTGTGGAGGATACACTTCACCAATGGATTGCTGAGGACGAACCACACCTACGGATTGTTGACGATGCGGCACACCCATGGATTGTTGAGGAGGTACAACTATGGATTGTTGAGGATGGAGCACACCTACAGATTGTTGACGAGGTACAACTATGGATTGTTTGAGAAGGGAGACTACCTACGAATTGCTGAGGAGGTACAACTATGGATTGTTGAGGATGGAGCACACCTATAGATTGTTGAGAAGGCACACATATGGATTGTTGAGGAGGGAGACCACTCATGGATTGTCGGGGATGTGGCATACCCACGGATTGTTGAGGATGTGGCATACCCCCGGATAGTGAAGGACGCACCCCAGGCAGTCCTGACACCTGCACGAATGGAGCTGGCCGTGTGACCTGGTGACTATAGACATCTGGAGCTGGCCGTGTGACCTGGTGACTATAGACATCTGGAGATGGCCGTGTGACCTGGTGACTATAGACATCTGGAGATGGCCGTGTGACCTGGTGACTATAGACATCTGGAGCTGGCCGTGGGACCTGGTGACTATAGACATTGGAGATGGCCGTGTGACCTGGTGACTATAGACATCTGGAGATGGCCGTGTGACCTGGTGACTATAGACATCTGGAGATGGCCGTGTGACCTGGTGACTATAGACATCTGGAGATGGCGCAGTGGGAGTGGCCTGATCCGTGTACAGGGCAGCGCATAAACTGTGTCCCTGCTGCAACATCACCTGGACCACACCGGAAATGACGTGCAGCATGCACGCGGCGTGCGCGCTACACAGAGCCTCCAGCTCCTTGCCGGCCTCCTTCTGGAGGTCAAGGTCATGGTCCCTAGCCCGTCCATCAGCTCCGTCTTGAGGTTTGTGGCGAACTGTTGCTGACGGTGAAAGGCCTCAGCCAGTGTCTGGCTGACTGACTGAAGGCTGTGGGTGACGCCGCCCGTCACTGACAGAAACTCGGTGTAGAACTGCACCAGCCGTTCTCGGAACATGTCCATCGTCTCCTGCTGCTTGCAAGTGGTGATGGTGGGGGTGCGCATGTGGATGGGGATGGGGGAGAAGTGTCCTGGTTCCTCCATTTTGACTTGGACAGTCGTTGACACAGCTCCTGTCTTCTGTACAACCAAAGGATGAAAATGAAAACACTGGCCGGCCAGTACTTCTTCTTCTGATGATCTGAATATGCCGTATTCACACACCTGTCTGTTCACAGCCTCACAAACCTGCAGCATTCAACAAACAACACAGGTATGTCAAACAGCCTCACAAACCAGCAGCATTCAATAAACAACACAGGTATGTCAGACAGCCTCACAAACCTGCAGCATTCAACAAACAACACAGGTATGTCAGACAGTCTCACAAACCAGCAGCATTCAATAAACAACACAGGTAAGTCAGACAGTCTCACAAACCTGCAGCATTCAACAAACAACACAGGTATGTCAGACAGTCTCACAAACCAGCAGCATTCAACAAACAACACAGGTATGTCAGACAGTCTCACAAACCAGCAGCATTCAACAAACAACACAGGTATGTCAGACAGCCTCACAAACCAGCAGCATTCAATAAACAACACAGGTATGTCAGACAGCCTCACAAACCAGCAGCATTCAATAAACAACACAGGTATGTCAGACAGCCTCACAAACCAGCAGCATTCAATAAACAACACAGGTGTGTCAAACAGCCTCACAAACCTGCAGCATTCAAAAACAACACAGGTGTGTCAAACAGCCTCACAAACCTGCAGCATTCAATAAACAACACAGGTATGTCAAACAGCCTCACAAACCTGCAGCATTCAACAAACAACACAGGTTGTCAAACAGCCTCACAAACCAGCAGCATTCAAAAACAACACAGGTATGTCAGACAGCCTCACAAACCAGCAGCATTCAATAAACAACACAGGTATGTCAGACAGCCTCACAAACCAGCAGCATTCAATAAACAACACAGGTATGTCAGACAGCCTCACAAACCGCAGCATTCAAAAACAACACAGGTATGTCAGACAGCCTCACAAACCTGCAGCATTCAATAAACAACACAGGTATGTCAGACAGCCTCACAAACCTGCAGCATTCAACAAACAACACAGGTATGTCAGACAGCCTCACAAACCAGCAGCATTCAAAAACAACACAGGTATGTCAAACAGCCTCACAAACCAGCAGCATTCAACAAACAACACAGGTATGTCAGACAGCCTCACAAACCAGCAGCATTCAATAAACAACACAGGTATGTCAGACAGCCTCACAAACCTGCAGCATTCAATCAAACAACACAGGTATGTCAGACAGTCCTCACAAACCAGCAGCATTCAATAAACAACACAGGTATGTCAGACAGCCTCACAAACCAGCAGCATTCAATAAACAACACAGGTATGTCAACAGCCTCACAAACCTGCAGCATTCAATAAACAACACAGGTATGTCAGACAGCCTCACAAACCTGCAGCATTCAATAAACAACACAGGTATGTCAGACAGCCTCACAAACCTGCAGCATTCAACAAACAACACAGGTATGTCAGACAGCCTCACAAACCAGCAGCATTCAACAAACAACACAGGTATGTCAGACAGCCTCACAAACCTGCAGCATTCAATAAACAACACAGGTATGTCAGACAGCCTCACAAACCATGCAGCATTCAACAAACAACACAGGTATGTCAGACAGCCTCACAAACCGCAGCATTCAATAAACAACACAGGTATGTCAGACAGCCTCACAAACCTGCAGCATTCAATAAACAACACAGGTATGTCAAACAGCCTCACAAACCTGCAGCATTCAACAAACAACACAGGTATGTCAGACAGCCTCACAAACCGCAGCATTCAATAAACAACACAGGTATGTCAAACAGCCTCACAAACCAGCAGCATTCAATGGACGGCACTGCAGCAGAATGAGAACAATGTCAGACCACGGAAATACCGGTGTATCTTGCATCCAGAGAACTCCACTCACCTGTGAACAACAGTGTAGTGATATCACCTGTACAATAACAGTGTACATGTACTGATATCATATTCATAACACAAAGTCAAGGTCAGTGGTGAGAACAGTTCCATTTCCAAAACGACTGTGTGTTCGTTCGTTCTTTCATTTAATGTCTTTTCATTATGAGTGATATTACGATGTGTGTGTGTGTGTGTGTGTGTGTGTGTGTGTGTGTGTGTGTGTGTGTGTGTGTGTGTGTGTGTGTGTGTGTGTGTGTGTGTGTGTGTGTGTGTGTGTGTGTGTGTGATTGTGTGTTTGTGTGTGAGTGCGTGTGTGTCCGTGTGTGTGTCTGAAAGAGAGAGAGAGAGACAGACAGACAGAGACAGAGACAGAGAGCGAGACAGAAACAAAGACAGACAGACAAATAGACAGGAGAGCGCGCGCGCGCGCGCGCGTGTGTGTGTGTGTGTGTGTGTGTGTGTGTGTGTGTGAGTGTGAGTGTGTGTGTGTATTGTGTGTTTGTGTATGTGTGTGCTTTTAAAATCCCTTTAATAAAAAGGAGGAACAGGCTTTAGATCGACTGGTGGCTTGTGTGAGATGGTAGGCCTGTGTATGTCTGAACCATATTAACAAGCATTTCAGAACGTTTACAGACTCCACCTCCCCCCCCCCCCTCCAACACCCACTTTTGACAATGACTTGTCAAAGGACAACCAAGGATACTTAACATTAAATACATGTAACACTGTTATTTGTTGTAGTAACAGTGGGTTACAACAGGTCCCAGAACACAGATAATATAGCTGTGAAGACTTAGCTGATCCGTTAAATGACACTGTCGTCATCATCATCATCAGGTGCCCTGCCGCATGGCGTTGACGACCATGAACTTCCAACCATCTCTATCTCTTGTTGCCCCTTGCATCTCCCCCACCCTCCTCATCCCCAGCCACTCTGCAAATCCGTCCAGCATTCTCTCCCTGGGTCTACCCGGTGCTCTCTTTCCCTCCAGCTTTCCTGTTGTGACCAGGTGCTCCAAATCCCCCTTCCTCATAAAATGGCCTATAAATGTTGCCTGTCTTTTCCTAATCTTCCTTATGAGTGATCTACTTGTGTCTGCCTCCATCAAGACTGTCTCGTTTGTTTTCTTTGCTTTCCATGGAACTCTCAACATTCTTCTTAGAAACCACATCTCGGCTGCCTCAATCTTGCTCTGGCTTTGCTTGCTGACTGTCCACGCCTCGCATCCGTACAACAGTATTGGTTCTATAGAACATTCAAGGACTCTCTTTCTGATGTTAATTGATAGGCATTTGTTGGTAAGAATGCTTGTCATCTTCTTGAATGCTGTTTTGGCTTGACACTGTCATGTCATTTGTTGTAATAACAGTGGCTTACAACAGGTCCCAGAACACAGATGATATTGCTGTGAAGACTTAGCCGACCCCACCAGGATGATTGGAGAATTAACCAGGCCAGTTATTGTGTTACCGGTTGGGATTGAACTTGAGATCTCAGATCTTGAATCCATGGCTTTATGAAAAGAGCCATCCAATCTTCTAAAACCTGTGGGACATTTGAGGGTGAACTCCTCGCGTTACCAGCATGTCGCTGTATTTTACTTTAGGAAGAACCTCTGAAACATTGACACCACCAGAACGATTGGAGCATTAACCCTTTGACTCCCGCATCCTGTCCACCATCTGCAATAACTTAACCCTTTGACTCCCTCACCCTTTCCACCTGGTTCCTGCAGGAAGCTGGTGGACAGGGTGAGGGGGTCAAAGGGTTAAGTTTTTTGCTTTGCTAGCATGGTTGACAAGGCAGGGTGCTGGTGGACAGGATGCGGGAGTCAAAGGGTTAAGTTTTTGCTTTGCTAGCATGGTTGACAAGGTAGGGTGCTGGTGGACAGGGTGCGGGAGTCAAAGGGTTAAGATAGACAGTAAACAGGCCAGTTGGTATGGGACTTATCTGCAGACACGATTAAAATACACTGAAGTGTTATCATAACAGTGTTTTAAAGCTTCTCTTTGCAACATGTTTATGGCTAGTCCTCGTATATTCTTAGAGCGGTAGGACTTGAAACTCTACGAAACGGAACACAACACAACACAGAAAACGTTCCATGACGACAGACAAGGGAGACGACAAATGTATCTTTGGTGGGTCTCAATAGTGGGGTTATATCCCTTCAGCTGTTGTAACATAGACATGGGGATTTACCAAAATATTTGTCGAAGAACAGTAATGTCGTACAGTATGCAGATGATATTGCCATCTGGATGAATACCACTCTTAGAAAAAATACAAAGGAACAATCACCCATGTACAAAAGCTCTACTAGTGTGATGATCTTGATAACCTGATTAATTACATGAAAGACAATGGTCTAGAGTTATCAAGTGAAAAGACTTATCTTATGCTTGTCAACAATGGTGAAAACCCTAAAACTCTCCTTACATTTTACTGGATAGTAATCTGCTTCTCTGTTTCTGGTCCACTCTCCTGGAACAAACTTCCTCTCTCAGTCCGTCAGCAACCTACTTTTGCCTCCTTCAAGTCCGCTCTCAAAACTCACCTTTTCTCCTCTGCATAAAATCCTAACCTCACTCAACCCCCCTCTGCAGCCTGTCTCCGCTCGGAGGGGAATCACTTTGTTTTAATATATAATTGTATATGATGTGCTCTCTGTGGTTTTCCATTGGTTTTATTCTTGCTTTTATTCTTTTCTCCCCATTTGTGGCCATGCATGTGTGTGTGTGTGTGTGTGTGTGTGTGTGTGTGTGTGTGTGTGTGTGTGTGTGTGTGTGTGTGTGTGTGTGCGTGTGTGTGCGTGCGTGCGTGTGTGCGTGTGTGTCTTTTCGGCGCTTGGATTTGATTTTGTCGAGATTTGCGCTATATAAATATTGTAATTATTATGTATGCATGTGCGTACGTATGTATGTATGTATGTATGTAGTTATGTATGTATGTATACGCTTAGATTTATGTATGTATGTATGTATCCATGTATACGCTCAGCTTAGATTTATGTATGTAAGTATGTAGGCATGTATGTATGCATGTATACGCTCATATGTATGTAGGTATGTATGCATGTATACGCTCAGCGCTTAGATTGGATTTTATCAAGATTTTGCGCTATATAAATAAAATATATTATTATTAATATATTATTATAAGCCCACCGTTAAATTTCTAGGAGTGTACTTAACACGAAAATTGAATTGGAGACACCATATAGAATATTTAATTACAAAAGCAAACAAAAGACTTAATTTCTTAAAAATAATCAACAGACAGTCCTGGAGCCAAGACACTCAAACTATGTTACACTTAGCGATTTATTTGGTTCGATCGAAACTGCTCTAAGTACAAGAGGTCTATTTTATTGCCTCGACTACACTCTTAAAAAACTTACAGAGTGTAGACAGCAAAGCTATTAAATTGGCTGTCGGTGTGCCCGTTCATACAAACACAATGAAGTCTTATAAAGAAAGTAACATTTTACCGCTTACAGATCAACGTGAATTAGCGGTGACAAAGTATGTTATTAGAGCTCTGGCAGTAAAGAACTCAGTTAAGGATGAATTACTATACACGTCAGAAACTGACGATCCTCAGAAAGCTCGAAAGGTGCATACTCTTCAACCTATTCAAAATTTTGCAGAAGTTCTCCTGAGCATAAACAATATTGATGAAACTAACATTCCAGTAATACCACTTATTCCATCCATACCTCCCTGGGAACTTGAAAATGCCAACTTTGACATAGACTACGTAAATCTTAATAAAACAGAAGAAAGAAATATTCTAGTATCAGAAGTCAAATCTCATCTAGCCACCTGTTATTTTAATCACCTAAAAATTTACACAGACGGGTCTGTTTTAGAGACATCTGATAGCGGAGCTGGATTCGTCATTCCTGCCTTAAAGGTACAAAAATCTTTTTACATAGGTAAAGGCTACTCTATTTTTACATCAGAATTATACGCGATATTGATGGCTCTTACCTATATCAATAGCCTCTCATACGATATCTGCGATATACTATTGTGTGTTGATTCTAAATCTGTGTTACGTAGCTTGAAACAAACAGAAAATGTAATACGAAATGACATTATCTTTGAAATCAAACATTTGATACATTGTATTTCATCCAGCGGTGTTGGTATAAATTTTTGCTGGGTTCCGTCACATTGCGGACTTCATTGGAATGAAGTTTCAGACCAGTTAGCAAGAAACGGAGCATCCAAAAATGCCAATACCATAACATGCCATAATATACGACTTTCAGTTCATGAACTTGGTTCTGTGCTAGAACGTTCAGTTTATACAAATTTCTCCAATACCCATAGCCTGATAACTTACTGCCCCAGACAGCTAGCGTCCTTGAAATACAAACTAAGGCTTAACTCTTGGAAAACGAAATATACACAGAATGTATGTATTTGTTCAAAAACATTATCAGTCCACCATCTACTCTTTGAATGTCCTATCTTACTTACGACATATAGAAATAACAATCTTGATTTTTCATGTACTGACGCTAGAGATATTCTTTACAACAAAAATAATGATATTATCCTGTTAGTCCAGCTGATTCTCAGATCCCCTGTTGGTAGATTGTTATGAAGAGTTGATTAATTGTTGTATGTTATTATTTGACACTGTTAATTCATTGTTCTGAATTATTAATTGCACTTGTTCCCCTTCTTACATTCAAACTTCTATTACCCTTCCCCATACTCATCCTCCACCCACCTTTTTTTATTCATTCATTTTTTTTCCCCTTTTGTGTGTATGTGTGTGCGTGCGTGTGTGTCTAAAATCACTATTGTGAACAGACATTAAATAAAAGATTCATTCATTCATTCAGTCATTCTTTTGTAACTTTTTGATTTTCTCTTGACAGACCTACATGTCAGAGTAACCTCGACTACGAGTTAAGAACATCGATTTACAATGAGGCGCGAACTGAACGCCCATGGAAACATTGCGCGCTTTACGTAGACATAGAGCCGGCGCTGTTTCACTGTTTAGGTCCCCAACTGAAGGATGGTCCATTGTTTATAAGTGTTGATTGTCTGGACCAGGTGTGTGTGTGTGTGTGTGTGTGTGTGTGTGTGTGGTGCGTGCGCGCGCGCGTGCGTGTATGTGTTTTGATCAATAAGCAACAACAACAATAACAATAATGATACTACTACTACTAATAATAATTATAATAATAATTACAATATTTATATAGCGCAAAATCTTGATAAAATCAAATCTAAGCGCTGAAACACACACACACGCACGCACGCACACACACGCACCTACACACACACACACACACACACGGCTATAAATGGGGAGAAAGAATAAAAACAATGGAAAATTATAGAGAGCATATTATATACAATTATATATTGCAATGTCACCGTGTGTCGGATTTAAAAGCAACAAACTGATACAAAATTCAATGCATAAAATCAAATAGAACCACGATAAAATCACTGTAAAACACCACACACACTTTTGCTGCCTGCTGGCGCGACATCTACTCATGTGACTAGTGCTACTACTACAACTAGAATTACTACTACTACTAACAATAATAACACTACTACTACTAATGATGATGATGATGATAATAAAAACAATAACAATGATGATGATAATGATAACAACAACAACAAAATAAAATAATAATAATGACAACAAAAACAACTGAAAACAAACACTCATACAAACAAACAAGAATTAGTTGACAATCACAGCCACGTTCAATAGCTGTGTGTGCTGACGTGTCATTGCAAGACCACTGTTGGAACCTGTAAGTACTGATGACCATTCGTTTCTGTCTTAGTACTGGCCAGCTGGGGGCTACTCTCTGTCAATATGGACTTCTGTTCACCTGTCAAATTGTGAGTGGCAGGGATCACCTGATCTGGGTCTGTCAAATGACCGCAGTGATGAAGCTGTTTTATTTCAAGTGTTTGTTGATAAGGAAAGTGGGTCTTGGTTTGGTGACCTATGGAAGATCGTGACAATTGTTGGAAAAAACACGATGGGCCCTTGACTTTGGGACTTGGGGAAGGTGAAGACAGAGTGGTTCCTTATCCATCGCCTTGGGCACCACGCTACCTGCACCACATCACGTCCTCCTATAAACCACGCACATTAACCCTTTGACTCCCGCGCCCTGTCCACCAGCATCCTGCGCTACAACCATGCTAACAAAACAAAAACTTCACTCCTTGACACCCTGGATAGGCTAGGGAGACAAAGGGTTAAGGTTTTGCAGTTGGTGGATAGGCTAGGGAGACAAAGGGTTGAGGTTTTGCAGTTGGTGGATAGGGTGAGGGAGTCAAAGGGTTAAGTTTTTGCAGTTGGTGGATAGGGTGAGGAGTCAAAGGTTAAGTTTGCAGTTGGGATAGGTGAGAAGTCAAAAGGGTTAAACACAGGTATTTGGAGGCATACTGAAAAGATCAATGCCCCGGTGACGGCCAGACGTAGAGCCGGTGTAACACGCGGAATTTACTCCCCAAGATAAATTTACTCCGGAGTAAAAACCGCGTAACGCGGTTTTTTCTCCCTTCACGAGAAAAGTACTCCCCGCACACACGCCAGAAATACTCCCGTGCGAGATTTTACTCCCCTACACTGACCTATATAAGTTAGAATTTGTTCCAAGAAGGATTCATTGCGCTTGGACAGTTCCATACGCACTCCACTCGATTCTGCCGCTGATCAACAGGCAGACACCTTTACACTGTGCAAAATGTTGATGTGCTGGCAAGGTCTGAATCACCTTGTTTCAGGTGTTAATTCATCTATCACAGTCCGTAGTATGGTGGGACAGAAGAGAGAGACCAGAGCCTGCATGGGACTTGTCCGGCATTTGTTTCAGCAAGTCATTTGCAGATGACCTGCACTTTTTTTTTTTTTGTTTGGAAAAGAGCTTTAGATATTAAACACACTTGGCCCTTTCCATGACACCAACAGAATAACCAGGTTACACCACAAAGACGGGAACATCTCGATGAATCCCAGGTTCGATATGCCCCACCCCAACACCCCCCACACCTGACACCACCCACATCCCCAAACAACCCCATACCCAAACCACCCAACCCCACCACACCCACACTAACACCACCCATACCCACACCAAGCAAACCCCACCCACCTCACATCACCCCACACCCCCATCCCACCACCACCCACACCACCCCCATACCCACACCCCCAATACCACCAGCCACAATTCCACCACCCCACCCAACCCTCACCAACCCACCCACACGCCCCACCACTCACACGCTACATCACCGACACCACCCCCATACCCTCACCACCCCCCATCACCCACACAGATGTGGGTGGTGTGAGTGAGGGGGTGTGGTTGTTTGTAGTGTGGGGGTGTGGATGGTTGGTGTGGGTGCAGGTGGTTGGTGTGGGTGTTTGAGTGGGTGTGGGGTGGATGTGGGTGGTGTCTGTGTTGGTGGTGTGGTTGGGTGGTGGTGTGTGGTACACATCGAACCTGGGACGTATCGAACCTGGGACGCGTCGAACCTTACTCCACAAAGACAACCGATTACCCTTGAGTTAGATAAGCCTCACTCAAATTGTCGTCTCAATTATCATTTTCATTTGTCCAGGTAGGCCTACCACCATGTTTGATTGCAGGGGTCAGAATCCATTTCTATACGAACCTTGTCAAAAATATCCCAATGATAACTGATATTGTTTTAAATTGTCCACATTCCATCTTCAAATCAAACAGTTTAGTTTAGTGTACATGTTGATCATTCAAGTTACGATTTATGTACAGTTCAACTCTAGCGGTTTTTAACTTTGTCCATTAATTTGTGTTTTTCCAGGTTGAAGGATGCCAATACTTTCCTTCTTGTGATGAGTTATGTATGGTTTCAGCTCTTTAGTGCAAACCAGCAATTCACCTTTACAGAGTATAATCAAAAGTTAATGATTTATTTTTCACTTTGACTTGTTCAAACGCTGTTATTTACTCTTGTTATTGATTTCCAAGAGTTTTTAGAATACTGGTAATACATGTTCCCTGCCTTTAGGTTTGCTCACTTGTTTCCAGTTGCCTTGTTGGTGGTGGTGGTGGTGGTAATGGTAGGGGTGATGGTGGTGGTAGTATTGGTAATGATAGGGGTGATGGTGGTGGTAGTATTGGTAATGGTAGGGGTGTGGTGGTGGTAGTATTGGTAATGGTAGAGGTGGTGGTGGTGGTAGTATTGGTAATGGTAGGGGTGGTGGTGGTGGTAGTATTGGTAAATGGTAGGGGTGATGGTGGTGGGTATTGGATGGTAGGGGTGATGGTGGGTGTAGTGTTGGTAATGGTAGGGGTGATGGTGGTGGTAGTGATTGGTAATGGTAGGGTGATGGTGGTGTAGTGTTGGTAAGGTAGGGGTGATGTGTAGTATTGGTAATGGTAGGGGTGGTGGTGGTGGTAGTATTGGTAGTGGTAGGGGTGTGGTGGTGGTAGTATTGGTAATGGTAGGGGTGATGGTGGTGTAGTATTGGTAGTGGTAGTGGTGGTGGTAGTAGTATTGGTAATGGTAGGGTGTGTGGTGGTAGTATTGGTAGTGGTAGGGGTGGTGGTGGTAGTAATTGGTATGGTAGGGGTGGTGGTAGTATTGGTAATGGTAGGGGTGGTGGTAGTATTGGTAATGGTAGGGGTGGTGGTAGTATTGGTAATGGTAGGGGATGGTGGTAGTATTGGTAATGGTAGGTGGTGGTGGTAGTATTGGTAATGGTAGGGGTGGTGGTAGTATTGGTAATGGTAGGGGTGGTGGTGGTAGTATTGGTAATGGTAGGTAGTTGGTAAAGGTAGGGGTATGGTGTGGTATGGTAGTATGTGGTATGGTATGGTGGTATGGTGTGTGGTGGTAGTATTGGTAATGGTAGGTGTGGTGGTGGTAGTATTGGTAATGGTAGGGGTGATGGGTGGTAGTATTGGTAATGGTAGGGGTGATGGTGGTAGTAGTATTGGTAATGGTAGGGGTGGTGGTGGTGTAGTATTGGTAATGGTAGGTGGTGAGGTGGTAGGTTAGTATTGGTAATGGTAGGTGGTGGTGGTAGTAGTATTGGTAATGGTAGGTGTGTGGTGGTAGTAGTATTGGTAATGGTAGGGGTGGGTGGTAGTATTGGTAATGGTAGGGGTGTGGTGTTGTGTAGTGATTGGTAATGGTAAGGTGGTGTGGTGGTTAGTAGGTATTGGTAATGGGTAGTATTGGTAATGGTAGGGGTGGTGTAGTATTGGTAATGGTAGGGTGTGATGGTGGTGGTAGTATTGGTAATGGTAGGGGTGTGGTGGGTAGTATTGGTAATTGGTAGGGGTGAGTGGTAGTATTGGTATGGTAGTATTGGTAATGGTAGGGGTGATGGTGGTGTGTAGTATTGGTAATGGTAGGGGTGATGGTGGTGGTAGTATTGGTAATGGTAGGTGAGTGGTGGTGGTAGTATTGGTAATGGTAGGGGTATTGGTGGTGGTAGTATTGGTAATGGTAGGGGTGATGGTGGTGGTGGTAGTATTGGTAATGGTAGGGGTGATGGTGGTGTAGTATTGGTAATGGTAGGGGTGATGGTGGTGGTAGTATTGGTAATGGTAGGGGTGATGGTGTGGTGGTAGTATTGGTAATGGTAGGGGTGATGGTGGTAGTAGTATTGGTAATGGTAGGGGTGATGGTGGTAGTATTGGTAATGGTAGGGTGAGGTGGTGGTATATTGGTAATGGTAGGGGTGATTGGTGGTAGTTGGTAATGGTAGGGGTGTGGTGGTGGTGTAGAGTATTGGTTAGTAGGGGTGGGGTGTGGTGGTATATTGGTAATGGTAGGGGTGATGGTGGTGGTAGTATGGTAATGGTAGGGTGATGGTGGTGGTAGTATTGGTAATGGTAGGGTGATGGTGTGGGGTGGTAGTAATTGGTAATGGTAGGGGTGATGGTGGTAGTATTGGTAATGGTAGGGTAGGTGGTTGGTAGTGTTGGTATGGTAGGTGGGTGTGGTGGTAGTAGTATTGGTAATGGTAGGGGTGATGGTGGTGTAGTATTGGTAATGGTAGGGGTGTGGTATAGGTAGGTGTGGTAGTATTGGTAATGGTAGGGGTGATGGTGTGGTTTGTAGGTATTGGTAATGGTAGGGGGTGATGGTGTGGTGGTATATGGTAATGGTAGGGGTGGTGTGTGGTAGTAGTATTGGTAATGGTAGGGGTGATGGTGGTTGTAGTATTGGTAATGGTAGGGGTGATGGTGTGTAATATTGGTAATGGAGGGGTGATGGTTGTGTTTGGAGTATGTAGGGTAATGGTAGGGGTGATGGTGGTGGTAGTATGGTAATGGTAGGGGTGATGGTGGTGGTAGTATTGGTAATGGTAGGGTAGTGGTGTGGTGGTAGTAGGTAATGGTAGGGGTGATGGTTATTGGTAATGGTAGGGTGATGGTGGTAGTGTGTATGGTAATGGTAGGGGTGATGGTTGGGTGGGGTGTAGTATTGGTAATGGTAGGTGATGGTGTGGTAGTATTGGTAATGTAGGGTGATGGTGGGTGTGGTATGGTAATGGTAGGGGTGATGGTGGTTGTTTTTGGTAATGTAGGGGTGATGGTGGTGAGGTAATGGTAGGGGTGATGGTGGTGGTAGTATTGGTAATGGTAGGGGTGATGGGTTTGTGGTGAGTATGGTAATGTGGGGTGATGTGGTGGGGGGTATGTTTGGTAATGGTAGGGTGATGGTGGTGGTATTAGGGTAATGGTGGGTGATGGTGGGGTAGTTGGAATGGTAGGGGTGATGTGGGTTAGTATGGTATTGGTGGGGTGGTTGGTGGTAATTTGGTAATGGTAGGGGTGATGGTGGTATTGGTAATGGTAGGGGTGATGGTTGTATTGGTAATGGTAGGGGTGATGGTGGTGGTAGTATTGGTAATGGTAGGGGTGATGGTGGTGGTATATTGGTAATGGTAGGGGTGATGGTGGTGGTAGTATTGGTAATGGTAGGGGTGATGGTGTGGTGGTATTGGTAATGGTAGGGGTGATGGTGGTATTGGGTATGGTGGGTTGAGGTGTGGTGGTAGTATTGGTAATGGTAGGGGTGATGGTGGTGGTAGTATTGGTAATGGTAGGGGTGATGGTGGTGGTAATATTGGTAATGGTAGGGTGATGGTGGTGGTGGTATGGTAGGGGTGATGGTGGTAGTAATATTGGTAATGGTAGGGGTGATGGTGGTGGTAGTATTGGTGATGGTAGGGGTGATGGTGGTGGTAGTATTGGTAATGGTAGGGGTGATGGTTGTTGGTAGTATGGTAATGGTAGGGGTGATGGTGTTGGTAGTTTGGTAATGGTAGGGGTGATGGTTGTTGGTAATTATTGGTAATGGTAGTAGGTAGTTTGGTAATGGTAGGGGTGATGGTGGTGATAGTATTGGTAATGGTAGGGGTGATGGTGGTAGTATTGGTAATGGTAGGGGTGATGGTGGTAGTATTGGTAATGGTAGGGGTGATGGTGGTAGTATTAGTTAGTAATGGTAAGGGTGATGATGGTAATTATTTGGTAATGGTAGGGGTGATGGTGGTGGTCGTACTGGTAATGGTAGGGGTGGTAATATTGGTAATGGTAGGGGTGATGGTAGTGGTCGTACTGGTAATGGTAGGGGTGATGGTGGAGATGATGGGGTTTTGTTGTTTTTTATGGGGGCAGTGTCAGTAGCTTTAAATCCAATCTTCTCCCAGTTTTCTCTAAATTCACCGTCTCTTGCAAAGAAGTGCTGTGAATTTCTCTTTGTTTACGAGTCAAATAAGTTTGCTTTCTTTTAAGTCAAATAATTGTCCTTTCCTTTTGTGCAAGTTTTTAAACGTTCCACCCTCCCCCCCCCCCCCTTTTTTTAATTTTTTTTTTTTAACCAGGATCAATCGTGGTAGTGTATGATTAACTACAGTAATAATAAGACTATGATCCTTACGAGTCTAGCCATACTATGCCGCTGGTGTCCAAAGGACTGTAGGTTACATGTTTGTGTGAAATGACTGCTTTGGCATTTCCTACAAGTTCATGTTTGTATGCGTGTGTGTGACAGCTCCGGTTATTAAATAAAATCATTTGCAGCATATGTGTGTGTGTGCGTTAGAGAAAAACTCTGGTTTTTAAATAAAATCATTAACAGCATGTTTGTGTGTGTGCGAGTGTATGGCAACTCTGCTTTTAAATGAAACATTTGCAGCATGTTTGTGCGTGTGTGTGTGTGTGTGAGCCCATGTTTTTTTTAAATGAAATCACTTGCAGCATGTTTCTATGTGAATGTAGCTCTGCCTTTAACCAAGTTTTGTTGCAGTTTGTGTGTGAATTGTAGCTCTTGTCATTTTAAATTTCCTGTTCAAAAGATTCAAGTCCCCATCTTCTTTCATTCACTGTACAGGCGTTCTCATTTTGTTTTCATTCATTTCTGATTTCTGCCATTTTAGACGAGTTCATTCATATCAATTTGGTCACTACTTCTGATTTCTGCCATTTTAGACAAGTTTATTAATATCAATGTGATCACCTACAAGGAGGAGGGAGGTCAACTTTGCTTGAAGTAGTGTCATAAATCAGGAGTAATTGCTCTTAGTAATTTGGGTTTGAGCCTCAAATGATCAATTTCATCATTTTTAGATGTTTGGTTGAACTTTACCACACCGACTTGAGGTGGATTTCATGGGTCAGCTTTAGGGATACAATACAGTTTAAATGTTGTTGGTAGTAGCTTTAGCAAAGAAAGTTGTCATATTAACCCTTTGCTTCCCGCATCCTGTCCACCAGCATCCTGCATGGTCAACCATGCTACCAAAGCAAAAACTTAACCCTTTGACTCCCTCACCCTATCCACCAGCTTCCTGCAGGAAGCTGGATAGGGTGAGGGAGTAGCTGGTGGATAGGGTGAGGGAGTCAAAGGGTTAAGTTTTTGCAGCTGGCAGATAGGATGCAGGAGTCGAAGGGTTAAAAGAAATCATACATAACATGTGATGGTGATGGTGATAGTATTGTCCCACCATACATTGTTAATACTAAAAAGAAGAGGAATTATTACAGTATTTATATGGCGCCAAATCTTGACCATTCAAATCAAAGCACACCCATGCACCACACATACACATGCCATCAACACAGGCCACATTACAACACCCAGAAAAACACCCATAATGATGTTGTTGATGATGATGGTGACGGTGGGTGGTTTTTTTTTTCAAACTTTTTTTTAATTCGTTTTTGACAAAACACAAATAAATACAATGTTTGCTGAACATTATTACAATATCATAAAAAAAAAAACAAGGTGTGTTTACAATGGATTGAGCAAAAATCATGTACATACGCCATATCTGTTAGGTTTTCTTAAACAATATAAGGTCGTTTAATTTACAGTTTTAGATTTTAGTAGTTGTTGGTGGTGTTCACTTGTTTGTTTGTTTGTTTATTTGTTTGTTGTATTTTATTTGTATTCGCTCTCAGTAAAAGGTCAACGATAAACGCATTAGCAAAGCAAGATTATCCGCATGAGCCCAAAGTTCAAAACATGCAAAACGCCTACATCTTCATCAAAGGTTCTATGTGCATGAATTTACAGTCATTTACAATTATATGTACGACAAACATTCAAATATAAACAAGCAGTTCATACAGAAATCACGCATACATCTCATAAAGAAGCCAAATGTCATATCAAACTTCATTTGAAAGTCACATCAAACTTCATCTGCTACCAGGGACAAATATGGCAACCATTTTTCTTTAAAAGCGTGTGAGCTCCAGCTCAGTTTTGCATTATATTCTTCTACTTGATATTTTTTGGTAAGATATCTAGTCAAAGAGATGGTGTTTGGTAGATGTTTTTCGAGTTTACTTTTGTAAATATACATTTTTCCTAAGATTATTATTGGGTCAAATATTGGATCTGTGTGCATGTTTTTGTCAGCGCCAAATAAAATTAAGTTTTCAGTTAATCTTACATTTGCACAAGTCGCACAACTTGACCTCAACACTTCTCCTATCCTTTCCCAGAATCTGTTGACATGCGGACATTTCCAAAATATGTGATCAATGCTGTCTTTCGTTTCCAAGCAAAAGTCACAGTGGAAGCTATCCACATGTCCCATTTCTCTTAAAATGATATTAGTCCATAGAATTCTATGCACAATGCGTATTTAAAACCATTTTAGTTTACATTCTTGCATTTTGTTAATTTTCATAAACACTTTTTTCCATGGGACGTTTGTTTCCAGTTTTTCTGACCATTTAGAACAGGAATTTGGAAGTGTGTTATCTGTTGTCAAAATATCATAGTATAGCCGTGCTCCTTTTCGTATTGAGTGAATTGTTTTCAGTGCAGCAGGGATATCACGTGCACAGCCACTTGGTGTGTTCAGTTTTGTTTCTTTTATGTATTTCTTAATTGATGCTCTGCATCCGTTATAAAAAAGAAAATTCACATTCATATTGTATTTTCTATTAGTCATCATGTGTCATAAATGATCCGTTATCATTTAAAAAATGTGCAATGCAATAAACGCCCCTTTCAATCCAATCAACAGATTTTATTACATCATTTCCGATTTTAATTTTTTCATAAAATAAAATTGGTTCTGAAAGTTAGTCTGTCGGTGACACTAATTTTATACTTCTGCAGAAATTGTTATATGCTTTAAAAATGTGTTTCCAGAATACATTATCATTAGTTTGGTGTAATCCATAGCTAGAATCATATTTCTCTATTTCATTTAGAAAAGGATAGACTTCACTAGAAATATTTTTCCATTTGTGTTCTGTCATTTTAAACTTTCTCAACCAGGACAGTTTTAAGACTGTAATAAATTTCTCAATATCAGGCATATTCAAACCTCCATTTTGTATGCTTTTTTGTTGTTTTTCTTTTGATTTTGTCACGTTTGCCTTGCCAGACAAAAAAGAAAAACACATATTCTGATTTTTTACAAATTCATGATGGTGACGGTGTTATCCTACCATACATTGTTAATAATAATAATAATATGTTACAATATTTATATAGCGCAAAATCTTGATAAAATCAAATCTAAGCGCTGAAAACACACACACACGCACGCACGCACGCACACACACAGGCTATAAATGGGGAGAAAGAATAAAAACAATGGAAAATTATAGAGAGCATATTATATACAATTATATATTGCAATGTGATTCCCCTCCGAGCGAAGACAGGCTGCAGAGGGGATTGAGTGAGGTCAGGATTTTATGCAGAGGAGAAAAGGTGAGTTTTGAGAGCGGACTTGAAGGAGACAAAAGTAGGTTGCTGACGGACTGAGAGAGGAAGTTTGTTCCAGGAGAGTGGACCAGAAACAGAGAAGGCTCGTGGACCATAGGTATTGAGCTTTGTGCATGGAAAGCGAAAAGTCAGAGGATCGGAGGCAGAGCGGAGGGTATGTGAGGGAACATAGATCTCAAGTAGGCTTGACAGGTAATCGGGGGCTGCGTTATTGAGGCTTTTGTAGCACATGGTGTCTAGTTTGTACTGTATGCGCTTTGATACAGGGAGCCAGTGAAGTTGTTACATACTGTTACTGTTGTTGGTGGCAACGATGTCATGGTGACCTCACAAAGGTCATTTTATTGGGGAAGGAGTGGAGTGGTGAAACCAATAACATCACACAAAACCACAAAATGTGTAGCCAGGAACAGGAGTATAACAAGAGAACGTAGGCCTACAGTATATTTGTAGTATGACTATGAATGAAACAAGAGAACATAAAATATATTCAGGGCTTAAAACAGGAGGAGGAAAAAACATGAAACTAGGGGGGGTCCGGGGCATGCTCCCCCAGGAAATTTTTAAAAACCAAGTGTAAATCAATGCCATTTCGCGCTTTCTGGACATAATTTCAAGAGATATTTAGTGCATAAAAATTGCTGTAAACACATAATTATTACAGGAAGATATATTTGGGAAAAGGGGAGAAGGGGTTAAAAACATAATAATAAAATGAACACTCACCCTTTAACTTGAGTGTTTTACAGGTGTTCACCAACTGTAGTCTTTGGATGAAATCTCACTTCTTGGGTTGCTCAATAAGTTTCATTTTTCAGGTTTAAATGATCACACAATATCAAGTTTGAAGTTGGAGCACACAAAGTCAGTAATTGCATCAAACACTTTAAAGTTCAGTCTCATATAACAGAGATCAACTTGTGGAATCAGCACCGGAAACTTCTTCCAAGAAAAATCAGGGGCCATAACTTGCGCGCCGTTGCTATGAATGCTTGCAAGCTGATCACGGATGCCTTGCTCCTTTCTGTTTTTTTTTTTTTTTGACAAACCGAAATCGCGGAATTCCGCCCAGACGCAGAATGTTCTAAGCCCTGTATATTTCAAATGTAGTATGACTATGAATGAAACAAGAGAACATATAGTATATTTCAAATACAGCCATGAACATATATAAAACAATAGAACGTATAGTATATTTCAAATGTAGCCATGAACATATATAAAACATTAGAATGTATAGTATATTTCAAATACAGCCATGAACATATATAAAACAATAGAATGTATAGTATATTTCAAATGTAGCCATGAACATATATAAAACAATAGAATGTATAGTATATTTCAAATACAGCCATGAACATATATAAAACAATAGAACGTATAGTATATTTCAAATGTAGCCATGAACATGAGTATAAAACGAGAATGTATACTAAGAGTAGCCATGAACACGTGTGAAACAAAACGTGTATTTTCAATGTATCCATGAAGACGTGTGAAACAAGATGTATATTTCAAATGTAGCCACGAACACGTGTGAAACAAGATGTATATTTCAAATGTAGCCATGAACATGTGTGAAACAAGATGTATATTTCAAATGTAGCCATGAACACACATGTGAAACAAGATGTATATTTCAAATGTAGCCACGAACACGTGTGAAACAAGATGTATATTTCAAATGTAGCCATGAACATGTGTGAAACAAGATGTATATTTCAAATGTAGCCAAGAAATGTGTAAAACAAGATGTATATTTCAAATGTAGCCATGAACATGTGTGAAACAAGATGTATATTTCAAATGTAGCCACGAACACGTGTGAAACAAGATGTATATTTCAAATGTAGCCATGAACACATGTGTGAAACAAGATGTATATTTCAAATGTAGCCAAGAACATGTGTGAAACAAGATGTATATTTCAAATGTAGCCATGAACATGTGTAAAACAAGATGTATATTTCAAATGTAGCCATGAACATGTGTAAAACAAGATGTATATTTCAAATGTAGCCATGAACACATGTGAAACAAGATGTATATTTCAAATGTAGCCACGAACATGTGTAAAACAAGATGTATATTTCAAATGTAGCCAAGAACACATGTGAAACAAGATGTATATTTCAAATGTAGCCATGAACATGTGTAAAACAAGATGTATATTTCAAATGTAGCCATGAACATGTGTAAAACAAGATGTATATTTCAAATGTAGCCATGAACATGTGTGAAACAATATGTATATTTCAAATGTAGCCATGAACATGTGTGAAACAAGATGTATATTTCAAATGTAGCCATGAACATGTGTAAAACAAGATGTATATTTCAAATGTAGCCATGAACATGTGTAAAACAAGATGTATATTTCAAATGTAGCCATGAACACATGTGAAACAAGATGTATATTTCAAATGTAGCCATGAACACATGTGAAACAAGATGTATATTTCAAATGTAGCCATGAACATGTGTAAAACAAGATGTATATTTCAAATGTAGCCATGAACACGTGTAAAACAAGATGTATATTTCAAATGTAGCCATGAACATGTGTAAAACAAGATGTATATTTCAAATGTAGCCATGAACACGTGTAAAACAAGATGTATATTTCAAATGTAGCCATGAACATGTGTGAAACAAGATGTATATTTCAAATGTAGCCATGAACATGTGTAAAACAAGATGTATATTTCAAATGTAGCCATGAACATGTGTAAAACAAGATGTATATTTCAAATGTAGCCATGAACATGTGTGAAACAAGATGTATATTTCAAATGTAGCCATGAACACATGTGAAACAAGATGTATATTTCAAATGTAGCCATGAACACGTGTGAAACAAGATGTATATTTCAAATGTAGCCACGAACACGTGTAAAACAAGATGTACACTACGCACAAAAAGTTAAGGATCACTATGAGAAAACAGGTGCGTAATAAACTCAGTTCGCTACTGTTATTTATTTCTCAGTCCAGCCAAATTGTTATGAATTCTTGTTCAGCTGTAAGTGGGCGATGTTGTGTTCGTGCGAAAATTGTACGGGATTCTCTACTACTGAGCTTGGCCGCAAACGGAAAAGCGGAAACTTGCGAAAAAGGACCTTGTTTTGGACCGTTCTGCCTGAACACATTGCACAAGCCAGATGGAAAAACCATTATGCACGTGCAAGCACTGCTGTTTATGTGTGAGATGCTGTTTCTTGCTTGGCTTTATGAGAAGACATTCCACCAGTAGTAGGCCTGATCTGACAATGCCTCCACGACGAAAATTGAGCGAGTTTGAGAGGGGACGAGCTGTTGCATGGTTCCAAGATGGTGTTCCCAAGCGAGAAGTGGCCAGGTGACTTCAGGTGTCCATCTCGGTCATTGTCAGACTGATTCAACGCTTCACAGCCACTGGGAGGGTCCATGAAAGACGCAGATCTGGTTGACCGAAGAAGACAAACCCACGTGAAGATCGTCTCATTCAACGATAAGCCCTGCAGACAAGAACAGCCTCTTCCAGCATCATTCGAAGGCAGCTGAGGGTGGCTACTAACATCAACATCAGCCAGCAGACCATACGGAACCGCCTTCATGGGTTTAACCTCCGTTCTCGTCGCCCAGCTGTACGGCCACGCTTAACTCCAGCCCATAGGGCAGCACGCCGCGCCTTCTGCAGACGTCACGTGAGGTGGACACGTCAGCAATGGTCCCAGGTCCTATTCAGTGATGAATCACGCTTCACCATGAACCACAACGACGGCCGACTGAGGGTCTGGAGGCGCCCAGGGCAACGCTTTATTGACACCACTGTCCAAGAAAAGGTGGCCTTTGGTGGAGGTTCTGTAATGGTCTGGGGGGCCTTCAGCCTTCACCACAGAACACCCTTGTATCATGTACAGGGTAACCTGACTGGCCTCCAATACCGGGACGAGATCCTTCGACCGCTGGCTGTGCCTACACTGCAGCAGATGGGACCGACGGCTGTCTACCAGGATGACAACGCTCGCCCCCACAGGGCAAGGGTGGTCAACGACTTCCTGTAGCAGTCTGGAGTCAACAGAATGGAGTGGTCAGCATGCAGTCCCGATCTCAACCCGATTGAGAACCTCTGGGATGAGCTGGATCGCAAAGTGAGGAGCAACCACCCCCTCCCAGGGATGCCCAACACCTCTACCAGATGCTGCAGGCTGAGTGGCAGGCGCTTCCACAGAGGATCTTCACCAACCTGGTTACTCGATGAGGACTCGCTGCGTCGAGTGCCAGAACAGCCATGGCGGTTACACGCATTACTGAACTTTTGGGAGCATCAGAATGCCCTGTCTTGTGATTTCAATGACTTTGGGAAATCAAATTTCGATACGTACCCACTTTGATCAAATGTACACACCAAACGATTGCTCGAAATTGAAGGCAATTGTGTATCGTTATCACTAAAGCATGGAATTAAATGTTTGCCAAACTTCAACGCATTGGCTTTCTTATTTTGAAAGTTATGAATTTTTGTGCAAGTGATCCTTAACTTTTTGTGCGTAGCTTATATTTCAAATGTAGCCATGAACACGTGTGAAACAAGATGTATATTTCAAATGTAGCCATGAACATGTGTGAAACAAGAAGTATATTTCAAATGTAGCCATGAACATGTGTGAAACAAGATGTATATTTCAAATGTAGCCATGAACACGTGTAAAACAAGATGTATATTTCAAATGTAGCCATGAACATGTGTGAAACAAGATGTATATTTCAAATGTAGCCATGAACATGTGTGAAACAAGATGTATATTTCAAATGTAGCCATGAACACGTGTGAAACAAGAAGTATATTTCAAATGTAGCCATGAACATGTGTAAAACAAGATGTATATTTCAAATGTAGCCATGAACATGTGTGAAACAAGATGTATATTTCAAATGTAGCCATGAACATGTGTGAAACAAGACGTATATTTCAAATGTAGCCATGAACACGTGTAAAACAAGATGTATATTTCAAATGTAGCCATGAACATGTGTAAAACAAGATGTATATTTCAAATGTAGCCATGAACACGTGTAAAACAAGATGTATATTTCAAATGTAGCCATGAACATGTGTAAAACAAGATGTATATTTCAAATGTAGCCATGAACACGTGTGAAACAAGATGTATATTTCAAATGTAGCCATGAACATGTGTGAAACAAGATGTATATTTCAAATGTAGCCATGAACACATGTGAAACAATATGTATATTTCAAATGTAGCCATGAACATGTGTGAAACAAGATGTATATTTCAAATGTAGCCATGAACATGTGTGAAACAAGAAGTATATTTCAAATGTAGCCATGAACATGTGTAAAACAAAATGTATATTTCAAATGTAGCCATGAACATGTGTAAAACAAGATGTATATTTCAAATGTAGCCATGAACACGTGTAAAACAAAATGTATATTTCAAATGTAGCCATGAACACGTGTGAAACAAGATGTATATTTCAAATGTAGCCATGAACATGTGTAAAACAAGATGTATATTTCAAATGTAGCCATGAACATGTGTGAAACAAGATGTATATTTCAGTAGCCATGAACACGTGTAAAACAAGATGTATATTTCAAATGTAGCCATGAACACGTGTGAAACAAGATGTATATTTCAAATGTAGCCATGAACACGTGTGAAACAAGATGTATATTTCAAATGTAGCCATGAACACGTGTGAAACAAGATGTATATTTCAGTAGCCATGAACACGTGTGAAACAAGATGTATATTTCAAATGTAGCCATGAACATGTGTGAAACAAGATGTTATATTTCAAATGTAGCCATGAACACGTGTGAAACAAGATGTATATTTCAAATGTAGCCATGAACATGTGTGAAACAAGATGTATATTTCAAATGTAGCCAAGAACATGTGTAAAACAAGATGTATATTTCAAATGTAGCCATGAACACGTGTGAAACAAGATGTATATTTCAAATGTAGCCATGAACACGTGTGAAACAAGATGTATATTTCAAATGTAGCCATGAACATGTGTGAAACAAGTTGTATATTTCAAATGTAGCCATGAACACGTGTAAAACAAGATGCATATTTCAAATGTAGCCATGAACATGTGTAAAACAAGATGTATATTTCAAATGTAGCCATGAACATGTGTAAAACAAGATGTATATTTCAAATGTAGCCATGAACACGTGTAAAACAAGATGTATATTTCAAATGTAGCCAAGAACATGTGTGAAACAAGATGTATATTTCAAATGTAGCCATGAACATGTGTGAAACAAGATGTATATTTCAAATGTAGCCATGAACATGTGTAAAACAAGATGTATATTTCAAATGTAGCCATGAACACGTGTAAAACAAGATGTATATTTCAAATGTAGCCATGAACATGTGTAAAACAAGATGTATATTTCAAATGTAGCCATGAACACGTGTAAAACAAGATGTATATTTCAAATGTAGCCATGAACATGTGTGAAACAAGATGTATATTTCAAATGTAGCCATGAACACATGTAAAACAAGACGTATATTTCAAATGTATCCATGAACACGTGTGAAACAAGATGTATATTTCAAATGTAGCCATGAACACGTGTAAAACAAGATGTATATTTCAAATGTAGCCAAGAATATGTGTGAAACAAGATGTATATTTCAAATGTAGCCATGAACACGTGTGAAACAAGATGTATATTTCAAATGTAGCCATGAACACGTGTGAAACAAGATGTATATTTCAAATGTAGCCATGAACATGTGTGAAACAAGATGTATATTTCAAATGTAGCCATGAACATGTGTGAAACAAGATGTATATTTCAAATGTAGCCATGAACACGTGTGAAACAAGATGTATATTTCAAATGTAGCCATGAACATGTGTGAAACAAGATGTATATTTCAAATGTAGCCATGAACATGTGTAAAACAAGATGTATATTTCAAATGTAGCCATGAACACATGTAAAACAAGATGTATATTTCAAATGTAGCCATGAACACGTGTGAAACAAGATGTATATTTCAAATGTAGCCATGAACACATGTGAAACAAGATGTATATTTCAAATGTAGCCATGAACATGTGTAAAACAAGATGTATATTTCAAATGTAGCCAAGAACATGTGTAAAACAAAATGTATAGTTTATTTCAAATAAAATGACATGAGATCCCCTGCATGCCTCAACTGCTTGCTGCTCTCTCATGACGGGGAGTTCCTGTCTGCTGCTGCGTCCCATCTTGATCTCACCTGTGAAAAATGGAATGTAGGCCTATAATAGAAATAATGTTCTCTGCGATTTTAATAAATTTACAGTCAGATCCCTTGTTGTCCTGGACAGCTAGTTACGTTTATCACACAAAAGCTTAACTGTGGAAAAATACAGAAACATGAACTTGTCTAAAAAACAACCACCAGTACCTGCTACTAGTATTTCTGTTTAAAGCACAGCCGACTGCATAGAACCATATCAGGGCTATAACCATTTCAAAACATACACAATACTTCAACAGGAAAAAAAAAGGAAAATAAAATAAAATACACATATCAATGCATTTGTACATATAATCTAGGAGATTCCCCTGGAGTTGACCACTCCATCCAATCTATCACACATGGGATTTAAAACAAAAACATACCTTAATACAAATTTTAATATAACTATGGGTATTAAACATATATCAAAACAGGCATAAATCACATAAGACAGCTTCCGCATATCACATTTCCCCAGAGCCAAAAACACACATACCCAATTAGCAATCCTAAGAGAAAATAAAAATGCACTTCATACATACCAATTAGCAATCCTGAGAGAAAGTACGTAGACTTTATCAAATACATATATGTGAACGGACCAGCGAGGCAGAAAATGACGAAGAAACGACAGGAAGCAAAGAAACAAGGCAGAAACAAAGTTGTAAAAAACCTGGATTGGAATCACAGATAGGACAAGCAATGTTCTTCCCCACCTCTCCCTCCACCACACTGTACAGGTGGCCCAGGTCTTAGAGTCTTTTTGGATGAGACGATAAACTGAGGTCCTGTGTGTTGCATGCACTCAGTGCACATTAAGATCCCACGGCAACAAAGGGGCTGTTTCTTTGGCAAAATTCTGTAGCAAAATATTCGTTCACTGGTAAACAGGAAGACACACAAATGATATCATCAATATCATCATCATCAGGTGCCCTGCCGCTTGGCGTTGGCGACCATGGACTTCCATCCATCTCTATCTCTCGCTGCCCCTAGCATCTCCCCCACCCTCCTCGTCCCCAGCCACTCTGCAAGTCTGTCCAGCATTCTCTCCCTGGGTCTACCTGGTGCTCTCTTTCCCTCCAGCTTTCCCGTTGTGACCAGGCGCTCCAAATCCCCCTTCCTCATAAAATGGCCTATAAATGTTGCCTGTCTTTTCCTAATCTTCCTTATCAGTGATCGACTTGTGTCTGCCTCCATCAAGACTGTCTCGTTTGTTTTCTTTGCTATCCATGGAACTCCAACATTCTTCTTAGAAACCACATCTCGGCTGCCTCAATCTTGCTCTGGCTTTGCTTGTTGACTGTCCACGCCTCGCATCCATACAACAGTATTGGTTGTATATAACATTCAAGAACTCTCTTTCTGATGACAAATGCAGCCCTAATTTCACATGGTAAATCCGTTATGACAAGAACAAAACACAAATATAAAAACACACAAAGATATAACATTACACTCTACAGGAAAAATGAATACTAACACAACACCCTACGTCTTCCTCACACCTCCTCACCCCACACAACACCCAACGTCTTCCACACACCTCCTCACCCCACACAACACCCTACGTCTTCCACACACCTCCTCACCCCACACAACACCCTACGTCTTCCACACACCTTCTCACCCCACAGAGATAACACAACACCCTACGTCTTCCTCACACCTCCTCACCCCACAGAGATAACACAACACCCTACGTCTTCCTCACACCTCCTCACCCCACACAATACCCTACGTCTTCCTCACACCTCCTCACCCCACAGAGATAACACAACACCCTACGTCTTCCACACACCTCCTCACCCCACAGAGATAATACAACACCCTACGTCTTCCACACACCTCCTCACCCCACAGATAATACAACACCCTACGTCTTCCACACACCTCCTCACCCCACACAACACCCTACGTCTTCCTCACACCTCCTCACCCCACAGAGATGTCCCTTGCCCACTCCCACCCTTTCTAAAAGCAACAGAATGAAACTTTCAACATGTTTGTCAACTCAACTTCTGGATGCTGACAATACATTAAGATAAGCAAGTTTGTTTCCGTTACGGTCACTATGGAAACCACACTTTCATAATCCACTGTATGTCACTGTTTGATAACCAGGCATGCACACATGGAGAACAGGGAAGGACAACACTGATTTGTTACATACAATATACGGGTGAATGTTCAACCACCCAGTATGCTGTGTAAGTTTCACAATGTCAAAGTTGAGGGTAACTTTTCACCCATGACAAATGCAGTGTGACTGTCATGATACAAGCCTGGAGGGTGTACATTGTGTGATGGCTCTTCCTTGAGAAGCATGGGTGACTTGTCTACCATGGTGCACGACACGCAAACATTTGGCCAATGTACGTCAAAGCTTAAACATTTGGGCAATGCACAGCAAAGCTTAACAAAGTAAATGTGCTAACCAGATATCCTGATGGAACATTTGGCCAATGTACGTCAAAGCTTAAACATTTGGGCAATGCACAGCAAAGCTTAACAAAGTAAATGTGCTAACCAGGTATCCTGATGGAACATTTGGCCAATGTACGTCAAAGCTTAAACATTTGGGCAATGCACAGCAAAGCTTAACAAAGTAAATGTGCTAACAGATATCCTGATGGAACATTTGGCCAATGTACGTCAAAGCTTAAACATTTGGGCAATGCACAGCAAAGCTTAACAAAGTAAATGTGCTAACCAGATATCCTGATGGAACATTTGGGCAATGCACAGCAAAGCTTAAAGTAAATGTGCTAACCAGATATCCTGATGGAACATTTGGGCAATGCACAGCAAAGCTTAACAAAGTAAATGTGCTAACCAGATATCCTGATGGAACATTTGGGCAATGCACAGCAAAGCTTAAAGTAAATGTGCTAACCAGATATCCTGATGGAACATTTGGGCAATGCACAGCAAAGCTTAACAAAGTAAATGTGCTAACCAGATATCCTGATGGAACATTTGGCCAATGCACAGCAAAGCTTAACAAAGTAAATGTGCTAACCAGATATCCTGATGGAACATTTGGCCAATGTACGTCAAAGCTTAAACATTTGGGCAATGCACAGCAAAGCTTAACAAAGTAAATGTGCTAACCAGATATCCTGATGGAACATTTCACCTTACCGACATCCCACACTGTAAGTTATGTAACATCCAAAAAGAAAAAACTACAAACATCTGAAAGGATAAAATCATAAACATCTAAAAAGATGAGACAACACACACACACACACACACACACACACACACACACACACACACACACACACACACACGCACTATGGTCAAGAGGTCTATTTTTCAACTCCAAAATGCTATTTGAAAAAACTTCAAAGCTTAGATAGTAAAGCTATTAAATGTGCTCTTGGGGTACCGGTGTATATGTTACGCCTAAATCGTGTAATTGCCGATTTCATGTAATAGGCAAAGTTTTGCCGATTTCATGAACTAGGCAAGCAAAATGCCTAGTTCATGAAATCGGCAAAACACCTGCCTATTTCATGAACTAGGCAAAATGCAAATTCTCAGTTAAACTCTCATGATGCATTTTGCCGATTTCATGAAATAGGCAAGGAAGACACCAAGGAAGTATAGAGTGTACAGACTAGTGGTTGTCCGCTGTGGTGACGCAAGCACACTAGTGGTTGTCCGCTGTGGTGACGCAAGCACACGTACACACACACACACACGCGCGCGCGCGCGCACATACACACACACACACACACACACGGCATTGACTGCCTGACTACCGGTCAAAGTGTTTCCTGTACTGTAAGGGGTGAATTTGCTTCACTGTGTCACTGTGGCTGTGTGATCCGTTGCAAAGACAGAAATGGCTGCGTCTACGTTGTGGACGGAACAATATGAACGGAAAGTGATAGACATTTTGAAAAGTGACCACTCTAAAACACCAAAGACAAGAGAGGAATACCATGTTCTCTCCACGTTTCAAATAGCCACTCTGGCTGAGGTCGAGAAAGTTACCAGAAGAAAAAACGGAAAGTACATGGTGACAGAGCAGAAAGCAAAAGAAATCATTGGCGCTGTCCACCTGTCGTTGGGTAAGTACAATCTTTCATTGCCACTATGTCAGACACCCCCCCTTCCACCCCCTACTCTACCCCCCCTCTCTCTCTCTCTCTCTCTGTCTGTCTTTCTATCTGTCTGTCTGTCCGTGTTTTTCTGTTTTCTTTACACAGAGTTATCATCTTACCTGTCTTTGTATGTCAGAGTCTGTTGTCTGTCTGTCTGTCTGTCTGTCTGTCTGTCTGTCTGTCTGACTGTCTGTCTGTCAGTCTGTCTCTCTCTCTCTCTCTCTCTCTCTCATTTCATTACTATGTCCTATGTGTTTTATTCACACGGAGTTATCTTCTTTTTCAGGGCACGCCGGTGAGAAGAAAACTCTCCAACGAATCAAGGACACTTATGATAACATTCCCATGGCGGCTGTAAAAAAGCACATCGAGAAATGCGAGAGATGCCTGGAAAAAAGGAAAAGAAAAGAGACTGCTAAGGGAACTGTGGTTCGTCCTGTGCTTGTGTCGAATTTGAATCAGCGAGGTCAGATAGACCTCGTTGACATGCAGAGCATGAAGGACGGTGCGTTTAAATGGATCCTTCATTACCAGGAACACCTATCCAAATTTCACATTCTCCGTCCTCTGACGTCGAAATGCGCTGTGGAAGTTGCTAGAGAACTGTTAATGATTTTCCTTGATTTCGGGGCACCAAAGATTCTGCAATCGGACAATGGCAGAGAATTTACGGCGAAAATCATCACAGAACTGGCTTCTATGTTCCCCGAGCTTGTCCTCGTGAACGGAAGACCACGTCACCCTCAGTCACAGGGATCTGTGGAACGGGCAAATGGGGTGATGAAAGACAAACTCACTGCGTGGATGAGAGATAACAGTTGCCCAAACTGGACAGTGGGAATCAGGTTCGTGCAATGGCAAATGAATGTCTGTGTGAGTGAAGCAACGAAGAAGGAGCCGTACACACTCATGTTTGGCAAAAAACCCTCCTTGGGGCTCTCAACAGAAATCCCCGTGGAGTTCCTGGAGAAAATTGGCAACGGAATTCTCGAAGAAGAGTTCTTAGAAATAGTTGGTCAGGGTGAAGAGGGTCAGGGCGGCACTGGTGAGGAGAGTCAGGGGGGCACTGGTGAAGAGGGTCAGGGTGAGGAGAGCATCATAAGCATGAGTTTGAGTGAGGTGAGCCAGAGTGCTACTGAGATGAGCCAGAGTGTTAGTGAGGTAAATCAGTGTGTGAGTGAGATGAGTCAGTGTGTGAGTGAGGTGATTCAGTGTGACAGTGTCGAAGATGATGAGTTTGTGATTGAGCTGAGTCAGAGTGAGTTCGGAGAAGGTCAGAGTGAGGTGAGTCAATATGACAGTGTCGAGGAGGGGCAGAGTGTCGACGAAGAGAGCCAGGGTGCAGTCTCAGACGCCAGTGACATGGCTAGCTGTTTACGAGCTGAAGCAGCTAAAAACCTAAGAAAACAAGCCAAGCGCATGGTTAGTAGATCAGTGGCAAAACTGAAGACAATAGAAGTTGGAGACAACGTACTTATACCTGTCTCCGAGTTCGACCGTGGGAGGGGAGATCCTGCTAACTTGATCGGTCTTGTACTTGAAAAGGGGGACTCTGGCTTTCTGGTGGGTACAAAGGCGGGTATTCTAGCCGGCAGGTTTTCAAGGAATCAAATTGAACTGACCAAGTTCAAAGGAATTTCATCCGAAATGATCCCCGACAACGACATCACAGTCAGATCGGCTGTGAGGGCCCTGTCAGTTGGTCATGGACAGGGGTACAGGCGATGCAACTGCACTTCAAGTTGCCTCACAAAAAGGTGTTCCTGTCTAAAGAACGGATTCCTGTGCAATAGCGCATGCCACCCACGACGAGCATGCAAAAACTGTTAAGACGAAGAACGGTTTGAAAGTTTGAATTTTTGACAGTTTGATTTTTCCTTTGCAAATTCCTTCAAATTTAGAATTTTCTTCATCATTGTTTTGGAAACTGTGTGTGCGTGCGTGCATGTGTGTACTATGATGTATGTGTGTAGTCTGTACACTCTATACTTCCTTGGTGTCTCTATAGGTTCCATGACATTTCAGCGCCATTTCAGCGCCAAATAAGATAGAGATCATTATGCGTCGTTTGGTGTCTCTCCATTGTAAAACATTGCCTAGTTGGCCTAAAACATGAACGCAAATGCAAGTCCCTCCATCGTGTCCATGAGAGAACGATTTCCTGTTTTCAGCGCCAGACATTTAAGCGCCGTATATTTGAAATGTTACGCGCTGAAGTGTTCCGCGCTGAAGTGTTCAGTGCTGAAATGTACGACGCTGATAAGACGCCGCGCTGAAATAGTGGCGCTAAATTGGTGGCACTGAAATGATGGCGGTAAAATGACGTGTCACCGTCTCTATACACTCTATACTTCCTTGCTTATATAGTGAGAGTGGAAAGTGTGTGTGTTTGGAGAGAGAGAGAGAGAGAGAGAGAGAGAGAGAGAGAGAGAGAGAGAGAGAGAGAGAGAGAGTACACGCCGTAGCAGAATAACAACTGAGATTTTTCATATTTTTGCCCCTTGACGATGGGGAGAGCAAAAAAAGAGCAAAAAAAAAAAAAAAAAAAAAAAAAAAAAGAAATAACTCTTGCCTATTTCATGAAATAGGCAAAATGCGTAATGACAGTTGAACTGGGAATTTGTACTTTGCCTATTACATGTAATGAGCAAAATCGTTTTGCCTATTTCATGAAATCGGCAAGTGATTTGCTGAGTTCATGAAATAAGCAATTTGGTTGCCTATTTCATGAAATCGGCAAAACTTTGCCGATTTCATGAAATAGGCACATACACGGATTAGGCGTAACATATACAAAAACACAAGAAGTATATAAAACAGCCGGCATCCTTCCCTTGGAAGATTGGAGGAAGTTATCAATTGCTAAATATATAGTTAGAGCAAATGCAGTAGCTAATTATGCCAATACGGAACTTAAAATTCGGTCTGACATCCATTTCCCCAAGAGAGCAAGAACAATAAAGGCACAAGAAACAATATCCACTTACACAAATGAGCTCTTCAAACTTTCTCACGTATTACCTAACAAAGTTTCACATAAAATGATATGTTGTCCTCTACCCCCTGGGAAATGTCCAATGCTATTTTTGATATCAACTACACTGATACTGACCTGACAAAAGATGTTAATCCACACTTGTTAGCAACTGATGTTCTGTCACATCTACACAAAAAATATAAAATATTCACATTACTTAAAAATCTTTACAGATGACTCTGTTCTAGATGATGGTAAAGCAGGCGCTGGCTTTCTAATTCCTAAATTTAAAGTAGAAAAGGCTTACTCTTTAGGACAGGGACATTCAATCTTCACTTCTGAATTAGTTGCCATCTTAATGGCACTGAAATATATAGTAGATCTACCCATAACTTTGTTTAGTATCCTATTATGTGTAGATTCGAAATCTGCATTACAATCCTTAAAATGTTGCGAACATAAAGTAAATAGTTCGTTAATATTTGAGATAAAATTTCTAATTCAATGTTTAATAACAAATAATACACAGGTTACTTTTTGTTGGATCCCATCACACTGTGGTATCCTATATAACGATCAGGTCGACAGAATAGCAAAAAATGCAGCAATGAATAGGCCTGGCAGTACTAAACTTGATTTACCACTCTCTGAACATGAAATGAATGCTATATTAGAAAACAAAGTAAAAGCACAATGTGAACTTCGCCCCTTCTCAGTAAATTACCAGGGTTTTACAAGACAAGAGATAACTTTAGCTTACAGATTAACTCTCAATTCACTTCGAACTAAATTTAGTAAAACCATCAAATGTATCTGTGATGATTTTATAACAGTTGATCACCTTTTGTGTTGTCAGCGAATGCGACCTTATTTCCCTGCGTCATTTACAAACTTAAAACAGAAACATACTGATTTCACTATGTATTTACACATTGCTAGACGTTTACTGCACAGTCCTGTAGGTCGTTTCCTTTGATTCAGCCCAATTGTTTTATACCTGTAACTCCCACACAGCCCCGAGAAATCCGATGAAGCCTGACTGATATAATGTTCTGATTGCTTTTCTTTTGTTCATTAATTTGTTAGATGTTACATTAATTGTTACCTTAATTGATACAATGCCTTCATGATTACATAGATTCATTTATTCCTTATGCACCTTTTTTTTTTTTTTCTCCCCGTCTAAAAGCACATATGTGAATAGACGGTAAAAGAAATAACGAACGAAATAACGAACACACACGCACACACACACAAACGCATACACGCACACACACACACAAACGCATACACGCACACGCACACACACACACAAATGCATACACGCACACTCACAAAACACTACAGGACCTTGTACGGTGGTCTGGGCCTTACCCTATCAGAACCAAACAACTGTCCCACGTATGTAGTTGGTATACATAACATGATGTCATTCAACATAGGAACACACTCACCTTATCAGTCCATTTGTGTCAGTAGGTATTGCAGAGACGAAGCCGTCAGTGTGGAGCCAGAAGGGACACAAGCCGTCAGTGTGGAGCCAGAAGGGACATGACCCGTCAGTGTGGAGCCAGAAGGGACACAAGCCGTCAGTGTGGAGCCAGAAGGGACACAAGCCATCAGTGCGGAGCTAGAAGGGACACAAGCCGTCAGTGTGGAGCCAGAAGGGACACAAGCCATCAGTGTGGAGCCAGAAGGGACACAAGCCGTCAGTGCGGAGCCAGAAGGGACACAAGCCGTCAGTGCGGAGCCAGAAGGGACACAAGCCGTCAGTGCGGAGCCAGAAGGGACACAAGCCGTCAGTGCGGAGCCAGAAGGGACACAAGCCGTCAGTGTGGAGCCAGAAGGGACACAAGCCGTCAGTGTGGAGCCAGAAGGGACACAAGCCGTCAGTGTGGAGCCACAAGGGACACCTGAGGCAATGTCCTGTTGTAGAGGTGTCTGTCACTCCATCTGTCCAGTGCTGTCATGGTTTGCCTCTGCCAGCTGACCTCAGTTAGCCAGCTTGCATCTAGTGTTTAGGCCCCAAGGGCTGGCTGGCCCAGCTTGACCATCTAGTGTTGTAGGCCCCAAGGGCTGGCTGGCCCACAACAAATATCAGATGTCACTGGCTAACTGTAGAAAAACAGGAACAACAGTTGTCATTGGCTAACTGTAGTAATAAAAAAAAAATCTACAAAATAACAGGTTAAAAAAATCAAAACTGAATGAGTGGTATGGCACATGTGGTATGTTACTGTGGGACACACACACACACACACACACACACACACACACACACACAAACAACACACACAAACAACACACACACACACACACATATACACACAACTCAAACAAGCACTTTTCTAAATAGCAGGCAACAAACAAAAGCACACCAACACTTCTCTAATTCTCTATACACATTATGTAGTCTGTATGTGCAGCACAGAAAAAATCCACTGCAAAACAAATATATATACACATTATGTAGTATGTGCAGCACAGAGAAAATTCACTGCAAAACAAATATATATACACATTATGTAGTATGTGCAGCACAGAAAAAACAAATATATATACACATTATGTAGTATGTGCAGCACAGAAAAAATCCACTGCAAAACAAATATATATACACATTATGTAGTATGTGCAGCACAGAGAAAATTCACTGCAAAACAAATATACACATTACGTAGTCTGTATGTATAACAAAATTAGTATCAGTACACAACAGCATCAACAATAACAAAAGCAAGAGCAAATCTAAAGTACAAGGATATTAATATAACAAGAGCAAATCTAAAGTACAAGGATATTAATATTAACAAGAGCAAATCTAAAGTACAAGGATATTAATGATATTAACAAGAGCAAATCTAAAGTACAAGGATATTAATGATATTAACAAGAGCAAATCTAAAGTACAAGGATATTAATATAACAAGAGAAAATCTAAAGTACAAGGATATTAATGATATTAACAAGAGCAAATCTAAAGTACAAGGATATTAATATTAACAAGAGCAAATCTAAAGTACAAGGATATTAATATTAACAAGAGCAAATCTAAAGTACAAGGATATTAATGATATTAACAAGAGCAAATCTAAAGTACAAGGATATTAATGATATTAACAAGAGCAAATCTAAAGTACAAGGATATTAATATTAACAAGAGCAAATCTAAAGTACAAGGATATTAATGATATTAACAAGAGCAAATCTAAAGTACAAGGATATTAATATTAACAAGAGCAAATCTAAAGTACAAGGATATTAATGATATTAACAAGAGCAAATCTAAAGTACAAGGATATTAATGATATTAACAAGAGCAAATCTAAAGTACAAGGATATTAATATCAACAAGAGCAAATCTAAAGTACAAGGATATTAATGATATTAACAAGAGCAAATCTAAAGTACAAGGATATTAATGATATTAACAAGAGCAAATCTAAAGTACAAGGATATTAATATTAACAAGAGCAAATCTAAAGTACAAGGATATTAATGATATTAACAAGAGCAAATCTAAAGTACAAGGATATTAATGATATTAACAAGAGCAAATCTAAAGTACAAGGATATTAATGATATTAACAAGAGCAAATCTAAAGTACAAGGATATTAATGATATTAACAAGAGCAAATCTAAAGTACAAGGATATTAATATCAACAAGAGCAAATCTAAAGTACAAGGATATTAATGATATAACAAGAGCAAATCTAAAGTACAAGGATATTAATGATATTAACAAGAGCAAATCTAAAGTACAAGGATATTAATATTAACAAGAGCAAATCTAAAGTACAAGGATATTAATGATATAACAAGAGCAAATCTAAAGTACAAGGATATTAATTAACAAGAGCAAATCTAAAGTACAAGATATTAATATCAACAAGAGCAAATCTAAAGTACAAGGATATTAATATATTAACAAGAGCAAATCTAAAGTACAAGGATATTAAATATCAACAAGAGCAAATCTAAGTAAAGTAAACAGAGAATAAGTATTAATGATATAACAAGAGCAAATCTAAAGTACAAGGATATTAATAATAACAAGAGCAAATCTAAAGTACAAGGATATTAATATCAACAAGAGCAATCTAAAGTACAAGGATATTAATATCAACAAGAGAAATCTAAAGTACAAGGATATTAATATAACAAGAGCAAATCTAAGTACAAGGATATAATATCAACAAGAGCAAATCTAAAGTACAAGGATATTAATATATTAACAAGAGCAAATCTAAAGTACAAGATATAAAATAAACAAGAGCAAATCTAAAGTACAAGGATATTAATATAACAAGACAAATCTAAAGTACAAGGATATTAATATAACAAGAGCAAATCTAAAGTACAAGGAATAATATAACAAGAGCAAATCTAAGTACAGGAAAATATACAAGAGCAAATCTAAGTACAAGGAATTATATCAACAAGAGAATCTAAAGTACAAGATTAATATAACAAGAGCAAATTAAAGTACAAGGATATTAATATAACAAGACAAATCTAAAGTACAAGGATATTAAATTAACAAGAGCAAATCTAAAGTACAAGGATATTATACAACAGAGCAATCTAATACAAGGATTTAAATCAACAAGAGCAAATCTAAAGTACAGATATTATATAACAAGAGCAAATCTAAGTAAGGATATTAATATCAACAAGAGAATCTAAAGTACAAGGATATTAATACAACAAGAGCAAATCTAAAGTACAAGATATTATATATAACAGAGCAAATCTAAAGTACAGATATTAATGATATTAACAAGAGCAAATCTAAGTACAAGGATATTAATATAACAAGAGCAAATCTAAAGTACAAGGATATTAATATAAAAGAGAAATTAAAGTACAAGAATTAATATTAACAAGAGCAATCTAAAGTACAAGGATATTAATATAACAAGACAAATCTAAAGTACAAGGATATTAATATAAACAGAGCAAATCTAAGTACAAGGATATTAATTATAAAAAAGCAAATCTAAAGACAAGGATATTAATATAAAAGAGAAATCTAAAGTAAAGGATAAATATAACAGAGCAAATCTAAGTACAAGGATATTAATGATATTAACAAGAGAATCTAAAGTACAAGGATATTAATATAACAGACAATCTAAAGTACAAGGATATTAATATAACAAGAGCAATCTAATACAAGATATAATATCACAAGAGCAAATCTAAAGTACAAGGATATAAATAACAAGAGCAAATCTAAAGTACAAGGATATTAATATCAACAAGACAAATCTAAGTACAAGGAATTATAATAACAAGAGCAAATCTAAAGTACAAGGATATTAATATCAACAGAGCAATCAAAGTCAAGGATTATATCAAAGGCAAATCTAAGACAAGGATATTAATATAACAAGACAAACTAAGTACAGATATTATAAAAGACAATCTAAGTACAAGGATATTAATATCAACAGAGAAATCTAAATACAAGGATATTAAATAACAAGAGAAATAAATCAAGGATATTATTCAACAAGAGAAATCTAAAGTACAAGGATATTAATGATATTAACAAGAGCAAATCTAAAGTACAAGGATATTAATGATATTAACAAGAGCAAATCTAAAGTACAAGGATATTAATATCAACAAGAGAAATCTAAAGTACAAGGATATTAATGATATTAACAAGAGCAAATCTAAAGTACAAGGATATTAAGATATATAACAAGAGCAAATCTAAAGTACAAGGATATTAATATCAACAAGAGCAAATCTAAAGTACAAGGATATTAATATATAACAAGAGCAAATCTAAAGTACAAGGATATTAATGATATTAACAAGAGCAAATCTAAAGTACAAGGATATTAATATCAACAAGAGCAAATCTAAAGTACAAGGATATTAATATATCAACAAGAGCAAATCTAAAGTACAAGGATATTAATATTAACAAGAGCAAATCTAAAGTACAAGGATATTAATGATATCAACAAGAGCAAATCTAAAGTACAAGGATATTAATGATATAACAAGAGCAAATCTAAAGTACAAGGATATTAATATTAACAAGAGCAAATCTAAAGTACAAGGATATTAATGATATAACAAGAGCAAATCTAAAGTACAAGGATATTAATATATAACAGAGAGCAAATCTAAAGTACAAGGATATTAATGATATTAACAAGAGCAAATCTAAAGTACAAGGCTAATGTATAACAAAGCAAATCTAAAGTACAAGGAATTAATATAAAAGAGAAAATCTAGCCCAAGTGATGTAATGAATTAACAAGAGCAATCTGTGCAAGTATATCATCAACAATACAAATAACAGTACAAAAATTTAATGATATAACAGACAATCTAAATACACAGGAATTAAGTATTACAAGAGCAATCGAAAGTACAAGGATGTTAATATAACAAGAGCAATCTAAAGTACAAGAGCCAACTTTAACAACATTACAACTCTACATAAAAAATGGATAAGACACATCTGCCCACGTTGCAATGAATTGAATACATACCTGTGCTGTCACATCAACAATATCATAATAACAGTATCAAAAATACATGCATACACATCCACACACACACACACTAACACAGACACACAAACAGTGTTGCACCAATGCCCACACACACCATATTGACACACACTCAGAAAATAACACTGCCCTAAACAACAGGCAATAAACACAAGCACACCAATACAGAAAATAACACTGCCCTAAACAACAGGCGATAAACACAAGCACACCAATACAGAAAATAACACTGCCCTAAACAACAGGCAATAAATACAAGCACACCAATACAGAAAATAACACTGCCCTAAACAACAGGCAATAAACACAAGCACACCAATACAGAAAATAACACTGCCCTAAACAACAGGCAATAAACACAAGCACACCAATACAGAAAATAACACTGCCCTAAACAACAGGCATAAACACAACACAAGCACACCAATACAGAAAATAACACTGCCCTAAACAACAGGCAATAAATACAAGCACACCAATACAGAAAATAACACTGCCCTAAACAACAGGCAATAAACACAAGCACACCAACACAGAAAATAACACTCCCTAAACAACAGGCAATAAACACAAGCACACCAACACAGAAAATAACACTGCCCTAAACAACAGGCAATAAACACAAGCACACCAATACAGAAAATAACACTTAAACGCTGCATGCATGTGGTAAGGAACACAAATAAATTGTAAGAAGCAACTGAAAGAATTAAACGCTGCATGCATGTGGTAAGGAACACAAATAAATTGTAAGAAGCAACTGAAAGAATTAAAAGCTACATGCTTATGGTAAGGAAAACAAATAAATTGTAGGAAGCAATTTAAAGAATTAAAGACACCATGCATATGGCTGTCACACTCTGTAATATGTAACCTCAACACCATCACACCATTAACAGTTAAAATAAGTCACAATGATAAGAAACCCTCCACAATATAAAGTAGGTCACTTCAACAATGCCAAAGTCTTTAACTAATATACCATGCAACACCACTGTTGTGATACTGTTTTCAATAAACATTTCTATACTGTAAACATACAACATCATCATCATCATGTCATCAATAATGATATCAGAATAAAACACAACTACAGCAGACAACTTCAAAAATATGGATTTCAACACCACGGATTTCAACACCACGGATTTCAGCACCACGGACAACAGAAAAAGGATATGTTTCATCAGTGATGTAAATCATTGATTGAACAAAAAAAAAAACCTGGAAAAGAAAATTTGGTACACATATCATAGCATTTGCACACATAATCTAAGGATATGCCCCTGACACTGACCACTCCATCCAACTGATCACCAGATCACCAGGGAATTAAAGAAAAACATGAATACAAATAGAAACATAACTAAGGACACTGAAGCATTTCTAGAAACGGACCTAAATTTATATTTTAAAAAATTGCACTAATCATTCCTTAGAGCCAAAAATGCACTTAATACATGTACCTTAGAGCCAAAAATGCACTTAATACATGTACCTTTAGAGCCAAAAATGCACTTAATACATGTACCCTTAGAGCCAAAAATGCACTTAATACATGTACCCTTAGAGCAAAATGCACTTAATACATGACCCAATTAAACAATCCTAAGAGAAAGTATAGAAGACTTTATCGACACAACACAAAGGTGAATGGACCAGCAAGTAGAAGTGATAGAAGAAATGAACAAAAAAGCCAAGGCTAGAAACAAAGAGAGTGAAGAAAATTTCCAGCTTAGAATTTGCAAAGATGGGATACTATTATACTGAAGAAACCCAGCATCCTACAAGAACACAGTACGCACAATTACAAAATACTGATTTCTACATCAAACAGTCAACAGAAAAAGGATACCTCTGGTCACTGTTGCCAACCATCCTGAATACCTGTGATGTCAACAACACTAACACCATAATAACAGGAACCAGAAAAAACACGAAAGAAGAATATGAACGCGTATTTAATACAACAAAAACAAGACAGGCGCAAATTTTCGGCCAACTGGCCTCTGTCAAGCGTAAGATTACAAACAAAGACTAGACACAAAAAATGTGGAAAAAGACTGAAACTTCCCTGCTGCTGTCTTCAATGAGAGAAAAAGAACCAAATTAAAATTTGCGCCTGTCTTGTTTTGTTGTATTAAATACGCGTTCATATTCTTCTTTCGTGTTTTTTCTGGTTCCTGTTTGCTTGAACGCGGGCAGTCACACTTGTTTTGGATATCATAATAACAACAACAAAAGGAAAGACAAGAACAGCATCAAGAGCAACAACAACACAAAAACAAACAACAACACAAAAACAATCAAAACTGCATCAAACAAAATTTTCTCCATAATAAAAGCACCTTATCTTAATTTCAATAACAGCAAACAATATCAACAAACGTTAATGAATTCTCTTTGATTGTACAACTGTAATGTCAACAATAACAGAAACATTAGTAACAGCCCCAATAACAAACAACAATGGCAACAACAACAAAGACAACAGATTCAAGAACAAGAACAGAATTATAAAAAAACACCAAAAAAAAACAGCAGCAGAAGCAAAAATAGACACAGCCTCCATATCAATAACAGCCAATTATAAACACAAGCCAAATTCAACACTTCAATTTCAGATCAGCTGTATAACAAAGGATACCTTCTGGCCACTGCTGTCCGTCATCTGAAATAAACCCTTGTGCTGTCAACACAACAACAGCATCAACATCAACAACAGCAAGCAGCATCAGTAAATAACAACAACATCAGCAATATCAGACGTTAAATCAAAGAACGAACACACACACACCACAAAACAAACACTCACATTCACAGGACAAACAAATACACACACAAAAAACAAATACTTATCTCAGGGAATCCACACTGTTATCACCAGCAAGACGTTTTTGCCTTATCTGTGAACAGAAACAATTCATTCCAAATGTAACATCCAACAGGATTCAACTGTACGTCTACACACATCAACACCCTACAGGTCCACACACACCAACACCCTACAGGTCTACACACACACCAACACCCCACAGGTCTACACATATCAACACAAGACTTGTGTTACTTCATCAACATACAATCATACAAAGTAACATCAACATATCAATTGTACACACATCAACACCCACAGTCACACACACCAACACCTACAGTCTACACACACCAACACCCCACAGTCTACACAATCAACCATTAACACTGTCTAAGTCTATCATTCAACATACAACATCTAATCAACATACACCCCCTCTGAAATACGAATCCCTTCAAGTCTACATCATACATCATGCTAACACATACAACACAATCATAACCATTAGACATCTGTCTTAATGACATATCATGTCAAATACAACACAATCATAAACCTGTTGATATCTGTCTTAATGACTATATCATTGTCAAATACAACACAATCATAACCTGTAGATATCTGTCTTAATGACTATATCATGTCAAATACAACACAATCATAACCTGTTGATATCTGTCTTAATGACTATATCATGTCAAATACAACACAATCATAACCTGTTGATATCTGTCTTAATGACTATATCATGTCAAATACAACACAATCATAACCTGTTGATATCTGTCTTAATGACTATATCATGTCAAATACAACACAATCATAACCTATTGATATCTGTCTTAATGACTATATCATGTTGTCAAATACAACACAATCATAACCTGTTGATATCTGTCTTAATGACTATATCATGTCAAATACAACACAATCATAACCTTTGATATCTGTCTTAATGACTATATCATGTTGTCAAATACAACAAGAATTCCCAGGTATCTGATATAACATCTCTATCAGCTACCATCTTCAGTCTTGGTCATCAAGTTTTCTTCATGGAAACAGTAACAAATACCACATTCATTATGTATTCTTGACACACATCCATACTACCTATGGAACATCAGCAGTAAACAAAACAGCAGCAGCACAAGCAGTAATACCACCACCATCCCACAGCCACAAAAAAACAGCACCATCACCTCAACCACCATCATCATTACCACCACCAACAAAAACGACAAAACCAGCACCATCACCACCACCACCATCATCACGACCAACAACAAAAACAACAAAAACAACAAAACCAGCACCATCACCACCACACCATCATCACGACCAACAACAAAAACAACAAAAACAACAAAACCAGCACCATCACCACCACCACCATCATCACGACCAACAACAAAAACACAAAAACCAAAGCCATCACCACCACACCATCATCACGACCAACAACAAAAACACACCACTCACCACACCACAACAACAAAACAAACCATCACATCACATTCAACCACCACCACCACCACCACCACACCCACCATTTCCACCACCATCACCACCACCATTTCCAACCACCACCACCACCACCACCACCACCACCACCACCACCAGTTTCAGTTTCTCAAGATGACGTCTCCGAGCTTGAAACAAATTCCAACTAAAGTGCGTATGACCTGCGTTTGTTTCCTGGTCGATACACATTTTGAGGCTGATAAAAAAACAGTCTAAAATATAGACTATGTGAAACAGTGTAGGTAGGGCCTCTGGACCTGGCCAGCTCATGGCTTTATGTGCAGGCCTGAGGCTTGTGCCACAGTCACCATACACATGGCACCTGTGACGTTAGTGCAAATGGAATTCGTTCCGAGCACGGAGACGTCATCTTGAGAAACTGAAACATCAACAACAAAAATAAAACAGCATCAGCATCACCATCACCACCATCACCAACACCATCACCATCACCAGCACCAACACAAATAATAACCATCACTTATCTCAGACTGTGAGCGTCTCCAGGTGTTGTGGTCCAGCCACCCAGCCAGGAAGGTCACCAAAGGTCAGCACCATGGTGGTCAGCAACACTTGGCCTGTAACAGACAAAAGTAGCAGCTAGAATCATGTTGTAACATACAAAAAGGTCCTCCGTGCAACGCCCACCCCTACCATCCCATCCCTCCTCCCTCACCACCCCACCCCCACCCTTCCCCACCCCACCCTTCCCCCACCCCGATTACCCCCCACCCCACCCCTCCCCCACCCCGATTACCCCCCACCCCACCCAAATTTCCTCCTCAACTTCCTAGTTCCCCAAAGTTCCCCCCCCCCACACACACAATACCTAAATTTCCCCCAGCAACCTCCCCCCCCCCCCCCAAACTGCCTTACAATTACCCACAGCAAGACATAGCCTGTGTTTCAGTCAGCCAACACCATCAAACACATCTGCCTTACAATTAGCCACAGCAAGACACAGCCTGTGTTTCAGTCAGCCAACACCATCAAACACATCTGCCTTACAATTAGCCACAGCAACACACAGCCTGTGTTTCAGTCAGCCAACACCATCGAACACATCTGCCTTACAATTAGCCACAGCAACACACAGCCTGTGTTTCAGTCAGCCAACACCATCGAACACACCTGCCTTACAATTACCCACAGCAAGACACAGGCTGTGTTTCAGTCAGCCAACACCATCAAACACACCTGCCTTACAATTACCCACAGCAAGACACAGGCTGTGTTTCAGTCAGCCAACACCATCGAACACACCTGCCTTACAATTACCCACAGCAAGACACAGGCTGTGTTTCAGTCAGCCAACACCATCGAACACACCTGCCTTACAATTACCCACAGCAAGACACAGGCTGTGTTTCAGTCAGCCAACACCATCAAACACACCCGCCTTACAATTACCCACAGCAACACACAGGCTGTGTTTCAGTCAGCCAACACCATCGAACACACCTGCCTTACAATTAGCCACAGCAAGACACAGGCTGTGTTTCAGTCAGCCAACACCATCGAACACACCTGCCTTACAATTAGCCACAGCAACACCCAGGCTGTGTTTCAGTCAGCCAACACCATCAAACACACCTGCCTTACAATTAGCCACAGCAAGACACAGCCTGTGTTTCAGCCAGCCAACACCATCAAACACATCTGCCTTACAATTACCCACAGCGAGACACATGGAGAATCTTGCATGTTACTCAAGTGGCCAAACACCAACTTTTCCTGATCCCAGATTGAGCTCTCTTCCAGGATGCCATGGTTTTGGAGAAGTTTGCGTGCTGCTGAAGTGACCAAACCATTGATGTGAACTGGTGCCTTGGTTTTGGAGAAGCAGGAGTGTATTGTCGATACCATGTCACCAGCAACGGTTACTGTGGATACACCAGGGGCTGGGTTTTGTTCTGCATTTGCAGACTGGTTTCCTCAGGTATTACATAAGACTGGTTTCCTCAGGCATTACATAAGACTGGTTTCCTCAGATATTACATAAGACTGGTTTCCTCAGGCATTACATAAGACTGGTTTCCTCAGACATTACATAAGACTGGTTTCCTCAGGTATTTCAGCATTACATAAGACTGGTTTCCTCAGGTATTACATAAGACTGGTTTCCTCAGGCATTACATAAGACTGGTTTCCTCAGGCATTTACATTAAGGACTGGTTTCCTCAGGCATTACATAAGACTGGTTTCCTCAGGCATTACATAAGACTGGTTTCCTCGCAGTATTACATAAGACTGGTTTCCTCAGGCATTACATAAGACTGGTTTCCTCAGGCACTTTGTTAAAACTGTTTCCTCAGACACTTTATTAAGACTGGTTTCTTCAAGCATTTCACTAGGACTGGTTTCCTTGGCACTTCATTAACACTGGTTTCCTGTGGCACTCATTGACACTGGTTTACTCAGGCACTTCATTAAGACTGGCTTCTTCTGGTTTTCAAGAGCTGGTTTCCCAGACGCTTCATTCAAGACTGGTTTCCTCTGGCACTTCATCAAGACTGGATTTCTCTGGCACTTCATTCAGACTGGATTCATTAGACACATCAAGACTGGATTCCTCATATTTTCATTGAGACCGGTTTTCCTCAGGCATTTCATTAGCACTTGTTTCCTCAGGCACTTTAAGACTGGTTTCCTCTGGCACTTCATCAAGACTGGTCACCACCACCACCACCACCATCAACACAACAACAAAAGCAACCATCACCACCACCAATAACAACAAAAGTAAAACGCGTCACCACCACCACCACCACCAATAACAACAAAAATAATATCCATCATTTCTCTCAGACTGTGAGCGTCTCCAGGTGTTGTCGTCCAGCCACCCAGCAGGAAGGTCACCAAAGGTCAGCAACACTTGGCCTGTAACAGACAAAAGTAGCAGCTAGAATCATGTTGTAACATACAAAAAGGTCCTCCGTGCAACGCCCACCCACCCCCAACCATCCCATCCCTTCTCCCTCCCCCACCCCACCCCACCCTTCCCCACCCCTTACTCTTCCCCCACCCCCTCCCCCAAGCTTTCCCCACCCCGATTACCCCCTCACCACCCCACCCTTCCCCAAGCTTTCCCCAACCCACCCAAATCCCCCAAGCTCTCCCCCTCCCCCCAGCACCCCCACCCACCCAAATTTCCTCCAAAACCAAGGCACCAGTACACATCAATGGTTTGGTCACTTGAGCAGCATGCACGATTCTTCAAAACCATGGCACCCTGAAAGAGAGCTAAAAATCTGGGACCAGAAAAAGTTGGTGTTCGCGTGTTGCTCAAGTGGCCAAACCACTGATGTGTACACACTGTACTGGTGCCTTGCTTTTGGAGAAGTAGGGGTGTACTGTCACCAGCAACGGTTACCGTGGATACACCAGGGGCTGGGTTTTGTTCTGCATGTATACATACCCTTGGTTTTGCAGACTGGTTTCCTCAGGCATTTCAACAGGACTGGTTTCCTCAGGCACTTCATTAAGACTGGTTTCCTCAGGCGCTTCATTAAGACTGGTTTCCTCAGGAAACTCATAAAGGTTCGCTTCCACAGGCACCTCATTAATGAAGTGCCAGAGGAAACCAGTCTTAAGTGCACCAGAAAACCAGTCTGAATGAAGAGCCTGAGGAAACTGGTCTTAATGAAACGCCTGGGGAAACCAGTCTGAATAAAGTGCCAGAGGAAACCAGTCTTAATGAAGTGCCAGAGAAAACCAGTGTCAATGAAGTGCCAGAGAAAACCAGTCTGAATGACGTGCCAGAGAAAACCAGTGTCAATGAAGTGCCAGAGAAAACCAGTCTGAATGACGTGCCAGAGAAAACCAGTCTGAATGAAGTGCCAGAGAAAACCAGTCTGAATGACGTGCCAGAGGAAACCAGTCTGAATGAAGTGCCATAAGAAACCAGTCTGAATGACGTGCCAGAGAAAACCAGTGTCAATGAAGTGCCATAAGAAACCAGTCTGAATGACGTGCCAGAGAAAACCAGTCTGAATGAAGTGCCAGAGAAAACCAGTCTGAATGACGTGCCAGAGAAAACCAGTCTGAATGAAGTGCCAGAGAAAACCAGTCTGAATGACGTGCCAGAGGAAACCAGTCTGAATGAAGTGCCATAAGAAACCAGTCTGAATGACGTGCCAGAGAAAACCAGTCTGAATGACGTGCCAGAGAAAACCAGTCTGAATGAAGTGCCAGAGATAAACCAGTCTGAATGACGTGCCAGAGGAAACCAGTCTGAATGAAGTGCCATAAGAAACCAGTCTGAATGACGTGCCAGAGAAAACCAGTGTCAATGAAGTGCCATAAGAAACCAGTCTGAATGACGTGCCAGAGAAAACCAGTCTGAATGACGTGCCAGAGAAACCAGTGTCAATGAAGTGCCAGAGAAAACCAGTCTGAATGAAGTGCCAGAGGAAACCAGTCTGAATGAAGTGCCAGAGAAAACCAGTCTGAATGACGTGCCAGAGAAAACCAGTCTGAATGACGTGCCAGAGAAAACCAGTCTGAATGAAGTGCCAGGGAAACCAGTCTGAATGACGTGCCAGAGAAAACCAGTCTGAATGACGTGCCATAAGAAACCAGTCTGAATGACGTGCCATAAGAAACCAGTCTGAATGACGTGCCATAAGAAACCAGTCTGAATGAAGTGCCAGAGAAAACCAGTCTGAATGAAGTGCCAGAGAAAACCAGTCTGAATGAAGTGCCATAAGAAATCAGTCTGAATGAAGTGCCAGAGAAAACCAGTCTGAATGAAGTGCCAGAGAAAACCAGTCTGAATGACGTGCCATAAGAAACCAGTCTGAATGACGTGCCAGAGAAAACCAGTCTGAATGAAGTGCCAGAGGAAACCAGTCTGAATGACGTGCCAGAGAAAACCAGTCTGAATGACGTGCCAGAGAAAACCAGTCTGAATGACGTGCCAGAGAAAACCAGTCTGAATGACGTGCCAGAGGAAACCAGTGTTACTAAAGTGCCATAAGAAACCAGTCTGAATGAAGTGCCAGGGGAAACCAGTCTGAATGAAGTGCCAGAGAAAACCAGTCTGAATGAAGTGCCAGGGAAACCAGTCTGAATGAAGTGCCAGAGAAAACCAGTCTGAATGAAGTGCCAGAGAAAACCAGTCTGAATGACGTGCCAGAGAAAACCAGTCTGAATGACGTGCCAGAGGAAACCAGTTACTAAAGTGCCATAAGAAACCAGTCTGAATGAAGTGCCAGGGGAAACCAGTCTGAATGAAGTGCCAGAGAAAACCAGTCTGAATGAAGTGCCAGGGAAACCAGTCTGAATGAAGTGCCAGAGAAAACCAGTCTGAATGAAGTGCCAGAGAAAACCAGTCTGAATGACGTGCCAGAGGAAACCAGTGTTACTAAAGTGCCATAAGAAACCAGTCTGAATGAAGTGCCAGGGGAAACCAGTCTTAAGACCGGTTTCCTCTGGCACTGCATTAACACCGGTTTCCTCAGGCATTTCATTCAGACTGGTTTCCTCAGGCATTTCATTAAGGCTGGTTTTCTCTAGCACTTTAGTAACACTGGTTCCCTCAGGCACTTCATCAAGACTGGTTCCCTCAGGCACTTCATCAAGACTGGTTCCCTCAGGCACTTCATCAAGACTGGTTCCCTCAGGCACTTCATCAAGACTGGTTCCCTCAGGCACTTCATCAAGACTGGTTCCCTCAGGCACTTCATCAAGACTGGTTCCCTCTGGCACTTCATCAAGACTGGTTCCCTCTGGCACTTCATTAAGACTGGTTCCTCAGGCACTTCATTAAGACTGGTTCCCTCAGGCACTTCATTAAGACTGGTTCCCTCAGGCACTTCATTAAGACTGGTTCCCTCAGGCACTTCATCAGACTGGTTCCCTCAGGCACTTCATCAAGACTGGTTCCCTCAGGCACTTCATTAAGACTGGTTCCCTCAGGCATTTCATCAAGACTGGTTTCCTCAGGCATTTCAGTAAGACTGGTTTACTCAAACACTTCATGAAGGCTTACTTCATGGAAAACTACTCAACACGGGAATATGTTGACTCGCAGACGACCTGGCACCGTTCTTCAACACTCACCAACAAATGTAGGAGAAAACATCCCCTTACAACATCTGTACACAACACACAGGCCAGTAGATCACAACATAACACACAGGCCAGTAGATCACAACATAACACAACACACAGGCCAGTAGATCACAACACAACACACAGGCCAGTAGATCACAACATAACACAACACACAGGCCAGTAGATCACAACACAACACAACACACAGGCCAGTAGATCACAACATAACACAACACACAGGCCAGTAGATCACAACACAACACAACACAACACACAGGCCAGTAGATCACAACATAACACAACACAACACACAGGCCAGTATATCACAACACAACACAACACAACACACAGGCCAGTAGATCACAACACAACACAACACACAGGCCAGTAGATCACAACACAACACAACACACAGGCCAGCAGATCACAACACAACACAACACACAGGCCAGTAGATCACAACATAACACAACACACACAGGCCAGTAGATCACAACACAACACAACACACAGGCCAGTAGATCACAACACAACACACAGGCCAGTAGATCACAACATAACACAACACACAGGCCAGCAGATCACAACACAACACAACACACAGGCCAGTAGATCACAACACAACACACAGGCCAGTAGATCACAACATAACACAACACACAGGCCAGTAGATCACAACACAACACAACACACAGGCCAGTAGATCACAACACAACACACAGGCCAGTAGATCACAACACAACACACAGGCCAGTAGATCACAACACAACACCACACACAGGCCAGTAGATCACAACACAACACAACACACAGGCCAGTAGATCACAACATAACACAACACACAGGCCAGTAGATCACAACACAACACACAGGCCAGTAGATCACAACATAACACAACACAGCCACACAGGCCAGTAGATCACAACACAACAACAGGCCAGTAGAACACAACATAACACAACACACAGGCCAGTAGATCACAACATAACACAACACACAGGCCAGTAGATCACAACACAACACAACACACAGGCCAGTAGATCACAACACAACACACAGGTCAGTAGATCACAACAAACACAACACACAGGCCAGTAGATCACAACACAACACAACACACAGGCCAGTAGATCACAACAACACAACACACAGGCCAGTAGATCACAACAACACAACACACAGGCCAGTAGATCACAACACAAACACACAACACACAGGCCAGTAGATCACAACACAACCAACACACACAGGCCAGTAGATCACAACACAACACAACACACAGGCCAGTAGATCACAACACAACACAACACACAGGCCAGTAGATCACACAAACACACAAACACAAACACACAGGCCAGTAGATCACAACAAACACAACACACAGGCCAGTAGATCACAACACACAACACATAACACAACAAACACACGGCCAGTAGATCACAACACAACACAACACACAGGCCAGTAGATCACAACACACAACCACACAACACACAGGCCAGTAGATCACAACAACACAACACACACGCAGCCAGTAATCACAAACATAAACACAACACACAGGCCAGTAGATCAAACACAACACAACCACAGCAAACACACAACACAACACACAGGCCAGTAGATCACAACACACAACACACACAGGCCAGTAGATCACAACACAACACACACACACAGGCCAGATAGATAACACAACACAAACACACAGGCCAGTAGATCACAACACACACACAGCAGTAGACACAACACAACACAACACACAGGCCAGTAGATCACAACACAACACAACACACAGGCCAGTAGATCACAACAAACACACAATATCACACAACACAAGGCCAGAGTCACAGACACAACAACCAGATCACAACATAACACAACACACAGGCCAGTAGAACAACAAACACACACATAACACAACACACACAGGCCAGTAGATCACAACACAACACAACACACAGGCCAGTAGATCACAACACAACACAACACACAGGCCAGTAGATCACAACATAACACAACACACATAACAGCAACCAAACAACACACAGCAAATAAATAACACAACACACAGGCCAGTAGATCACAAACACAACACACAGGCCAGTAGATCACAACCAACACACACCAGTAACACAACACAACACAAGGCCAGAGATCAAACTAAACACAACACACAGGCCAGTAGATACACAACACAACACACAGGCCAGTAGATCACAACACAACACAACACACAGGCCAGTAGATCACAACACAACACAACACACAGGCCAGCAGATCAAACATAACACAACACACAGGCCAGTAGATCACAACACAACACACAGGCCAGTAGATCACAACACAACACAACACACAGGCCACAGATCAACACATAACACAACACACAGGCCAGTAGATCACAACACAACACACAGGCCAGTAGATCACAACACAACACAACACACAGGCCAGTAGATCACAACACAACACAACACACAGGCCAGTAGATCACAACACAACACAACACACAGGCCAGTAGATCACAACACAACACACAGGCCAGTAGATCACAACACAACACAACACACAGGCCAGTAGATCACAACACAACACAACACACAGGCCAGTAGATCACAACACAAACAACAACACACAGGCCAGTAGATCACAACACAACACAACACACAGGCCAGTAGATCACAACACAACACACAGGCCAGTAGATCACATAACACAACACACAGGCCAGTAGATCACAACAAACACAACACACAGGCCAGTAGATCACAACACAACACACACAGGCCAGTAGATCACAACACAACACAACACACAGGCCAGTAGATCACAACACAACACACAGGCCAGCAGATCACAACATAACACAACACACAGGCCAGTAGATCACAACACAACAGCTCTCCATGCTGGAGAATAACAGAAAGCCACCTTACCAAACTGTCAATTTTCCACATATGGAAACCGACTCGACATCTCCAACCATTAACTACTCACCTGGTGCAGTCAAGGCAGCATGAACCTCATCAGACACAGTGCTGGAAACGGATTGGTCACACCATCATCATCGTGTGCCCTGCCGCATGGCGTTGGCAATCATGGTCCTCCATACGAATCTATCCCTTGTTGCTGCAAGTACATCTCCCACCCTCTCTGTCCTCAGCCACTTTGCAAGTCCGTCCAATATTTTCTCCCTGGGTCTATCCGGTGCTGTTTTTCCCTCCAGCTTTCCTCACTAAGGCTCTAGTTTCTCTTGCCTCTAAACTGTCCTATAAATGTTGCTTGTCTCTGTCAAAAAGGTCTTTAATGTACTCTCCCCATCTACCTAATATTTTGTCCTTGTCCATAATAATCGTATCATCTTTAGCTGTTAAGCAACCAGTTGATGTTAAGCAGTAGAAGTCATGTTAAATCATACACTGGCAGCCATCTGCAACACAACTCTACCTCTTAAAGTACAAAACTTAAATGTATGTAGACATCAACAGTATCAATTCTCAACACTAAAATCAAATTATTAATGTTCACCCACATCATACAACACCAAACCACTGACTTTTCCTACTGTTTATGAAACCAGAAACATCAACACGGTTTTACGTATCGATTCATAAAACCAGGTATTATATCCATTGTTCCTGAAAACAATAAAACATGAATACATAATTTATCAATCCAGAAACATCAATGTGGTTATACGTATCAATTCATAACATCAGGTATTACATACATTGTTCCTGGAAACAAGAAACAACATGAATACATAATTTATCAATCCAAAACCCAGAAACATCAACGTGGTTATAGTTCTTATACGTATCAATTCATAACATCAGGTATTACATCAACTGTTCCTGGAAACAAGAAACAATGAAGACATAATTTACTGATCCAGAAACATCAATGTAGTTATACTATCAATTCATAAGACCAGGTATTACATCCATTCTTCCTGGAACAAAAACAACAAGAATACATAATTTATGATCCAAATCCCAGAAAATCAACGTGGTTATACGTATCAATTCATAACATCAGGTAATACATCAACTGTTCCTGGAAACAACAGAATACATAATTTATTGATCCAAATCCCAGAAACATCAATGTAGTTATACGTATCAATTCATAACACCAGGTATTACATCCATTCTTCCTGGAAACAAGAAACAACATGAATACATAATTTATTGATCCAAATCCCAGAAACATCAATGTAGTTATACGTATCAATTCATAACACCAGGTATTACATCCATTCTTCCTGGAAACAAGAAACAACATGAATACATAATTTATTGATCCAAATCCCAGAAACATCAATGTAGTTATACGTATCAATTCATAACACCAGGTATTACATCCATTCTTCCTGGAAACAAGAAACAACATGAATACATAATTTATTGATCCAAATCCCAGAAACATCAATGTAGTTATACGTATCAATTCATAACACCAGGTATTACATCCATTCTTCCTGGAAACAAGAAACAACATGAATACATAATTTATTGATCCAAATCCCAGAAACATCAATGTAGTTATACGTATCAATTCATAACACCAAGTATTACATCCATTCTCTCGACCTGGAAACAAGAACATGAATACATAATTTATGATCCAAATCCCAGAAACAATGAGGTTATACATATCAATTTATAACACCAGGTATTGCATCCATTCTTCCTGGAAACAAGAAACAACATGAATACATAATTTATCAATCCAAATCCCAGAAACATCAACGTGGTTATACGTATCAATTCATAACATCAGGTATTACGCCCATTGCTCCTGGAAACAAGAAACAACATGAAGACAATTTATCGCTGCAAATCCCAGAAACATCAACGTGGTTACATGTATCAATTCATAACACCAGGTATTACATACATTGTTCCTGGAAACAAGAAACAACATGAATACATAATTTATCAATCCAAATTCCAGAAACATCAACGTTGTTATACGTATCAATTCATAACATCAGGTATTACATACATTGTTCCTGGAAACAAGCAACAACATGAAGACATAATTTATCAATCCAGAAACATCAACGTGGTTATAACGTATCAATTCTTAACACCAAGTATTACATCTATTGTTCCTGGAAACACGAAACAACATGAAGACATAATTCATCGATCCAAATCCCAGAAACATCAATGTGGTTAAACGTATCAATTCATAACACCAAGTATTACATCCATTCTTCCTGGAAACAAAAACATGAATACATAATTTATCAATCCAAACCAGAAACATCAATGTGGTTATACGTATCAATTCATAACACCAGGTATTACATCTTTTGTTTCTGGAAACACGAAACGACATGAATACATAATTTATCGATCCAAATCTCAGAAACATCAACGTGATTATAGTTCTTATACGTATCAATTCATAACACCAGGTATTACATCCATTCTTCCTGGAAAGAAGAAACAATATGAATACATAATTTATCAATCCAAAACCCAGAAACATCAATGTAGTTATACGTATCAATTCATAACATCAGGTATTACATCTATTGTTCCTGGAAACAAGAAACAACATGAATACATAATTTATCAATCCAAACCCAGAAACATCAACGTGGTTATATGTATCAATTCATAACATCAGGTATTACATCCATTCTTCCTGGAAACACGAAACATGAATACACAATTTATCAATCCAGAAACATCAACGTTGTTATACGTATCAATTCATAACACCAGGTATTACATACATTGTTCCTGGAAACAACAACATGAATACATAATTTATCAATACCAGAATCATCAATGTGGTTATACGTATCAATCAAGACAACAGGTTTTATAAAATCCATTATTCACGGAAATAGGAAACAACATGAATACATTAATCAATCAAAAAACCCATTTAATTCAACACTTTCTGGAGACAGGCAACAACATAAATGTATGCATCAATCCTAAACATGACATCTACCCTCTGTTTACCAAAACACAAACATCATCATGATTAATCCTATAACCCCAAACACTCAGCCTTAATCACCACAAAAGAACATGAATAAATCCATCAATCCAAAATACTGAACTATTCCTGGAAATAAGAAACAAAGATATAATTATGCGCGTTAATCCATAACACGGAATTCAGTATCTAACCTTTATACATGTATTAAACCATGAACATTATTAAACCTATTTTAACTGTCAATGGAAACAGTCAACAGTGTACAACATCCCACATCATAAGCCACCTGTCCCCACCCCCCTAACCTTTCTTCATCTCCTGCACATGTGGAAATCAAGAATTTTCCTACTTCACAACAACCACTTATACTTCAACAACTGAGGCAAATGTTTGGTGTGAGCAACTCAATCATGTATGTTCAGTCTACTTCTTCACAGCTACAGCACACATGTGTATATGCGTCAGAACAGCAAGATCAAGCTTAGTCACCTTCATTACCAATTTCATTTAGTTATCTATCTGCTCCCATCTTTATCTGGTATAGATCTAATTGATTTAGTAACCTGTAATCAGCAATTTCTGGAAAAATCCCCAAAGATATGTCAAAATCAATTTTCACTGCACTTCCAAAGAAAACAGGGGCTATAGAATGCGAACTCCATCGCACAATCAGCTTGATGAGTCATGTAACAAAAACCCTATTAAGAACAATCATGATGTGGACAAGAAATAGAATCAAAAGTGAAATTGCAGAAGAACAGTGTGGATTTGTCAAACGGAAAGGAACTATCAATGCCATATACATCCTAAGAACCACCATAGAGAGGTCAATCGAGATCAATAAGGATGTATATTTATACTTTGTTGATTATACCAAGACTTTCGATCGGGCAAGGCATGAAAAACTGATCAACCAACTAGAAAGGCTCAATACTGATGGAAATGATCTAATGAATAATCAGAAATATGTATTGGGAACAAACAGCAGCAATAAAAACAGAAAACAATATGAACTCTTTCCAAAATATCATTTTATAGTGAAACCATCATGAGAAAATTAAAAGAAAATGTCCTGGGAACAAAGATTGCAGGAAAAATGACAACATTCTTTATGCAGATGACACCATTCTAATTGCAGAAAATGAAAAAGACCTACATACCTTGTGAATACAATAGAAATAGAAAGCAAAAATAAAGGGCTGGAGCTACATAGCAACAAGATTGTTGTCATGGTAATCAGTAAAAAACAAGAAATCCCCTCATGCAAAATAACAGCAAATGGCACAACTTTGAGACAGGTTGGTAAGTTTCAATATCTGGGAACAGTCATCTCACCAGACAGCAGATGCACATCAGAAATAGCCAGCAGAATCGACCAAGCCAAAACAGCATTCAGTAAGATGAAAAGAATTCTTACCAACAAATCCCTATCAAGTAACATCAGGAAGAGAGTTCTTCAGTGTTATATTGAATCGATACTGTTGTACAGTTGTGAGGCGTGGACAGTCAACACACAAAATCAGAACAAAATTGAGCAAAACTTCAGATGTTTCATCAAGCAGAAGATGACGGATAAATGTTGGCTTCAGGCCAAACCTAACCATTTAATCACAACATAACAGTTAACATTTCTTAATACGTCCACACTGATGCCAAAATGCCCGATTATTAACTTACACCCAAACCTAACCATTCAATCACAACATAACAGTTAACATTTCTTAATACGTCCACTCTGACGTCAAAATGCCAGATTATTAACTTATACCCAAACCTAACCATTCAATCACAGCTAAGAGTTAATATTTCTTAATACGTCCACTCTGACGCCAAAATACCCGATTATTAACTTACACCCAAACCTAACCATTCAATCACGGCATAAGAGTAAGCATTTCTTAATACGTCCACTCTGACGTCAAAATGCCCGATTATTAACTTACACCCAAACCTAACCATTCAATCACGCATAAGAGTTAGCATTTCTTAATACGTCCACTCTGACGTCAAAATGCCCGATTATTAACTTACACCCAAACCTAACCATTCAATCACGGCATAAGAGTTAGCATTTCTTAATACGTCCACTCTGACGTCAAAATGCCCGATTATTAACTTACACCCAAACCTAACCATTCAATCACGGCATAAGAGTTAGCATTTCTTAATACGTCCACTCTGACGTCAAAATGCCCGATTATTAACTTACACCCAAACCTAACCATTCAATCACGGCATAAGAGTTAGCATTTTTTAATACGTCCACTCTGACGTCAAAATGCCCGATTATTAACTTACACCCAAACCTAACCATTCAATCACAGCTAAGAGTTAACATTTCTTAATACGTCCACTCTGACGCCAAAATGCCCGATTATTAACTTACACCCAAACCCAACCATTCAATCACGGCATAACAGTTAACATTTCTTAATACGTTCACTCTGACGTCAAAATGCCCGATTATTAACTGACACCCAAACCTAACCATTCAATCACAGCTAAGAGTTAACATTTCTTAATACGTCCACTCTGACGTCAAAATGCCTGATTATTAACTTACACCCAAACCTAACCATTCAATCACAGCATAACAGTTAACATTTCTTAATACGTCCACTCTGACGTCAAAATGCCAGATTATTAACTTACACCCAAACCTAACCATTCAATCACAGCTAAGAGTTAATATTTCTTAATACGTCCACTCTGACGTCAAAATGCCCGATTATTAACTTACACCCAAACCTAACCATTCAATCACAGCATAACAGTTAACATTTCTTAATACGTCCACTCTGACGTCAAAATGCCCGATTATTAACTTACACCCAAACCTAACCATTCAATCACAGCTAAGAGTTAATATTTCTTAATACGTCCACTCTGACGTCAAAATGCCCGATTATTAACTTACACCCAAACCTAACCATTCAATCACAGCTAAGAGTTAACATTTCTTAATACGTCCACTCTGACGTCAAAATGCCCGATTATTAACTTACACCCAAACCTAACCATTCAATCACAGCTAAGAGTTAATATTTCTTAATACGTCCACTCTGACGTCAAAATGCCCGATTATTAACTTACACCCAAACCTAACCATTCAATCACAGCTAAGAGTTAACATTTCTTAATACGTCCACTCTGACGTCAAAATGCCCGATTATTAACTTACACCCAAACCTAACCATTCAATCACGGCATAAGAGTTAGCATTTCTTAATACGTCCACTCTGACGTCAAAATGCCCGATTATTAACTTACACCCAAACCTAACCATTCAATCATGGCATAAGAGTTAGCATTTCTTAATACGTCCACTCTGACGTCAAAATGCCCGATTATTAACTTACACCCAAACCTAACCATTCAATCATGGCATAAGAGTTAGCATTTCTTAATACGTCCACTCTGACGTCAAAATGCCCGATTATTAACTTACACCCAAACCTAACCATTCAATCATGGCATAAGAGTTAGCATTTCTTAATACGTCCACTCTGACGTCAAAATGCCCGATTATTAACTTACACCCAAACCTAACCATTCAATCACAGCTTAGAGTTCACATTTCCACAGACATGTTCACTGCGATGTCAAAACACCTGAACGTTAGCTTCCGCCCAAACCATTCAATTACAGTGCAAGAGTTACAATGTCTAGACCCTATTCCAATTTACTGCTCACCTATGACCTGCTGAAGCCAAAACACAACCACCCCAATGTGACAATACAACACTGAAGGCCAGAACATACGCATTACCTACTGAAAACAAAACCTAACCATTCCATAATCAAGAATAAAAGATACTCACCAAAGTCTGTTCACTCACTAATAGGGTGATGTCCCGTGTTACAGTACTTTACACAAAACTCAGAGTAGTCACATATTCTACTCACCTGCACCAGTTCTGACGAGGTCGGGTCATCATTCCTACCAAATTCTACATCCCTTTCCCTTCCAAATTTTATCCACTTCTTTAAAATACTTTCTTTGCTACTTACCTCAGCCCTATCACCACCACCCACCACCCACCCACACACACACACACACACACACATGCACACAGCCCCCCACATCATCCCACCCCTCCCTCCTTCAGTCTGGTTCCACTGAACCAACCAACAGCAGACGTTTTTGCTAAACACACACACACACACAACGTCACACACACAAAGTCACACACACACACACAACGTCACACACACACACAAAACACCCACACACACACACACACACACACACACACACACACACACACACACACACTCCTGAATGCACATTAATTTTGTTCATCACACACTCTCCCATCAAAAAGAAAGAAAAAAAAAATCAATGATAAACACACAAACACACATTACATGTATACACAAATTACATCTATCACACACACGCTAACACAGTAACAGTCAACAACAACAACAACAACGACAAAACTATAGGAACAAATGCACATACTTGTAAATAAGTATTTAACCCAAGGATTCCAGTCAAATCATCAACCCTAAAATCTGTCATAAAGTGGCAAGTATTCAACTCATAAATCTGTCATAAAGTGGCAAGTATTCAACTCATAAATCTGTCATAAAGTGGCAAGTATTCAACTCATAAATCTGTCATAAAGTGGCAAGTAATCAACTCATAAATCTGTCATAAAGTGGCAAGTAATCAACTCATAAATCTGTCATAAAGTGGCAAGTAATCAACTCATAAATCTGTCATAAAATGGCAAGTATTCCCATCCAAACATCAACTCATAAATCTGTCATAAAGTGGCAAGTATTCCCATCCAAACATCAACTCATAAATCTGTCATAAAGTGGCAAGTATTCCCATCCAAACATCAACTCATAAATCTGTCATAAAGTGGCAAGTATTCCCATCCAAACATCAACTCATAAATCTGTCATAAAGTGGCAAGTATTCCCATCCAAACATCAACTCATAAATCTGTCATAAAGTGGCAAGTATTCCCATCCAAACATCAACTCATAAATCTGTCATAAAGTGGCAAGTATTCCCATCCAAACATCAACTCATAAATCTGTCATAAAGTGGCAAGTATTCCCATCCAAACATCAACTCATAAATCTGTCATAAAGTGGCAAGTATTCCCATCCAAACATCAACTCATAAATCTGTCATAAAGTGGCAAGTATTCCCATCCAAACATCAACTCATAAATCTGTCATAAAGTGGCAAGTATTCAACTCATAAATCTGTCATAAAGTGGCAAGTATTACCATCCAAACATCAACTCATAAATCTGTCATAAAGTGGCAAGTATTCAACTCATAAATCTGTCATAAAGTGGCAAGTATTACCATCCAAACATCAACTCATAAATCTGTCATAAAGTGGCAAGTATTCAACTCATAAATCTGTCATAAAGTGGCAAGTATTCCCATCCAAACATCAACTCATAAATCTGTCATAAAGTGGTAAATGCATCAGTGAAACCATCAACACATAAATTCGCTATAAAGTGGCAATAGGAAAACAAGAAGGCAACTGGAAAGACTCTAAATATCGTTTCCTTCATTTCAATCCATACTGTATTATATATATATATAAAAAAAAAATAAAAAAAAACACACACACACACACACACACACACTAACCATTAACAGTATAATCGTTTCAATCACAGTATTTTTTCACAACAACTGTTCACTATGATAAAGTCTGTTATTAACCCTTTGACTCCCGCACCCTGTCCACCAGCATCCTTCATTGTCAACCATGCCAGCAAAGCAAAAACTTAACCCTTTGACTCCCTCATCCTATCCACCAGCTTCCTGCAGGAAGCTGGTGAACAGGGTGAAGAAGTCAAAGGGTTAAGTTTTTGCAGTTGATGGATAGGGTGCAGGAAACAAAGGGTTAACAACGATGATGAAGCCACACTTTCAGTGTGTACATAAAACAAAAACACATCCATCTGTACCCTACCAATAACACGTTTTTCACACAAATACACATGTACATTGCACACTTCATATGTTTGTCACACAAACACATACAATACATGAATGGGGGAAAAAAAAAAAGAAAAAAAAAAGAAAAAAAGAAAAAGCCCCGAACTCATATTTGTTGCAGACATGCGTCATTAATTGAAGAATTTTACAGACAAGAGTTAATGGCTACTTCACTCGTTTTCTTTTGCTGTTCATTTTTACTTCAGTTGTAAGTGTATCTGTATCTATAATATCTATGTCTATATCATACATGTGTGTTTATATATCCATATTTTTATAAACAAAGATACGTGTGTACACATATTATAGACACAGATATAGAGATAGATATTAAGATACACACACATACATATATATGTAAGTGTGTATTTGTGTATATATGTATATGTGTGTGTGTGTGTGTATACACATTTATAATTATATACACATATATGTGTGTGTATATATCTATACACACACACACACATACACACACAATGTACCAGCTTGATTTAAAAGAAACTTCTAACTTTGGGACATCATGACTCGCTTAAAAAAAATAAACACACACTGATACCATCAATAAAAAAAAAATTAAAAAAAATAAATTACAGGAGAAAACACATGACATACATACAGTGATACACACAAAATCAATTCACACTTAAATCAATGAATTAAACACACATCAAGGGGAAAAAATTCACTAAAGACACACACACACACCCCCCTCAGACAGGTACACCCCTATCCCCACATGCCAGCCTTCCCCTACCCCCTCACACACACACACACACCATCTATCATAAACCAAAAAAGCCCACCCACACACAACACCCTCACTCACCTTCACTCATCCACATAAAAAAAAAAAAAACCACACACACACACACTCACACAAGCACATTCACCCCATCTATCAAAAACCAAAAAAGCCCCCCCCCCCCCCCACACACACACATGTGCACCTTCACTCCCTTCACTCAATTATAAGAGAAAAAAAATATTAAAACAACCCACAAAACACACACAACCCCACACACACACCCAACACACACACCAAACTCACAACTGTCAAAAAAAAAAAAGCCCCCCCCCACCACACACACGCACCTTCACTCATCTATTAACTCTTTGCCACCTGCACCCTATCTACCAACTGCAAAAACTTAACCCTTGACTCCCTCACCTCTATCCACCAGCTTGGGCAGCTGCAGGAGTCAAAGGGTTAAAAAAACAAAATCCGCCACCTCACCCCTATCTACCAACCAACAAAGCCATTACCCCTCTATCAAAAAGCAACAAGGTCCTCAAACACATATATAAGTACCTTCATTCATCTACCAAAAAAACAAAAAACAAAAAACAAACAAAACTTGACAAAACCCAACCACACACACATACATAATAATATATATAGATATATGTGTGTGTGTGTGTGTGTGTGTGTGTGTGTGTGTGTGTGTGTGTGCGCATATAAATAACACACACACACACACACACACACACACACACACAATGTAATAGCTTGATACATATAGATATATTCAGATATGTAAATGATGTGACAGCCTGACCGAAAAGAAACTTCTGATAACTTTGGGTCATCATGACTCACTTAAAACAAATAAACACACACTGATACCATCAATTAAAAAAAAAAATAACAAAAAAGAAATTGCAGGGCAATGGCATACACACAAAATGAATTCACACTTAAATCAATAAATTAAAACACACACCAAGAGGGGGAAAAATGCACAAAAGACACACACACACCCCATACAGGTACACCCCTATCCCCACATGCCAGCCCTCCATTGCCCCCCTCCCACACACAAACACACACCAAACACACCCTCAGACACGTACACCCCCCTATCCCCACATGCCAGCCCTCCACTGCACCCCCACCCCCACACCAAACACACCCTCAGACACGTACACCCCCCTATCCCCACATGCCAGCCTTCCACAGCCCCCCCCCCCCCCCTAAAACACACACACCAAACACACCCTCAGACACGTACACCCCCTAATGGCCCTATCCCCACATGCCAGCCCTCCATTGCCCCCCTCCCACACACATAAACACCCTCAGACACGTACACCCCCCTATCCCCACATGCCAGCCCTCCCCTTCCCCCCCCCCCCCACACACACACCAAACACACCCTCAGACACGTACACCCCCCTATCCCCACATGCCAGCCCTCCCCTCCCTCCCTCACACACAAGCACCTTCTTTCCACTAGTTAAAAAACAAAACCCTCTTCACACACACACACAACTCACACCCATCTATCAAAAAACAAAAGTCCACACACACATACACACACATACACACACATACACACACACGCATGCACTTTCACTCATTTAATCTATATTAAAAAAAAAAATTAAAAAAACCAAAAACACACACACACACACATACACAGGCACATTCAGTGATTCACTACAGCTATCAAAAAACAAAAAGCCCCCCCCCCCCCCCCCCCATACACACACACCTTCACTCTTCTATTAACAAAATAAAATAACCAAACACACACACAAGCAGATTCACCCCATCTATCAAGGAACAAAGAAGCCCCCACAAACACACACGCACACAACACACGTACCACTGATCAAAAAAAAACAAACAAACCCCAATAAACAAACAAACAAAACCCAACCACACACACACACACACACACACACACACACTACACACACACACACACACACACACACACACACACACACACACACACACACACACATACATACACACACACACACATACATACACACACACACCTTCACGCCAATGATGCCAATGGTGCCTAAGGCCCTGCCCATCCCAGGGGTTTGTATCTTACTTTGTATCTATCAGACTGTCAATGGAACAATCTTGGCTACACTGTAATGACATGTGTGTGTGTGTCTGTGTATACTGTATCTCCATCTTTGGGGGGGGGGGGGGGAGGGGGGAAACAGAACCAAAGAAAAACAACGAGTCACTATGTATTGATTTATCACACCAACAAACAATGTACAAGATCACATTACGCACAGCTTCCCAATCGATACAACACACAGCCTACTGTGTCCATCAACATGATTACAATAATGTCTCCTTCATCGTAGCTCCTCCTCTCTACCATCCACATCCCAGGAAAAAAAAAAGTAAACAGACAAATAAATAAAGAAATAACAACACAAACACACACATACCAACGTACACACACCATGACCAAGAAAACAGAGACAGAGACAGAGACAGAGAGTGAAAGTAACAAAATACGGACAGAGAATGCTCCATGGTGTGCATACAACTGAGGTCGATGAAAAAGAAAGAAAAAGAACAGACCCACACCATCACACAAGGTCATGACACACCACACAAGGTCATGACACACCACACAACATCACAAAACATGACAACGATAAAAAAAAAAAAAATTCAAAAAGCAAAAAAGACAAGGGTGGACATCACACACCTAACCTGACCGACGACTGTGAACCTGGCGATTTGACAACTGTACCATGCACGTAACATGAAGACGACCAAGGGTTGACAGGTATGCACCAAGTACATCATTAGTCAGTTGACAGCTGTACCATGCACGTAACATGAAGACGACCATGGTTGACAGGTATGCACCAAGTACGTCATTAGTCAGTTGACAGCTGTACCATGCACGTAACATGAAGACGACCATGGGTTGACAGGTATGCACCAAGTACGTCATTAGTCAGTTGACAGATGTACCATGCACGTAACATGAAGACGACCAAGGGTTGACAGGTATGCACCAAGTACGTCATTAGTCAGTTAACAACTGTACCATGCACGTAACATGAAGACGACCAAGGGTTGACAGGTATGCACCAAGTACGTCATTAGTCAGTTGACAGATGTACCATGCACGTAACATGAAGACGACCAAGGGTTGACAGGTATGCACCAAGTACGTCATTAGTCAGTTAACAACTGTACCATGCACGTAACATGAAGACGACCAAGGGTTGACAGGTATGCACCAAGTACGTCATTAGTCAGTTAACAACTGTACCATGCACGTAACATGAAGACGACCATGGGTTGACAGGTATGCACCAAGTACGTCGAACACAAACAGGTGTGTCAGGTGTGGTGGTGACCAAGAGTGTGTCCACATGTGAACCTCCCCCGCCACTGGAGAATACACATTTACCAAACACACAGAAGTCGGCCACATTATGGCCACTGGAGTATGGAGACCTCTTCATGCTATAATGCAGCTAATGTATTATAACCACCAGTATTCTGCCTTCAGCGTAGCCAGGTACGTCCACTGGAGTATGGAGACCTCTTCAAACTATAATGCAGGTCATGTATTATAATCACCAGTATTCTGCCTTCAGTGTAGCCAGGTACGTCACTGGAGTATGGAGACCTCTTCAAACTATAATGCAGTGATGTATTATAACCACCAGTATTCTGCCTTCAGCATAGCCAGGTACGTCCACTGGAGTATGGAGACCTCTTCATGCTATAATGCAGCTAATGTATTATAACCACCAGTATTCTGCCTTCAGCGTAGCCAGGTGTGTCCACTGGAGTATGGAAACCTCTTCAGGCTATAATGCAGGTAATGTATCAAAAGACACCTGTTCACCAGTATTCTGCCTTCAGTGTAGCCAGGTACGTCCACTGGAGTATGGAGACCTCTTCAAACTATAATGCAGGTAATGTATTATAACCACCAGTATTCTGCCTTCAGTGTAGCCAGGTACGTCCACTGGAGTATGGAAACCTCTTCAAACTATAATGAAGGTAATGTATTATAACCACCAGTATTCTGCCTTCAGTGTAGCCAGGTATGTCCACTGGAGTATGGCGACCTCTTCAAACTATAATGCAGGTAATGTATTATAACCACCAGTATTCTGTCTTCAGTGTAGCCAGGTATGTCCACTGGAGTATGGAGACCTCTTCAAACTATAATGAAGGTAATGTATTATAACCACCAGTATTCTGCCTTCAGTGTAGCCAGGTACGTCCACTGGAGTATGGAACCTCTTCAAACTATAATGCAGGTAATGTATTAATAACCACCAGTACTCTGCCTTCAGTGTAGCCAGGTATGTCCACTGAGTGTGGAGACCTCTTCACGCTATAATGCAGTCATGTATTATAACCACCAGTACTCTGCCTTCAGTGTAGCCAGGTATGTCCACTGGAGTATGAGACCTCTTCAAACTATATGAAGGTAATGTATCAAAAGACACCTGCTCACCAGTACTCTGCCTTCACGTACAGATGATCTACTGGTGAACATGTCTGAATGCCATCACGCACATATTTCACTTTATGTGTCCATCACACACTTCACTTAGGTGTCCTTCACACACTTCACTTAGGTGTCCTTCACACACTTCACTTAGGTGTCCTTCACACACTTCACTTAGGTGTCCTTCACACACTTCACTTAGGTGTCCTTCACACACTTCACTTAGGTGTCCTTCACACACTTCACTTAGGTGTCCTTCACACACTTCACTTAGGTGTCCTTCACACACTTCACTTAGGTGTCCTTCACACACTTCACTTAGGTGTCCATCACACACTTCACTTAGGTGTCCTTCACACACTTCACTTTAGTGTCCATCACACTATTCACTTTAGGTGTCCATCACACTATTCACTTTATGTGGCCTTCACACACTTCACTTAGGTGTCCTTCACACACTTCACTTAGGTGTCCTTCACACACTTCACTTAGGTGTCCTTCACACACTTCACTTTATGTGTCCATCACACACTTCACTTAGGTGTCCTTCACACACTTCACTTAGGTGTCCTTCACACCTTCACTTTAGGTGTCCATCACACATTCACTTTAGGTGTCCATCACACACTTCACTTTATGTGTCCATCACACTATTCACTTTAGGTGTCCATCACACTATTCACTTTATGTGTCCATCACACACTTCACTTTATGTGTCCATCACATACTTCACTTAGGTGTCCATCACACACTTCACTTAGGTGTCCTTTGTCACACACTTCCAATCTTATGGCAAACTTACAATATCCTATTTTATGGCAAACTTACAATATCCAATTTTATGGCAAAACATACAATATGCAATTTTATGGCAAAACAATATGCAGTTTTATGGCAAAATATACAATATGCAATTTTATGGCAAAACATACAATATGCAATTTTATGGCAAAACATACAATATGCAATTTTATGGCAAAACATACAATATCCTATTTTATGGCAAAACATACAATATGCAATTTAATGGCAAAACATACAATATGCTATTTTATGGCAAAACCTACAGTATCCAATTTTATGGCAAAACAATATGCAGTTTTGTGGCAAAATTACAATATGCAATTTTATGGCAAAACATACAATATGCAATTTTATGGCAAAACATACAATATGCAATTTTATGGCAAAACATACAATATGCAATTTTATGGCAAAATATACAATATGCAATTTTATGGCAAAACATACAATATGCAATTTTATGGCAAAACATACAATTTTATGGCAAAACATACAAAATGCAAATTTATGGCAAAACATACAATATGCAATTTTATGGCAAAACATACAGTATCCAATTTTATGGCAAAATATACAGTATTCAATTTTATGGCAAAACATACAATATGCAATTTTATGGCAAAACCTACATGTATCCAATTTTATGGCAAAACCTACAGTATCCAATTTTATGGCAAAACCTACAGTATCCAATTTTATGGCAAAAACCTACAGTATCCAATTTTATGGCAAAACTTACAATATCCAATTTTAAGGCAAAACATACAATATGCAATTTTATGGCAAAACTTACAATATCCAATTTTATGGCAAAACATACAATATGCAATTTTATGGCAAAACATACAATATCCTATTTTATGGCAAAACATACAAATATGCAATTTTATGGCAAAACTTACAATATCCAATTTTATGGCAAAACATACAATATGCAATTTTATGGCAAAACATACAATATGCAATTTTATGGCAAAATATACAATATGCAATTTTATGGCAAAACATACAATATGCAATTTTATGGCAAAACATACAATTTTATGGCAAAACATACAAAATGCAAATTTATGGCAAAACATACAATATGCAATTTTATGGCAAAACATACAGTATCCAATTTTATGGCAAAATATACAGTATTCAATTTTATGGCAAAACATACAATATGCAATTTTATGGCAAAACCTACATGTATCCAATTTTATGGCAAAACCTACAGTATCCAATTTTATGGCAAAACCTACAGTATCCAATTTTATGGCAAAAACCTACAGTATCCAATTTTATGGCAAAACTTACAATATCCAATTTTAAGGCAAAACATACAATATGCAATTTTATGGCAAAACTTACAATATCCAATTTTATGGCAAAACATACAATATGCAATTTTATGGCAAAACATACAATATCCTATTTTATGGCAAAACATACAAATATGCAATTTTATGGCAAAACTTACAATATGCAATTTTATGGCAAAACATACAATATGCAATTTTATGGCAAAACTTACAATATGCAATTTTATGGCAAAATATACAATATGCAATTTTATGGCAAAACTTACAATATCCAATTTTATGGCAAAACATACAATATCCTATTTTATGGCAAAACCTACAGTATCCAATTTTATGGCAAAACCTACAGTATCCAATTTTATGGCAAAACTTACAATATCCAATTTTATGGCAAAACATACAATATGCAATTTTATGGCAAAACTTACAATATCCAATTTTATGGCAAAACATACAATATGCAATTTTATGGCAAAACATACAATATCCTATTTTATGGCAAAACATACAAATATGCAATTTTATGGCAAAACATACAATATGCAATTTTATGGCAAAACATACAATATGCAATTTTATGGCAAAACTTACAATATCCAATTTTATGGCAAAATATACAATATGCAATTTTATGGCAAAACATACAATATCCAATTTTATGGCAAAATATACAATATGCAATTTTATGGCAAAACATACAATATGCAATTTTATGGCAAAACATACAATATGCAATTTTATGGCAAAACATACAATATCCTATTTTATGGCAAAACCTACAGTATCCATTTTTATGGCAAAACATACAATATGCAATTTTATGGCAAAACATACAATATCCAATTTTATGGCAAAATATACAATATGCAATTTTATGGCAAAACTTACAATATCCAATTTTATGGCAAAACATACAATATCCTATTTTATGGCAAAACCTACAGTATCCAATTTTATGGCAAAACATACAATATGCAAGATCTGAGTAGAGATTCACGCAGACAGCATTAGAGCGCTGACGAAGATGGCGAGAACGCCATCGAAAGCTACGGAACTGTGAGTAGCGATTTTTACACTGTTGGGAGACCTTGTTCTTCAAAATTGGTAGCATTATACAATATGCAATTTTATGGCAAAACCTACAGTATCCAATTTTATGGCAAAACTTACAATATGCAATTTTATGGCAAAACATACAATATGCAATTTTATGGCAAAACATACAATATCCTATTTTATGGCAAAACCTACAGTATCCAATTTTATGGCAAAACATACAATATGCAATTTTATGGCAAAACTTACAATATCCAATTTTATGGCAAAACATACAATATGCAATTTTATGGCAAAACTTACAATATCCAATTTTATGGCAAAACATACAATATCCTATTTTATGGCAAAACATACGATATCCAATTTTATGGCAGTTTTTCCATTAACCCTTTGACTCCTGCACCTTATCCACCAACTGCAGAAACGTAACCCTTTGATTCCCTCACTCTTTCCACCAGCTTCCTGCAAAGGGTTAAGTTTTTGCTGTGCTGGCATGGTTGGCAATGCAGGATGCTGGTGGACAGGGTGCGGGAGTCGAAGGGTTAAACAAAAAAAATCTGTGGTGATTACGAGGGTCTCCAATTTTATGGCAAAACTTCCTATATGAAATTTTATGGCAAAACTTCCAATATGAAATTTTATGGCAAAACTTCCTATATCCATTCTATCTCTTTGTCTTTCATCTTTTGTTAAGACAACAACAACAACAATAATCTTTTATTTCTTTCATCTATTCTTGATACAACAACAACAATGATCCATCTCTTACCCAAACAACAACAGTAATAATCTATTTCTCTTCTGTCCAGTCTTTTGTTTAAACAACAAGAACAATAATAACCTATATGTTTTCATGTCTTTTTATTTTAACTCTGACTCCTGCACCATGTCCGCCAGCATCCTGCGTTGCTAACCATGTTAGCAAAGCAATAACTTAACCCTTTGATTCCCTCACCCTATCCAAGGTAAGGTAAGGGAATCAAAGGGTTAAGTTTTTGCAGTTGGTGGGTTAGGGCGCTGGAGTCAAAAGATTAAACCACCACCACCTCCATCAACGACTCCTATCTCACACACACACACACTACACACACACACACACACACCACACACACACACACACACACACACACACACACACACACACACACACACCTCCTCCATTTAACTTATTTGGCAACATATACCAGGTAATGTCAAAAATAAGAGAAATAGCACAAAATAACACAACATCATCATCATCACCACCATCAACATTTTTTCTTTCTTTCTTTTTTTTTTTTGTTGTTCGTTTCTTTTTTTGTTTTTTCTCGTTTCTTTTTTTGTTGTTTCTTCTTTCTTGTCTTGTTTCTTTTTTCTTTCTTTTTTTTTCTTGGTGGGAATCATGCATAATATGAATATTGTCTCAAACACAGTCCAGTTTTCAAACATTTCCATAACTACACAGTAAAGAAAATAACTATGCAGGACAACAAAAATATTACCAACAACTTAGCTTTCAACCAATTCCATAATTTCACAGTACATTGAACACAAAATTATACCGATTTACCACTGCCACAAAATAATTTAACCTTTTGACTCCCGCACCCTATCCATCTATTGCAAAAACTTAACCCTTCAACTCCCTCACCCTATCCATCAGCTTCCTGCAGCGACTCCCTCACCCTATCCACCAGCTTCCTGCAGGAAGCTGGTGGATAGGGTGTGCAGGAGTGGATGGGTGAGAGTCGAAGGTTAAGTTTTTGATTTGCTAGTATGGTTGACAGGGTGCGGGAGTCAAAGGGTTAAATCAATGAATAAACAAATAAATATAAAAGATAATAAAACAAAACAGACATACACCACTAAGTTTGATTTCACTTTGTTTCTTTAATCCTGTTGGGTTCTTATGACAATTCAATGACTGGAGTTTTGGATCTCTTTCTACACACACACACACACACACACACACACACACACACACACACACACACACACACACCACACACACTCCTCTCTCTCACTCACACACACAAACACAGAGAAACACACACACACACACAGAAACTCAATGCACACACACACAAAACACAGAGAAACACACACACCACACATACAAACTCACGCACACACACACACAACATAAGCACACACCACGACAGACACACACACACACACACAGAAACACACCATACCACAGAAACATACACAGAAACACGCACTTGTATAAAACACGCACAACCATTCAGTAATCCAATTCTTGGTGTACCAGCACCACTACCACCATTATATCCCCCCCCACCCTTCGTTACTTAATTACACCTGTCCTTCCCTCTACCCATCTGTGGTGTCCTTAACACACTGCTTATCCATCTGCCTTTCCCCTACCCTCCACAGCCGGATTCAATTTCTATTTCACATTACTCATCCACACTGCGTTCATTCATTCTATTAATACATGTCTTCCCACCTGTGCTATCAGTGTGCAGGCCAAAGACACACAGTCCCATTAAGACATCACTAATATGTATAGCACCAGCTCAACTACCTGTCCAAACACAACATAAGGAGATTGGCCGACAATAGGGTGGTACATATGCACAGACTACTGGACCTACACTACCAACATGAACTGATGGGTGGTACATATACACAGACCACACTGACTGACCTACACTACCAACATGAACTGATGGGTGGTACATATACACAGACCGACTGACTGACCTACACTACCAACATGAACTGATCATCTCATCATTACCATGTGCCCTGCTACATAGCGTTGGCAGTCATGGTCTCCATATAAAACAATCCCTTGTCGCTGCAAGTACATCTTCCACCCTCTCTGTCCTTAGTCACCCTACAAGTCTGTCCAATATTTTTCTCCCTAGGTCTACCCGGTGTTCTCTTTCCCTCCAGCTTTCCTGTTGTGACCAGGTGCTCTCATTTCCCTTTCCTCATAAAATGTCTTATAATGCTGCTTGTCTTTTTCTAATCATTATTAATGATCTTGTGTCTACCTCCTTCAAGACTTTTTTCATTGCTGTCCATGGAACTCTCAACACTCTTCTTAGAAACCACATTTCAGTTGCTTCAATTCTGTTCTGACTTTGCTTGTTGACTGTCCAGCCTCACAACCATACAACAGTATCAGTTCTATATAACACTCAAGAACTCTCTACCTGATGTTAATTGATAGGCATTTGTTGGTAAGAACGCTTTTCATCTTACCGAATGCTGTTTTGGCTCGGCTGATTCTGCTGGCTATTTCTGATGTGCATCTGCCATCTGGCGAGATTACCGTTCCCAGATATTTCAAACTCATCAACCTGTCTCAAAGTTGTGTCATCTGCTGTTATTCTGCATTACGAGATTTCTTGTTTTTTACTGATTACCATGATTTTAGTCTTCTTGCTATGTAGTTCCAGCCCTTATTGCCCTGATTTTTTCTTCTTCCAATTTCTATTATGTTCACAAGGTTTTGTAGGTTTTCTCACTTTCTGCAATAAGCAAGGTGTCATCTGTGTAACGAATGTTGTTTATCATTTTTTTCTTCGAACCTTTATCCCAGGGCACTCATCTAGATTTCGCATGATGGTTTTTCGCTGTAAAGTGAAAACAAATCTGGTGACAGAACACAAACTTACCTGACTCCTCTTCTGATATCTTGGAAAGAGCTTATACTGTTTTCTATTCTAATTGCTGCTGTTTGTTCCCAATACATATTTCTGATTATTCTTAGATCTTTTCCATCAATAGTGAGCCTTTCTAGTTGGTTGATCAATTCCTCATGTCTTACCCGATCGAAAGCCTTGGTATAATCAACAAAGCATATATATAAATCTTTATTAAACTCGACTGACCTCTCTATGATAGTTCTTAGAATGTATATGGCATTAATATTTCCTTTCCCTTCCATAAACCTTTTATTTTGTTGTTGTTGATTCTGTTCCTCTTGTCCTCATCATGATTATTCTTATTAGGATTTTTGTTACATGGCTCATCAAGCTGATTGTACGGTGGAGTTCACATTCTATAGCCCCTGCTTTCTTTGTAAGTACAATGACAATTGGTTTTGACATATCTTTGGGGATTTTTCCAGTGTCGTAAATTTCATTTAGGTGCGTTATTTTTGCAATATGGAATTCTTCTAGGGTCTCAATCATTTCTGTAGTAATACTGTCTGGTCCCAGGTCCTGTTTCCAGTAAACAAGACACTACAGCAGCAAATTAATACTTAAGTATGCACAGAATTGTCTTGTCCTCTCAAAAAGCAGAGGAACAGGAAATCTTGAATAAAATGCATTATTAATTTCCACAATCCGCATTGCCCAATCCCCCCCCTCACATCCTCCCCCAAAGTCCCAGAACTGTGTTGCCGTAGTCTGGCACCACACCGTCTCCACTGACCCCACAGTCAGGGTCCCCAAGGTCTACAAACAAAAGTCTCAACAAGTAAATATACAAGCATATCATACCCATCACTACACAGACATTTTTAGCAAACAAATGTGCAAACCTAGTACACTACAATCAGCTCTAAACAATTTCATCAAATATGCAATTACATAACAGTATTATCATCTCTACATTTAATGTTTTCACAAAAATATGAAGTTCTATGATGAAAGTTTCCAGTAAACGCTTGTAACCACCACCCCCCCACCATTATGATACAAACAACACAGATCTGTGACTAATGCATAAAAACAAAAATCAAAATGTGACCTCCCAGCACAAAATCAGTCTTAAATAGCATTTGGGGTATTTTGAGATATACCTATCATGGAAAGAGTACATTCTGCTGATTATTTTGGTACTTGAATGAAGCTTGTACTAAAAAAAAATGTAGAAGTTATGTATGTTTAAGTCATAAAGTTGTATGACGGCCATTTTAAGAAAATGGCCTCTAAAGTTTTCATGTACACTCCTACACATTTTTCCTTGAATTTCTTTATTTGATGGCTTTGACCTCATTTGTTTCTCATTTTAGCTGTTATTATCCGAAAGGTGCACCAAAGAGCTTTCTGTCAGTATATTACATATGGGGTTCTGTGCATTTTACAGTTGGCAATATGAGACAAAAATAGGTACTTTCGTTAAGAAATTGCGTTCTTTCTGCTACGATCAGTGCACTAAAATACCATTTTAAATTGATTATATTTTTTCAAGAAAAAAATGTCTGTGGCGGATAGATTATAGTCCACAGAAATCAATTTTGATAAAAATTCAAAACACCCCAGATAGACCCTCAGTAACCTTTTCAGCTCCTAGTGCTGTTCAACTGACTGCAAGTTAAGACTGAATTGGTGGTGGGAGGTCACAAATAAAACAATTCTCATGTTCATCCCCTCTCCTCCCATACACACACAATCACTGACCCAACCCCAACATCTCCCCTCCAAAAACATCTAATTTATAAAAACACACATCCACACGCACTTATACCCATGCTCACTGACATTCATACATTGTCAATGAAACGAGCCAGGGGTTGTCAGGCAATTAATATCCAGGAACTAAGTCACTTCATAATTACTAATCATCAAATTCAATCAGTTGATTACTACTAATTATCAATTTAACTCAGTTGATTGCTACAAATTATTAATTTTTTCTGGTGTACAAAAGCCAATTTCAAGTTGAATGCTACAAATTATTAATTTTTTTCTGGTGTACAAAAGCCAATTTTACTCCTATAGACCTGAAAAGTGTCCCTTGAGTCCTGAACGCTTTGACAGAGATGATATTAACAGCACAACAAACACGATTCATCATGAAACCCCCCCCCCCCCCCAGCAACAACCATAATCAGTGTAAATCAAAAGCAATATGCAATAATCCACAAATAAAAAGTGTTATATATAAAGGCATCACTACTGAGACAGGTATCCAGAAAACATTTGGGCAGATATGAAGAAGACCTACATTGAAATTGCAAAAGGCAGGAAAAAAAAGAAAACCAACAAAGCCCTTCCTATCTATTCCAACAGATAAAACAAGTTCAATCCACTAAATTCCAGCCCAGAAATGAGTGCATCAACAACAAAGAAACAGATGGATTGTACATGGAGCATATCTTTTAAGCAACAGTAGCCCTCAAGACACCATGCCCTGATCTGAACTGTTCAGAATCAGGACCTGAACCACTTTGAAGTAAAACTGAAGCAGCCACCAAGCACTTAGAAGCAAGAAAATCACCAGGGATTGATAACATTCCAGGAGAATTGTTAAAACAAGCTGGAAAAGAAGGTCTAAAAGTAATGCACCATCTTTGTTGTAGAATCTGGAATACTCATAAGTGGCCAACAGACTGGAAACTTCAAAATTTGTGATGCTTCACAACAGTTGTAATGTCAAAGATTGCAACAACTACAGACCCATTGTCCTAATCAGCCATGTCACAAAGATTGCAACAACTACAGAACCATTGTCCTAATCAGCCATGTCACAAAGACTGCAACAAGTACAGAACCATTGTCCTAATCAGCCATGTCACAAAGATTGCAACAACTACAGAACCATTGTCCTAATCAGCCATGTCACAAAGATTGCAACAACTACAGAACCATTGTCCTAATCAGCCATGTCACAAAGACTGCAACAAGTACAGAACCATTGTCCTAATCAGCCATGTCACTAAGACTGCAACAACTACAGAACCATTGTCCTAATCAGCCATGTCACAAAGATTGCAACAACTACAGAACCTAATGCTACCAATTTTGAAGAACAAGGTCTCCCAACAGTGTAAAAATCGCTACTCACAGTTCCGTAGCTTTCGATGGCGTTCTCGCCATCTTCGTCAGCGCTCTAATGCTGTCTGCGTGAATCTCTACTCAGATCTCGCGAACATGGGATGAACCCAGTTCACGAGATCGAATCAGAGAATGGTACACCGGGGGCAGGGTGTAACGGCCCCGGTCCCTGTTGAGCGGGGGTTGGTGGCTGCGATGTAGATGGCCTCCTTGACTCCTCGCTGGAACCACTTATTTTCCTAATCAGCCATGTCACAAAGATTGCAACAACTACAGAACCATTGTCCTAATCAGCCATGTCACAAAGACTGCAACAAGTACAGAACCATTGTCCTAATCAGCCATGTCACAAAGATTGCAACAACTACAGAACCATTGTCCTAATCAGCCATGTCACAAAGATTTTGCTCATAATTATTCTCAACAACTTGAAACCCAAGATAGAACTATCTGACTGCCATGCAAGCTACAGATCCAACAACGGCACAACAGACTTGCTATCTGTGTTACAATATACTCAGAGACAAAATAAAAAGCACTGGAAAAGAAACTTTTGTCAACTTCACAGACTATAGCAAAGCATCTGACAGCGTCATTCATCTCCACCTGTTCAACGTAATGGTCAAAATGGGCTTTCCTACACATCTCATTTTGTCAACTGCCTCATTATATGAAGACCAAAAGGCTACAGTTTGATGGAACAATCAAACATGTGAATTCTTCAACATCCACTGGGGAGTTAGACAAGGTTGTATCCTCACACTGTATCTCGTTTAACATCTACATGGAACAAGTCATGAGAGATGCTGATACAGAAGGTACAGGCATAAAGATGGGAGGGAAAAAACTTACAAACCTGCGCTATGCCTATGATACTGTGCTATAAGCAGCCAACATTACCAGTATGAAAAGAATTCTATACAAGGTGGATGCAGCAGGCAAAAAGGCTGGTCTTAACTTCAATGCCCAGAAAACAAAAGTGCTACATATCAAAGGCAAAGACACTGACAACAATCATGACATCTTAATTAACAAAATTCTTTCAGAAAATGTTAAGGATTTCAAACATGTTGGTTCTGTAAAAACTGATGATGGAACCTGCTCCAAGGACATCAAAATAAGAATTGGAACGGACTACCGACTGGAAGGTTGTGGGTTCGAATCCCCATCAGTACCTTCAACAACAACAAAATTATTGTGGGATTTTTCAGCTCTAACCAGCTCCTACCCAGAGTTGGGCGTGCTATGGGCTCATTGGGAAGACTGGAACCACACGGTCGAGTCTCATCCACTTCACGGATGCGTCACTGAGGGTGTTGCTCAAATCTTCTGACCAGCACCGCAGCTGTCTGTATGATGTATCTCTCAGGCCTGGTTGATGCCAGGATATATTATGATAGTAAGCGTAGAGTACAGCCCTGTCACGCAGTCTCAATCCTTGATGGAACTCCATAGCATCATGATCATCATCCACATCGACATCATCATCATCAAATAATAAAAACTGTTTCAGCTTCTGTGGCCATTAAAGTGGCACAGAAAATGGTACCAAAAAAAAAAAAAAAAAAAGGTGAGCACAAAGGTAACTTCCCTGAGTGCAATGATCCTGAAAAAAAAAATTAAAGTAAAAAAAAAAAAAATAATAAAAAAAAGAACAGGAATGGCAAGGCAAAAAATGGCCCAAGTCAACATCATCTAGGAAGATGGAGGCATACCATCATCATCATCAAGTGCCTTGCCACATGGCGTTTGCAATCATGGCCCTCCATATGTTTCTATCCCTTATTGCCGCAAGCACATCTTCCACCCTTTTGGTCTTCAGCCACTCTGCAAGACTGTCCAATATTTTTTCCCTAGGTCTACCTGGTGCTCTCTTTCCCTCCAGCTTTCCTGTTGTGACCAGGTGCTCCAATTCCCCTTTCCTCATAAAATGGCCTATAATGTTGCCTGTCTTTTCCTAATCTTCTTTAGGAATGGTCTTTTTGTGTCTGCCTTCATCAAGACTGCCTCGTTTGTTTTCTTTGTTGTCCATAGAACTCTCAACATTCTTCTCAGTAGCTACTTCAAACAGCGTGCATCAGGCAGAAAGTCTGCAGATTTGACCTACTTTTTGTATTTTTCAACTCGTCATATTTTGCGATGAATGAAAGAAAATGTAATAAAATCTGCTACAATAAAAAGATTGGTGTTTTATTGTTTGAATTATGTACTTGTTTAGACTAATACTCATCTCAGTATATGTTTAACGTATTAATTCGCCCTACCCTGGTGAGTTCGGCTCGCGGTCTTGACGTAACGCCAACTGGCTTCTGTTTACACTACCCTAACTTAATTCTCTGTCGCATCGTGTGAGTGGCTATATCTAATATCGCCCAATGAAGTGAAAGAAGACATCCAGAGCCTCATTTTCATGCCCGTTTCATCATGATCCATATGGTGAAAGTGTAAAAATTCAAGCAGTGAAATGTTCAAAGTGTATTTTCTGCTACAAAGACCTGATTGCCCAAGCTCATAATACATCAGTTTGTAGATCAGACTTCCATCTACAATATTTGTACAAAAGTTTGTTTCATTATCACCTCCACACAAAGCGGCAAGCGATAAAAGAGACTAAGTGTACCGCTCTTCACGAACACTGTTAGCCGCCATGGCTGATTTTGTAGAAAGATTGTATATTGGACAGGTGTTGGAGGTGAAGGAGAATGGCATCTGCGCGTCAGTCCAGTACCTAACAGGTCAGGGGTCACAAGGACCGTTCCTGCTGGCCTTCATGGGATATTTTAGAAAACACACATGCTGAAGATGTTTTCTACTGGTACTTTGTCTTCCAGTTAGCAATGATGGTCGAATCTGGCGAGAAGATGATGTGGAGGAAATCATCGCTGCATACACAAAAGTGTCATCCGTCTACTGCGAGTAAGCAAACTGCCACAATGCAAGCGGTGTGGCCGACATTTGTGCAACCATCCATGTTATTGCAAATGCACCAAGTATCCCTTGTTGGTTCCTGGGATTCTGACCTGTCAATTGCAACTGACAGATCTCAGCTAGTTACAGTATATCACACTTCAGTCAGTTAAGACTCAGACTGTTTATCTTTTCAGAGCACAGTGGCCAGAACTGTTGTCTAGTCTGCTCACATTCATTCTGTTTCAGTGAACTCCCAAGTACAGATCAAAAATGATAGTTGAAGCTACTGCAAGTCACACTTGAGACTGTGGTTTATCCATCTAAAGTGCAATGGCTACAACAGCATCACCTTGCCATGTTGTGATGAATCCTGTGTGCTGTTAATGGAAATTTTGGGGCTTTTTAGTCCACACATATTCATTACACGATGATCTCTGGACAGGAACAATGATAGCCATGCTAATTGTGATATTGGTCATCTACTGCTTTAGATATTGACTGGCACTTGAAGTCAAGACACTATCCAGATGGGTGACAGTTTTGCGATTTGTGAGTATTAAAAAAATCATTAATCAATGTCAAATAACTGTGTATTGTTTCATTTTTAGTTTTGAAAGTGTGCCGGTTGAGTGCGTCTTTTTTTTTGTTTTTGTTTTTTTGCTGATTCCAGTGATGCCAAAAGCATTTTTCTAGCTCAATGGAAAGCAAAGTTATGAAAATGTGTCTCCGGCATGTTTTTGTGTTATGCTTTGTATCAGTTGGGTATTGGCAAAACCCCTGATATTTCTGGTTTTTAATGGCAAATTTTATCACTTTCCCTGTATAAGAACTACCTGAAAAAAATCATCATCATCTATGCATCAGGAATGTCAAGAAAAATGCAAAACTGATCAGGAAAAACACATCAGTTTTGTTGTATAGCCTGCTGAATATGACAATTTCATTAATTTGCATTTTGGTGCAGAAATGCACATGAAAATTAAATCTTTAAAAATTCGTAATGTTTTTCCTAATCAAGATACAGAAATGATGTTGGTATCATTAAAATCACAATGAAAAGATCTGTTTATTGATGATAATTTCAAAAATCTACAGGTAAATCACAAAATCTGTTTGGAGTAGCTATTCTTAAAAACCACTTCTCGGCTGCCTCAATCTTGTTCTGGCTTTGCTTGTTGACTGTCCACGCCTCACAACCGTGTAACATTATCGGTTCAACATAACATTCAAGAACTCTCTTCTTGATGTTAATTTATAGGCATTTGACGACTTTTCATCTTGTTGAATACTGTTTTGCCTTGGCTGATTCTCATGATTACCATGATTTCAGTCTTCTTGCTATTTAGCTCCAACCCCTTATTTTTGCTTTTTATAAATCTGCATTATATTCACAAGATTTTACAGGTCCCTTTCATGTTCTCAAATGAGCATGGTGTCCTCTGCATAGCAAATATTATTTCTCCTCCAACCTTTAATTGAGGGCATTCTTCTAGGTGTAGCCGCGTGGTGTGCACGGCCACACAGGTTTCTCATGATGGTTTCGCTGTAAAGTGTCTTAACTTTACAGCAAAAATCTTACAAAGCATCACAAATTCTTGAAATTCTTGAAGTTCTTGAAGTTTCCAATCAGTTGACCACTGATAAGTATTCCAGATTTTACAACAAAGATGGTGCATTGCTTTTAGACCTTCTTTTCCAGCTTGTTTTAACAATTCTCCTGGAATGTTATCAGTTCCTGGTGATTTTCTTGCTTTTAAGTGCTTGGTGGCTGCTTCAATTGTGTTCCTGGATTGCTACTAAAAAAACTGATGTCGCTCACTGCCCAGCCCTCCCTGATCTACACCGATTTACCTTTAAAATCGATGGACGTGTAGAAATCAGGGGAACGACGATGTCGCCCAGACCTGCGTTCTCGCGGCGTTGCTGCAAGTGTTGGCGCAGGCCCAGGGCTGGGGTCCTGAAGTGGCGCAGGAGGTAGTGGAGAAGGTAGCTCCACTTGTGGCAATACCTCAGGTTCCACCGTGGGTGGTGGAGTCACACTTGCCTCAAAAAGTGGTGAAGCAAGCAGAGGCTGACACTGGCGGACCGCCCTGCGCAGAGGACCCCGTGCAGCCGGCACATGTTCGTGCTGAACATGTGGGGTGCGAGGGGGCCGCTCTTTACGGCGCAGGGGGACCTCCACCTCTGGGACACCTCAGCACGTGGCAGACTTGGGGCAGCTCGTGCCTCCTGTCCCTCTCTGTTTACTTTCCTCTTTTTTGGAGGGCTGGGGGTTGAAATATGTGGGCGAAAAGTCTCAGAGGAGGCCACAGATTGGGCGGTAGAGTCAGACAGGCGGAGGCGCTTAGGTGGTCGCGCGACAGGAGAAGGAAGAGTCGGAGCAGAAGGGCCAGCAACAGGTCGGACAGCAGGAGTGTCAGAAGATGGAGCAGGAAGGACAGAGGGTTCAGAAGAGAAAGAAGAAGAGGACAGAGAGAACACATCAGCAGGGCGCTTTCGTGACGTCTTTGGTCTGCAGACAGGAGCGGCTTCTGTCCCCAGCACTCGGCCAGCGTCCCTGCAACATCTGCATGGAATTGGTAAATAGCATCTAAGTTGCCTACGTTTTTTTATCTCATCTGACTGAATGGTGCAGGACACAGAATAGGTCTTATGGCTAGTTTCTTCAATGGTAAAAGTATGTTTTATGTTACCTGTGCTAGATTTTTGTTTGACTCTGTCAATAGCGCTCAGGACCCAATCGTCGTCTGGATTGCCTGTAACGATGCCCCTGACCCATTTCATTAATCTATTCATACCTTCCACTCGATTCCTGAAACACGCACTCTCGCCGTTCTCACCCTCATCCCATCTTTTCATCCACGCACGCCCCGTTCTCAAGTGAGAGTATCCCCCCGTCCCTGCAACATTCAAGTGAGACAAGCTCAGTATGGAAGGAATGGAACTGCAAAAATGCACATCACAGTAATGTTTTACAAATGAATGTGCAGCATGAATACGTTTGAAATAACATGTAAAATGTGCACTTATTTTACTTGTCTTTCTCTCCCCTCCACCCAACATTATTCACTGAATAATTATACATCATTTTTGCACACTTCTGTTCTCCACACAACATTATTCACTGAATAATTATACATCATTTTTGTACACCTCTGTTCTCCACCCAACATTATTCACTGAATAATTATACATCATTCTTGTATACCTCTGTTCTCCACCCAACATTATTCACTGAATAATTATACATCATTTTTGCACACTTCTGTTCTCCACACAACATTATTCACTGAATAATTATACATCATTTTTGCACACTTCTGTTCTCCACCCAACATTATTCACTGAATAATTATACATTTCTTGTACACTTCTGTTCCCCACCCAACATTATTCACTGAATAATTATACATTTCTTGTACACCTCTGTTCTCCACCCAACATTATTCACTGAATAATTATACATCATTCTTGTACACTTCTGTTCTCCACCCAACATTATTCACTGAATAATTATACATCATTCTTGTACACTTCTGTTCTCCACCCAACATTATTCACTGAATAATTATACATCATTCTTGTACACCTCTGTTCTCCACCCAACATTATTCACTGAATAATTATACATCATTCTTGTACACCTCTGTTCTCCACCCAACATTATTCACTGAATAATTATACATCATTCTTGTACACCTCTGTTCTCCACCCAACATTATTTTGAATAATTATACATCATTCTTGTACACCTCTGTTCTCCACCCAACATTATTCACTGAATAATTATACATTTCTTGTACACCTCTGTTCTCCACCCAACATTATTCACTAAATAATTATACATTTCTTGTACACCTCTGTTCTCCACCCAACATTATTCACTGAATAATTATACATCATTTTTGTATACCTCTGTTCTCCACCCAACATTATTCACTGAATAATTATACATCATTCTTGTACACCTCTGTTCTCCACCCAACATTATTCACTGAATAATTATACATCATTCTTGTACACCTCTGTTCTCCACCCAACATTATTCACTGAATAATTATACATCATTCTTGTACACCTCTGTTCTCCACCCAACATTATTCACTGAATAATTATACATTTCTTGTACACCTCTGTTCTCCACCCAACATTATTCACTGAATAATTATACATCATTTTGTATACCTCTGTTCTCCACCCAACATTATTCACTGAATAATTATACATTTCTTGTACACCTCTGTTCTCCACCCAACATTATTCACTGAATAATTATACATTTCTTGTACACCTCTGTTCTCCACCCAACATTATTCATTGAATAATTATACATCACAGCCCTGTTCACCAATGTCCCTGTGAAGGACAGCATTGACATCATCAGGGGGAGGTTACAGGTCGACAACAGCCTTCAGCAATGCACCAACCTGCCAGTGGAACACATCTGTGAACTGCTATCATGCTGCCTCAACACCACCTACTTCACCTTTGAAGGACACTTCTACCAACAGACCGAGGGTGCAGCCATGGGGTCCCCTGTGAGTCCCATCGTCGCCAACCTCTTCATGGAAAATTTCGAGAGAAAAGCTTTGGCGACGTTCCACACTCCTCCACGCTACTGGGGCCGCTACATGGACGACACTATGACTGTACTGAAAAGATTGGTGGTAGAAGACTTCACAAACCATCTCAACAACCAACACCCTGCCATCAAGCTCACCTATGAGGTAGAAGAGAACGGCAGCATCGCGATGTTGGATACCCGCATCACCCGGATGGAGACAGGCCTCGCCTTCTCCGTCTATAGAAAGCCGACCCACACGGACCAGTACTTACAATTTGACAGTCACCAGCCACTGGAACACAAGCTTGGAGTAATCCGCACCCTCACCCACCGAGCGAAGACCATCTGCTCTATCGACACCGCTAGAGAAGAAGAGGTGCAGTACATCAAAAAAGTACTCAGTGTGTCGGGATACCAGAGGTGGGCCTGGGACATTCCGGGGGGCAAGAAAACCATACCTCACCCCTCCACTAAACGGCCAACCCCTTCGAGAGGGCAGGTCTCCATGCCATATGTCAGCGGTCGTCACTGAGGCTCTCAGTTGGAAGATCAGGAATTTGGGAGTCAGTGTCCACGCCAAGCCCACCAACACCATCAGAAGCCAGTTAGTCCACCCCAATGACAAAACAGACAAATTGGACACATCAGGGGTGATATACAAGATAGACTGCCAGGACTGTGACCATAGTTATATTGGCGAAACTGAGCGCAACTTGCACAAAAGATTAAAAGAACACAAACGTGAGTCCTCTCCAGTGGGAGAACATCTGACCCACACCCAACACCACTTTGAAAAGGACAATGTGCAAGTACTCGACAAAGAAGCAAGATGGTTCCAGAGGGGAGTAAAGGAGGCAGTTTACATCGCCGCAAGGAACCCCACCCTCAACCGTGACTGGGGCTGACACAACCTGCCATCGGTGTACTCCTCACTTATTCAGTCGCACTGTCGTGAGTTCAGCACTGAAGCCAGTTCTCAACCCAGCAGTTGCGCTGAAGAAGTCGGCTGGATCGCCGATGAAAGCTACGCAGTAAGTAGCCTTTTTTGTAACTGAGAGCCAGGTTCAACCAGGTAGCCATTATGAGGTTAATGATCTTACTGGTTCAGTATTTAAACAATACGCACTTTTTCAAAATGCATGAGAAACAATTGTATAAATCAAAAAAGATTCACAATTTACAAATCCATGCAATATATTTCTAGGATTTTTATTAATGAAGGCAAACCAAAATCAATCGCACACGCCTCAGTGAAAAGAAAAAAGAGGAACACATGAAGAAGAGAAAATTCTAGAAAGAGAAGCGAAACTCCGGTTAGGGCGATAAATAGAAGCTATGATGATATAGTGTTACTGGAAATAAAAAGGGAAACTTAGTTTGAGAGTGATAAGATAAAAAAGATAAACAGAAGCTATGATGATACAGTGTTACTGGAAATGAAAAGGGAAACGTTGAAGCACTAAGATAAAAAAAAAAAAAAGATCACACGGTGTAATGCTGCTTTCTAAAGCAAGATGGATGCACAAGGTGAAATTTTTTTTTGTTTTTTTTTTTGGTGGGCTTGAAAAAAGACGTGAGCAAAAATATTTCCAAGTTATCAAACAGTAATGGCATCATGTTAACGGATTCAAATGATATTCCAAATGAGGTTAAAAGGTATTATGAAACTTTGACTTTAAAAAGAAAATGCTAAGAAGTTTCTGACATAGTTAAAAATTTACCACAGTTAAGTGCACACGAAGCTGATAAAGTCCATGAAATTAAGGATGACTGATGAAGCACAATTCACTCTTAAATGAAAAACTGTAAAAAGACACCAAAGCATGAATAAAAACGGGCATAAATTACCTAAAATTGCTTCGGCATATCTCACCTCACTAGAGCCAAAAATCCACTTAATATATGTGCCCAGTTATCAATCCTAAGAGAAAAGTATGCAAGACTTTATCAAACACATACAGGTGAATGGACCAGCAAGGCAGACAATAAAAGGAAGAGCTGACAGAAAGCAAAGAAACAAAGCAGAAACAAAGAGGATGACAGAAACGAGGACATTTCTAGCATGGGGGGGGGGGGGGGGGGGGGGGGGGAACTGTTATGATAAATGGAGGGAGAATAAACTTAATAAATCAGTAAACTGGAATTTATGTTTCTTTAATAATATGGTTCCAAATTAAGAGTAATAAATACAATTATAGCAACAAAGAATTGAAATGAGAATTGTAACAATGAAAAAAGTACTTTCTGTGGTAGAGAAAAAGAAAATACTGAGCAAGTATTTCAGCACTGTAGTGTAATGTAGTTAAACGCTTTGGAAAATTCTAGAATATCTGATCAATGGATGTGAAAATGTATATTATCTAATGTTTACAAAAAGCTCAATTCTCTTTGAAGTCAGACCCTAAACAAAACCAGCTTTACTATTTCATCCTATTTTTTGCCAAATATTACAAATACAGGTGTAAACTTAAGTTATTGTTATTGTTATTGTTGCTTAAACTAAAGCCCAGCCAACTGTGTAGAGCCTTATCTGGGCTATAACTGCTTCAAAACATACAAAACAGGAGAAAAAAAACACCAAAAAAAATTAAGTACACATATCAATGCATTTGCACACATAATCTAAGGACATGCCCTGGCGTTGACCACTGTCCAATTTATCACACAGGCCACTGAAAAAACATACATGACTCAACCATTGAGCTAACTAACACCCAAGGTTTAACCACAACCCTGTATTATAACCATGACACTCTTAACCACTGAGCTAACTAACACCCCAAGGTTTAACCCACAACCCTGTATTATAACCATGACACTCTTAACCACTGAGCTAACTAACAACCCAAGGTTCAACCCACAACCCTGTATTATGACTGACACTCTTAACCACTGAGCTAACACACCAAGGTTTGACCACAACCCTGTATTATGACCATGACACTCTTAACCACTGAGTTGACAAACACCCCAAGGTTTGACCCACAACCCTGTATAATGACCATGACACTCTTAACCACTGAGCTATCTAACACCCTGAGGTTTGAACCACAACCCTGTATTATGACCATGACACACTTAACCACTGAGCTAAAACCCCAAGGTTTGACCCACAACACATGTATTATAACCATGACACTCTTAACCACTCAGCTAACGCCAAGGTTTAACCCACAACCCTGTATCATGACCATGATACTCTTAACCACTGAGCTAACTAACATCCCAAGGTTTAACCCACAACCCTGTATTATGACCATGACTCTTAACCACTGAGCTAACTAACACCCCAAGGTTTAACCCACCACCGTGTATTATAACCAGGACACTCTTAACCACTGAGCTAACTAACACCAAGGTTTAACCCACAACCATGTATTATGACCATGACACAATTAACCACTGAGCTAACACACCAAGGTTTGACCCACAACCCTGCATTATAACCATGACACACTTAACCACTGAGCTAACTAACACCCCAAGGTTTAACCCACAACCATGTATTATAACCAGGACACTCTTAACCACTGAGCTAACAAACACCAAGGTTTAACCCACAACCATGTATTATGACCATGACACAATTAACCACTGAGCTAACACACCAAGGTTTGACCCACAACCCTGCATTATAACCATGACACACTTAACCACTGAGCTAACACCCCAAGGTTTAACCCACAACCATGTATTATAACCAGGACACTCTTAACCACTGAGCTAACTAACACCAAGGTTTAACCCACAACCATGTATTATGACCATGACACAATTAACCACTGAGCTAACACACCAAGGTTTGACCCACAACCCTGTATTATAGCCATGACACACTTAACCACTGAGCTAACACCCAAGGTTTAACCCACAACACATGTATTATGACCATGACACAATTAACCACTGAGCTAACATCCAAGGTTTGACCCACAACCGTGAATTATGACCATGACACAATTAACCACTGAGCTAACTAACACACCAAGGTTTGACCCACAACCCTGCATTATGACCATGACACTCTTAACCACTTAGCTAATGAGCTAATTCAGTCAACACATGGCAAAACTTAGTGTTTTACTTGTGGTGCATTTCTGTAAAACTACAGATAAAGGTTTTAGGGGGATGAAGGGCTACTGTCAACACAAGGCAAACCTTAGTATTTTACCTGTGCTACATTCTGTTAAAGGTAAAGCATATCAGGTTAACTCAAAGACTGCAGGGCAATAATGGGTCACAAATACTGTCAACACAAGGCAAACCTTAGTATTTTACCTGTGCTACATTCTGTTAAAGGTAAAGGTTGTCTCATAACACAAAGGTTGTAAGAGAATAATGGACCCACTAATACTGTCAGTCTCAGTTTCTCAAGATGGCGCCTCTGCGTTCAGAGTGAATTCCATATGCACTAATGTCACAGGTGCCATGTGATGGTGATCATGGTGAAAGCCTTAAAAACCCATCAACACATGGCAAACATTAATGTTTGGCTCATGCCATATTCTGTAAAACTAAAAGGTAATGGTTATCTCCTTAACTCGAAGGTTGTATGCGAACAAAGGACCACTAATACTATCAACATATTAAGTGTTTTGCTTGTGCAACATTCTGTAAAACTAAAAAGTAAAGCCACTAAAGGTTCTCTCATATTGATTAACCCAAAGGTTGTAGAGGAATAAAGTGGAAGAGGCCTCACAGTGTAAAGGTCAGCTTCTTCAGGATGTCCAATCCCTCTCCTTTGCTGCTTTACATTCTTCAGTCACCAACAGTCAGGTAATCATTACAGTCTTCAGTCACTAACAGTCAGGTAATCATTACAGTCTTCAGTCACTAACAGGTATATCATTAGTCTTCAGTCACTAACAGTCAGGTAATCATTACAGTCTTCAGTCACTAACAGTCAGGTAATCATTACAGTCTTCAGTCACTAACAGTCAGGTAATCATTGCAGTCTTCAGTCACTAACAGTCAGGTAATCATTACAGTCTTCAGTCACTAACAGTCAGGTAATCATTAGTCTTCAGTCACTAACAGTCAGGTAATCATTACAGTCTTCAGTCACTAACAGGTAATCATTACAGTCTTCAGTCACTAACAGGTAATCATTACAGTCTTCAGTCACTAACAGGTAATCATTACAGTCTTCAGTCACTAAAGTCAGGAATCATTACAGTCTTCAGTCACTAACAGTCAGGCAATCATTACAGTCTTCAGTCACTAACAGTCAGGTAATCATTACAGTCTTCAGTCACTAACAGTCAGGTAATCATTACAGTCTTCAGTCACTAACAGGTAAATCATTACAGTCTTCAGTCACTAACAGGTAATCATTACAGTCTTCAGTCACTAACAGGTAATCATTACAGTCTTCAGTCACTAACATCAGGTAATCATTACAGTCTTCAGTCACTAACAGTCAGGTAATCATTACAGTCTTCAGTCACTAACAGTCAAGTAATCATTACAGTCTTCAGTCACTAACAGTCAGGTAATCATTACAGTCTTCAGTCACTAAGCAGGTAATCATTACAGTCTTCAGTCACTAACAGTCAGGTAATCATTACAGTCTTCAGTCACTAACAGTCAGGTAATCATTACAGTCTTCAGTCACTAACAGTCAGGTAATCATTACAGTCTTCAGTCACTAACAGGTAATCATTACAGTCTTCAGTCACTAACAGTCAGGTAATCATTACAGTCTTCAGTCACTAACAGGTAATCATTACAGTCTTCAGTCACTAACAGGTAATCATTACAGTCTTCAGTCACTAACTCAGGTAATCATTACAGTCTTCAGTCACTAACAGTCAGGTAATCATTACAGTCTTCAGTCACTAACAGTCAGGTAATCATTACAGTCTTCAGTCACTAACAGTCAGGTAATCATTACAGTCTTCAGTCACTAACAGTAGGTAATCATTACAGTCTTCAGTCACTAACATAGGTAATCATTACAGTCTTCAGTCACTAACAGGTAATCATTACAGTCTTCAGTCACTAACAGGTAATCATTACAGTCTTCAGTCACTAACAGTCAGGTAATCATTACATCTTAGTCATACTCAGTCACGTCTCAGTACTAACAGTCAGGTAATCATTACAGTCTTCAGTCACTAACAGTAGGTAATCATTACAGTCTTCAGTCACTAACAGTCAGGTAATCATTACAATCTTCAGTCACTAACAGTCAGGTAATTATTACAGTCTCAGTCACTAACAGGTAATCATTACAGTCTTCAGTCACCAACAGGTAATCATTACAGTCTTCAGTCACTAACAGGTAATCATTACAGTCTTCAGTCACTAACAGTCAGGTAATCATTACAGTCTTCAGTCACTAACAGGTAATCATTACAGTCTTCAGTCACTGACAGTCAGGTAATCATTACAGTCTTCAGTCACTAACAGGTAATCATTACAGTCTTCAGTCACTAACAGGTAATCATTACAGTCTTCAGTCACTAACAGGTAATCATTACAGTCTTCAGTCACTAACAGGTAATCATTACAGTCTCAGTCACTAACAGTCAGGTAATCATTACAGTCTTCAGTCACTAACAGGTAATCATTACAGTCTTCAGTCACCAACAGTCAGGTAATCATTACAGTCTTCAGTCACTAACAGTCAGGCAATCATTACAGTCTTCAGTCACTAACAGGTAATCATTACAGTCTTCAGTCACCAACAGTCAGGCAATCATTACAGTCTTCAGTCACTAACAGGTAATCATTACAGTCTTCAGTCACTAACAGGTAATCATTAGTCTTCAGTCACCAACAGTCAGGTAATCATTACAGTCTCAGTCACTAACAGTCAGGTAATCATTACAGTCTCAGTCACTAACAGTCAGGTACTCATTGCAGAGACATGCGCATAACTGTTATGATAACAGTGTAAAAACAAAAACAGTTGACCTACAGGTGCGAAAGGATCGCACGTCGTGGATTAAATAAGACTGCCGATCTATCATCGACCACAAGCTCGGATCACGTTAGAATAATTATGTTTGTGTTTAATGTAAAAGAGATTGTTAGAATGACTTGACCTACACCATTGCTGCTCACATGACACAGCAACAGTAGCAAGACCGCAATAACTCTGGCCTCGTTCGTTGACATGCCGCAGTTATCTTTCGTGTTGTCAGTAGATCTACTCAATATGATAGTGAATACCTAGCCCAGGCCACTGTTTTGGTAAATATGACCCTCTACATGTAGACTTATGTCCTTGTGGTCATTAACCTGATTAAACCATCATCAGTTCATGCAGTAGATTCCACAACCATCCTTCATATAACTAGTTTCGGTCAAGACGGACTCACGTGCAAGGTGCAGGGGTGAACTCCCGTGAGGTCGGGACTTTCACTACGCCGGTACGTAGTTTCGGTCAAGACTGTCTCACATGCACGGTGAAGTCGGACACGCACATTAAACGGAGAACGTAAGCTGGTCCGCACATCTAAGATCTTGTGAGAATAATTTTCGGTGCCTTCTGAAAAGTTGCTTTGAATTACTGCCCTCAACAACAACTTCGGACGAAACTCCATTGTGTTTGGTTGGTTGCGTTGTCACTATTTTTAGTGTTTTCGCGCGCGCGTGAAACGATTGATACGGGAAGTTACTCTGACCGAAAGTAAAGCGAAAGTAGCCTGCTGCACACAGTCTTCTTCTTCTTCAATGTTGACGGCCCACAATCAAACTTTATTCTGGTACCTATAACTGGGGGGTTTGCAGCAGATAAATCTGGGTACTGGACATGTCTTTATAGTTCAGTTTTAATCGTGATGATGGTGGGATGGGTGGTGGGGGGAATGAGGGTGGTGGGGTGAGGAGGTAAGAGGGGGAAGTGGGGTGAAGAGGGCAAGAGGGTGGGGTGGTGGGTGAAGAGGGCAGCAGGGGGGTGGATAGGGGCTTTGAGGGGAAGTGGGGGGAGGGAAGGGGGGGGGGTCGGTCTAGTCTGGGGTTTTGGAGGCCCTTGACACGAAGAAGACCTCTGTCTGCTGACATCCAATGATCCATCTTGATTTCCAAAGATTTTGACAGTTTTCATAAAATATTATGGACCAAGCTAAAAGGCAATGGCAAGCATGGGTGTTTCTTGACTAGCCTGTGCAATTAAAAATCTTGATATTATGTACGTAACAGAAACCACAGGTACTGCGCTTGGTGCGATAAAACCATGGAGGGAATGAGATCAGGATACATCATGATAGTAAGAGCAGTGTACAGCCTTGTCACACAGTCTCCATACATCATGATAGAGCAGTGTACAGCCTTGTCACAGTCTCCATACATCATGATTAGAGCAGTGTACAGCATTGTCACACAGTCTCCATACATCATGATAGAGCAGTGTACAGCATTGTCACACAGTCTCCATACATCATGATAGAGCAGTGTACAGCATTGTCACACAGTCTCCATACATCATGATAGAGCAGTGTACAGCATTGTCACACAGTCTCCATACATCATGATAGAGCAGTGTACAGCATTGTCACACAGTCTCCATACATCATGATAGAGCAGTGTACAGCATTGTCACACAGTCTCCATACATCATGATAGAGCAGTGTACAGCATTGTCACACAGTCTCCATACATCATGATAGTAAGAGCAGTGTACAGCATTGTCACACAGTCTCCATACATCATGATAGTAAGAGCAGTGTACAGCCTTGTCACAGTCTCCATACATCATGATAGTAAGAGCAGTGTACAGCCTTGTCACACAGTCTCCATACATCATGATAGTAAGAGCAGTGTACAGCCTTGTCACACAGTCTCCATACATCATGATAGTAAGAGCAGTGTACAGCCTTGTCACACAGTCTCCATACATCATGATAGTAAGAGCAGTGTACAGCCTTGTCACACAGTCTCCATACATCATGATAGTAAGAGCAGTGTACAGCATTGTCACACAGTCTCCATACATCATGATAGTAAGAGCAGTGTACAGCATTGTCACAGTCTCCATACATCATGATAGTAAGAGCAGTGTACAGCATTGTCACACAGTCTCCATACATCATGATAGTAAGAGCAGTGTACAGCCTTGTCACAGTCTCCATACATCATGATAGAGCAGTGTACAGCCTTGTCACACAGTCTCCATACATCATGATAGAGCAGTGTACAGCCTTGTCACACAGTCTCCATACATCATGATAGAGCAGTGTACAGTCTTGTCACGCAGTCTCCATACATCATGATAGTAAGAGCAGTGTACAGTCTTGTCACACAGTCTCCATACATCATGATAGTAAGAGCAGTGTACAGCCTTGTCACACAGTCTCCATACATCATGATAGTAAGAGCAGTGTACAGCCTTGTCACGCAGTCTCCATACATCATGATAGTAAGAGCAGTGTACAGCCTTGTCACGCAGTCTCCATACAGTAAGAGCAGTGTACAGCCTTGTCACACAGTCTCATACATCATGATAGTAAGAGCAGTGTACAGCCTTGTCACACAGTCTCCATACATCATGATAGTAAGAGCAGTGTACAGCCTTGTCACACAGTCTCCATACATCATGATAGAGCAGTGTACAGTCTTGTCACAGTCTCCATACATCATGATAGAGCAGTGTATAGCCTTGTCACACAGTCTCCATACATCATGATAGTAAGAGCAGTGTACAGCCTTGTCACACAGTCTCCATACATCATGATAGTAAGAGCAGTGTACAGCCTTGTCACGCAGTCTCCATACATCATGATAGTAAGCGCAGTGTACAGCCTTGTCACGCAGTCTCCATACATCATGATAGTAAGCGCAGTGTAGAGCCCTGTCATGCAGTCTCAATCCTAGATGGAACTCCACAGCATCATGATTATCATCCACATCGTCACCAGTCATCATAGCGTTGTAAAAAACTATTCCAGCTTCTGTGGCCATTATAGAAAATGGGGGAGGTAAGAGGTGAGCACAAATGAAACTGCTCAACTGCGATGATCCTGAAAGTTTTTTTCTGCACGAGGGATTATTATGTAGGCCAGACCACCAGGTCAGAGACTGAGAGAGGTATTAAAAGGTCTGGATGTGTTCACTGATTGAATACAAAACGGAAGCAAACAATATTTGTCTGATATAATGTAGTCAGGCAACGAGCAATAAGTGATGCTATAACATTACTGATATAAGCAATGTGGTCAGGCAACGAGCAATAAGTGATGCTATAACATTACTGATATAAGCAATGTGGTCAGGCAATGAGCAATAAGAGATGCTATAACATTACTGATATAAACAATGTGGTCAGGCAACGAGCAATAAGTGATGCTATAACATTACTGATATAAGCAATGTAGTCAGGCAATGAGCAATAAGTGATGCTATAACATTACTGATATAAGCAATGTAGTCAGGCAATGAGCAGTAAGTGATGCTATAACATTACTGATATAAGCAATGTGGTCAGGCAATGAGCAGTAAGTGATGCTATAACATTACTGATATAAGCAATGTGGTGAGGCAACGAGCAATAAGTGATGCTATAACATTACTCATGGAGATCAGTTCAAGGCAGATTCAAATACTCGGAAAAATCCCATACGTGCTCTGTCCAACAAATGGGCCAGTACATATCTGGCAGACAGACAGCTTGAGCCTGTGAGAAACCTTACGCTGTGGCAAGTTCATGAGACAGGGATGTGTGGGATAACAGGACCTGTGACTGAACACTAAGCTCATCATCATCAAGTGCCTTGCCACATGGCGTTGGCCATCATGGCCTTCCATTATCATCATCAGGTGCCTTGCCACATGGCGTTGGCCATCATGGCCTTCCATCATCATCATCAGGTGCCTTGCCACATGGCGTTGGCCATCATGGCCTTCCATCATCATCATCAGGTGCCTTGCCACATGGCGTTGGCCATCATGGCCTTCTATCATCATCATCAGGTGCCTTGCCACATGGCGTTGGCCATCATGGCCTTCTATCATCATCATCAGGTGCCTTGCCACATGGTGTTGGCCATCATGGCCTTCCATCTGTTTCTATCCCTTGTTGCCTCAAGCATCTCTTCCACCCTCTTTGTCTTCAGCCACTCTGCAAGTCCGTCCAATATTTTCTCCCTGGGTCTACCTGGTGCTCTCTTTCCCTCCAGCTTTCCTGTTGTGACCAGGTCCTCCAATTCCCCTTTCCTCATAAAATGGCCTATAAATGTTGCTCGTCTTTTCCTCATCTTCTTTATTGATGATCTTCTTGTGTGTGCCTCCATCAAGACTCTCGTTTGTTTTCTTTACTGTCCATGGAACTCTCAACATTCTTCTTATAAACAATATCTCCTCTGCTTCAATCCTGTTCTGGCTTTGCTTGTTGACTGTCCACGCCTCACAACCGTATAACATTATAGGTTCTATGTAACATTCAAGAACTCAAAACACTAAGCTGAATACCACAAAACACCCAAATAATAAGACGAGCAGTGAACAGGCTAGGTTTTGTCAAGAGTGGGTTTTAACACAAAACACCAGATAATTTGTTTTTAGTTCATGGTTCCATCAAAGAGTTCACCAGCCAGCATTAGATGCACTACAATAAATTACAATGACAGTACAAAGGAAAACCACAATATAAACACATTAAAAACAATATAAAAACATTAAAAAAAAACGATTAAAACGCAATAATATCAAGTGACCAGATCAGTGACATACCTGCCATTTCGGTATCTCAAACAGTCCAAGAGCAAACTGTTCCTCAGTGATGAAGAAAGAGGCTGGAAACCAGGCTTTCAGGAATTACACAGCCTACTCAACTCAGAAATGGGGTACTGAAGTCTTCAAACCAGGAATGCACACAGAAACAACTGTATTGAAATACAGTATATACACTTGTCAGACATTTCAGTTTATATATGATCACTTGTACACAATTCCCGATGCACAAAGAAAGTTTGTGATGAAGCACACTTTTCAGTAAGATAGACTATTTCAGTTTATATATGGTCACTTGTACACAATTCCCGATGCACAAAGAAAGTTTGTGATATCACTTGTACACAATTCCCAATGCACAAAGAAAGTTTGTGATATCACTTGTACACAATTCCCGATGCACAAAGAAAGTTTGTGATAACACTTGTACACTATTCCCAATGCACAAAGAAAGTTTGTGATATCACTTGTACACAATTCCCAATGCACAAAGAAAGTTTGTGATATCACTTGTACACAATTCCCAATGCACAAAGAAAGTTTGTGATATCACTTGTACACAATTCCCAATGCACAAAGAAAGTTTGTGATAACACTTGTACACTATTCCCAATGCACAAAGAAAGTTTGTGATATCACTTGTTACACAATTCCCAATGCACAAAGAAAGTTTGTGATGAAGCACACTTTTCAGTAAGACTATTTCAGTTTATATAATAATATATGGTCACTTGTACACAATTCCCAATGCACAAAGAAAGTTTGTGATGGAACACACGTAGACTACTTTCCAAAGCACACAGAAAAATGTCAGATAGACTTTCAGTTTATATCACTTGTGACTAGTTCACTACACAAAAAGTTTGTGAAGAAACACTTGTAGACTTACTTTCCAAAGCACACAGAAAAATCTATGCAGATAGAGACAACTTGGCAACGAGCAGGCAACGCTATGGCAAAACTAGACTCAGAAAGACAACTTCACACAAATCACGTGTTTTTTTGTTTGTTTGTTTTTTCTCAGCTTTTACGTGGACACAACTCACGACCATAGCAACCGTCCATTTCCTTTAAGGGGTAGGGGGGAAGGGTTTTTCTTCTTCTTCTTCAGTGTTGAGGGCCCACAATCAAACTTGATTATTCTGGCGCCTATAACTGGGGGGTTTGCAGCAGATACATCTGGGGCAGTGGACATGTCTTAATTAAGAGTTCAAGGGTTACAAGATATATGAACGCGTCATCCAAGTTTGTATCCATGTCACGAAGGTGACTAAAGCTGTCACCCCTCTCGTTATAGACTCAACCAAACCCCTCGACCAGTAAGTTTGAAATTACCATGTTTCACGTGCGCGATCAGTTTTTTTTTTTTTTTTTTTTTAAGTCAATGCGAAAATCACGTGGATGGGAACAATGTTTACTACATGTGTCTGTGTGCCTACGAGCGTGCATTACATATGTTAGCAAAATGTAACACTTTAGCTGTTTAATTTTTAACAAAGTATATTTTACAACACGAAACAAACAAACAACAACGCATCATAAATGATTATGACAACAAGACTAGGACACTACATAATAATGTATGTCAACATAAATGACACTAAGTATAAGGAACTACATAAAAATGTATGTCAAACAATATAAATGGCACTGACTACAAGACTAGGAAACTACATAAAAATGTATGTCAAACAACATAAAGGACACTGACTATATATGTCAAAGGAACTACATAAAAATGTATGTCAAACAATATAAATGGCACTGACTACAAGACTAGGAAACTACATAAAAATGTATGTCAAACAACATAAAGGACACTGACTATATATGTCAAAGGAACTACATAAAAATGTATGTCAAACAACATTAATGACACTGACTATAACTCTGATGAACTACATAAAAATGTATGTCAAACAACATAAATAACACTGACTATAACTCTGATGAACCACATAAAAATGTATGTCAAACAACATTAATGACACTGACTATAACTCTGATGAACTACATAAAAATGTATGTCAAACAACATAAATAACACTGACTATAACTGATGAACCACATAAAAATGTATGTCAAACAACATAAATAACACTGACTATAACCTGATGAACTACATAAAAATGTATGTCAAACAAATTTAATGACACTGACTATAACTCTGATGAACCACATAAAAATGTATGTCAAACAACATAAATAACACTGACTATAACCTGATGAACTACATAAAAATTGTATGTCAAACAACATTAATGACACTGACTATAACTCTGATGAACCACATAAAAATGTATGTCAAACAACATAAATAACACTGACTATAACCTGATGAACCACATAAAAATGTATGTCAAACAACATAAATAACACTGACTATAACTCTGATGAACCACATAAAAATGTATGTCAAACAACATAAATAACACTGACTATAACTCTGATGAACTACATAAAAATGTATGTCAAACAACATAAATAACACTGACTATAACTCTGATGAACTACATAAAAATGTATGTCAAACAACATAAATAACACTGATTATAACCTGATGAACTACATAAAAATGTATGTCAAACAACATAAATAACACTGACTATAACCTGATGAACCACATAAAAATGTATGTCAAAAAACATAAATAACACTGACTATAACCTGATGAACCACATAAAAATGTATGTAAAAAACATAAATAACACTGACTATAACCTGATGAACCACATAAAAATGTATGTCAAACAACATTAATGACACTGACTATAACTCTGATGAACCACATAAAAATGTATGTCAAAAAAACATAAATAACACTGACTATAACCTGATGAACCACATAAAATGTATGTCAAACAACATAAATAACACTGACTATAACTCTGATGAACCACATAAAAATGTATGTCAAAAAACATAAATAACACTGACTAAACTTGATGAAACCACATTAAAAATGTATGTCAAACAACATAAATAACACTGACTATAACTCTGATGAACCACATAAAATGTATGTCAAACAACATAAATATTAACACTGACTAATAACCTGATGAACACATAAAAATGTATGTCAAACAACATTAATGACACTGACTATAACTCTGATGAACCACATAAAAATGTATGTAAAACAACATAAATAACATGACTATAACTCTGATGAAAACACATAAAAAGTATGTAAACAACATAAATGACATGACTATAACCTGATGATGACACATAAAAATGTATGTCAAACAAACATTAAATAACATGACTATAACCTGATGAACTACACAAAACATTTATGTCAAAACATAAATGACAGTGATACAAGACCAGAAAACCAGCCGAAAGCAATGTATGTCAAACATAAATGACAGTGATACAAGACCAGAAAACCAGCCGAAAGCAATGTTGTCAAACATAAATGACAGTGATACAAGACCAGAAAACCAGCCGAAAGCAATGTGTGTCAAACATAAATGACAGTGATACAAGACCAGAAAACCAGCAGAAAGCAATGTGTGTCAAACATAAATGACAGTGATACAAGACCAGAAAACCAGCCGAAAGCAATGTGTGTCAAACATAAATGACAGTGATACAAGACCAGAAAACCAGCCGAAAGCAATGTGTGTCAAACATAAATGACAGTGATACAAGACCAGAAAACCAGCCGAAAGCAATGTGTGTCAAACATAAATGACAGTGATACAAGACCAGAAAACCAGCAGAAAGCAATGTATGTCAAACTAAATGACAGTGATACAAGACCAGAAAACCAGCAGAAAGCAATGTATGTCAAACATAAATGACAGTGATACAAGACCAGAAAACCAGCAGAAAGCAATGTATGTCAAACATAAATGACAGTGATACAAGACCAGAAAACCAGCAGAAAGCAATGTATGTCAAACATAAATGACAGTGATACAAGACCAGAAAACCAGCAGAAAGCAATGTATGTCAAACATAAATGACAGTGATACAAGACCAGAAAACCAGCAGAAAGCAATGTATGTCAAACATAAATGACAGTGATACAAGACCAGAAAACCAGCCGAAAGCAATGTATGTCAAACATAAATGACAGTGATACAAGACCAGAAAACCAGCAGAAAGCAATGTGTGTCAAACATAAATGACAGTGATACAAGACCAGAAAACCAGCAGAAAGCAATGTATGTCAAACATAAATGACAGTGATACAAGACCAGAAAACCAGCCGAAAGCAATGTGTGTCAAACATAAATGACAGTGATACAAGACCAGAAAACCAGCCGAAAGCAATGTATGTCAAACATAAATGACAGTGATACAAGACCAGAAAACCAGCCGAAAGCAATGTATGTCAAACATAAATGACAGTGACAGAAGAATAGGAAACTACATAAAAATGTATATCAAACAACATAAATGACACTGACTATACTCCAATGGAACCACATATAAAATGTGTCAAACAACATAAATGACACATGACTATACTCCAATGAAACCACATAAAAATGTGTCAAACAACATAAATGACACTGACTATACTCCAATGGAACCACATAAAAATGTGTCAAACAACATAAATGACACTGACTATACTCCAATGGAACCACATAAAAATGTGTCAAACAACATAAATGACACTGACTATACTCCAATGGAACCACATAAAAATGTGTCAAACAACATAAATGACACTGACTATATTCCAATGGAACCACATAAAAATGTGTGTCAAACAACATAAATGACACTGACTATACTCCAATGGAACCACATAAAAATGTGTCAAACAACATAAATGACACTGACTATATTCCAATGGAACCACATAAAAATGTGTCAAACAACATAAATGACACTGACTATACTCCAATGGAACTACATAAAAATGTGTCAAACAACATAAATGACACTGACTATACTCCAATGGAACCACATAAAAATGTGTCAAACAACATAAATGACACTGACTATATTCCAATGGAACCACATAAAAATGTGTCAAACAACATAAATGACACTGACTATATTCCAATGGAACCACATAAAAATGTGTCAAACAACATAAATGACACTGACTATATTCCAATGGAACCACATAAAAAATGTGTCAAACAACATAAATGACACTGACTATACTCCAATGGAACCACATAAAAATGTGTCAAACAACATAAATGACACTGACTATATTCCAATGGAACTACATAAAAATGTGTCAAACAACATAAATGACACTGACTATACTCCAATGAAACCACATAAAAATGTGTCAAACAACATAAATGACACTGACTATATTCAATGGAACCACATAAAAATGTGTCAAACAACATAAATGACACTGACTATACTCCAATGAAACCACATAAAAATGTGTCAAACAACATAAATGACACTGACTATATTCCAATGGAACCACATAAAAATGTGTCAAACAACATAAATGACACTGACTATATTCCAATGGAACCACATAAAAATGTGTCAAACAACATAAATGACACTGACTATACTCCAATGGAACTACATAAAAATGTGTCAAACAACATAAATGACACTGACTATACTCCAATGGAACCACATAAAAATGTGTCAAACAACATAAATGACACTGACTATACTCCAATGAAACCACATAAAAATGTGTCAAACAACATAAATGACACTGACTATATTCCAATGGAACCACATAAAAATGTGTCAAACAACATAAATGACACTGACTATACTCCAATGGAACCACATAAAAATGTGTCAAACAACATAAATGACACTGACTATATTCCAATGGAACCACATAAAAATGTGTCAAACAACATAAATGACACTGACTATACTCCAATGGAACCACATAAAAATGTGTCAAACAACATAAATGACAGTGACTATAAGCCTAAGGAACCACATAAAAATATGTCAAACAACATAAATGACATTGACTACAGGATTAGGAAACCACATTATAAAAAGTCAAACAACATAAATGACTGACTACAGAATTAGGAAACCACATTATAAAAAGTCAAACAACATAAATGACTGACTACAGAATTAGGAAACCACATTATAAAAAGTCAAACAACATAAATGACTGACTACAGAATTAGGAAACCACATTATAAAAAGTCAAACAACATAAATGGCTGACTACAGAATTAGGAAACCACATTATAAAAAGTCAAACAACATAAATGGCTGACTACAGAATTAGGAAACCACATTATAAAAAGTCAAACAAACATAAATGGCTGACTACAGGACTAGGAAACCACATTCAAAAAAAAAATCAAACAACATAAATGACTGACTACAGAACTGGGAAACTACATAAAAAAGTCAAACAACATAAATGACTTACTACACAACAAGGAAACTACATAAAAAAGTCAAACAACATAAATGACTGACTACACTACAAGGAAACTACATAAAAAGGTCAAACAACATAAATGACTGACTACACAACAAGGAAACTACATAAAAAGGTCAAACAACATAAATGACTGACTACACAACAAGGAAACTACATAAAAAGGTCAAACAACATAAATGACTGACTACACTACAAGGAAACTACATAAAAAAGGTCAAACAACATAAATGACTGACTACACAACAAGGAAATACAATAAAAAAGTCAAACAACATAAATGACTGACTACACAACAAGGAAACTACATAAAAAAGTCAAACAACATAAATGACTGACTACACTACAAGGAAACTACATAAAAAAGGTCAAACAACATAAATGACTGACTACACAACAAGGAAACTACATAAAAAGGTCAAACAACATAAATGACTGACTACACAACAAGGAAACTACATAAAAAAGTCAAACAACATAAATGACTGACTACACAACAAGGAAACTACATAAAAAAAAGGTCAAACAACATAAATGACCAATTCAGCACTGGGAAACTACATGGAGGAAAAAAGCACGTCAAACAACATAAATGACATTGACTACAGGACTAGGAATATACATAAAAAAAGCACGTCAAATAACATGACATTGACTACAGGACTAGGAATATACATAAAAAAAGCACGTCAAATAACATGACATTGACTACAGGACTAGGAATATACATAAAAAAATGCACGTCAAATAACATGACATTGACTACAGGACTAGGAATATACATAAAAAAAATGCACGTCAAATAACATGACATTGACTACAGGACTAGGAATATACATAAAAAAATGCACGTCAAATAACATGACATTGACTACAGGACTAGGAATATACATAAAAAAAATGCACGTCAAATAACATGACATTGACTACAGGACTAGGAATATACATAAAAAAAGCACGTCAAACAACATAAATGACATTGACTACAGGACTAGGAATATACATTAAAAAAAAAGCACGTCAAATAACATAAATGACACTGAGTACAGGACTACACAGGTATACACATACAAATAAAATGCTTGTCAAACAACCAGAGTTTGCAGTTTGTTCAACAGGTATTCATCATATTCACACAGCCCCATATGCGCTCACCCAAATCTACCAGTCAGTACGTGGCAGACTCTTTGAGCTTGCACAAAACCCTGTAGGCTGGCAATGGTCTTGAAGTGGGCAAGAGCGGGGTGCCAAGTGGGAGGGAGGGGGGAGGAGGTGAAGAAGAGAGATCTATGAAACATTGACACCACCAGAACGGGAACCAGAAAAAAACACGAAAGAAGAATCAGAACGCGTATTTAATACAACAAGACAAGACAGGCGCAAATTTTCGGCCAACTGGCCTTTGTCAAGCGTAAGATTACAAACAAACAAACACCAGATACAAAAATTAGGAAAAAAAAAGACTGAAACTTTCCCTGATGCTGGGCCCAATGTGAGAAAAGGAATAAACTGACTAAGATGACATCATAATGCGTTTTTGAGTAAATGTGATGTCAGAGGTCACAACGGGAAAGCTGGAGGGAAGGAGAGCACCAGGTAGACCCAGGGAGAGAATGCTGGACGGACTTGCAGAGTGGCTGGGGATGAAGAGGGTGGGGGAGATACTGGGGGCAACGAGAGATAGAGATGGTTGGAAGTCCATGGTCGCCAACGCCATGCGGCAGGGCACCTGATGATGATGATGACGATGTCAGAGCGGAAATGAGAACTATTACGCACTAGCGAAGAGTAGTGTTTGGAATGTAATGGATACCAGTATTACATAATGCATAAGGGAAAATACAGGCATATGTTCGACTGAATGGGAAAATGTTCAATCAAGACGTATGGCTGATGTAAATGGATCGTGCCTAGTGCAATGAATCCGGTCTGACCTTGGAATAGAAAGAAAATCATCCTAAACCAACAGCCAAGAAGCTGAAGATAAAACCGAAGTCCCCGCAGAAAAAAAAAAAACAACCTTTGTCAGACGCGGCTGGGCCTGTCTTGTGAAAGGAGAATTCAAACAGACTGAATTTAAAATTAAAATAAAAACAAAAAGGCATATGTGCATCCGCAAAGCCAATACCTCACTGTGAATGGTTACACCATAAAGATGGGCGGTGAATGTCCATTACATATTGTGTGATATCTGTCGTGATGTCTTTGGAATTGGTGTCTGTAGCCCTATAACAGGAACTTTCTTCTGAAGAAAACAGCCTTCAGTGAAGGGAAGAAGCCAGGTTTAATGTTCAGGCTCTGTCTGTCTGTCTGTCTCTCTCTCTGTCTCTGTCTGTTTGTCTCTCTCTCTCTCTGTCTGTCTGTCCGTGCCTGTCTCTGTCTCTCTCTCTCTCACTCTGTCTCTGTGTCTGTCTGTCTCTGTGTCTGTCTCTGTCTGTCTCTCTCTCTGTCACTGTCTCTCTCTTTGTCTCTGTCTCTGTCTGTCTGTCTGCCTCACGGCTGCTTTTTCCCAGCCATCCTGACACCCTCTAGTTGGCCAGCCCGCATCGCCTGCTAGTGCTATTTTTAGCCAGGCAGGTTTGACCAGAGTCCATCACTGAACGCTACAGCAGTGCTTTGTTACTGCTGCGATCTTTCGGGAGGGACTGAGTGCAGGAAATGACTGACACTGGCACAGAGTAGGCCTACTCGAACCAAGGTCAGTCTGTAGGCCGATACTGTAGGCCTCGCCACGGGACGGGTGAGGGTGGTGTGGAGAGTGGAAGGGAAGGGAAAGATGCGCGCGATTAAAGACCTTTTTGAGGATGACAGAAACGAAGAACACATCATAAAAAAGAACTTTGAAGGACCACCCATAATGAAAGATAAAGTTAGAGCAGCATTGAAAAAGATGAAACCAGGAAAAGCCCCAGGACCAGACAACATTACTACAGAGATGACTGAAGCCCTGGAGGAATTTGGTATTGAAAAAATATACAGTCCTCCTAAATGGGATTTATGACACCAGAAAAATCCCCAAAGATCTGTCAAAATCAATTTTCATTGCACTTTCAAAGAAGACAGGGGCTATAGAATGCGAACTCCATTGCACAATCAGTTTGATGAGTCATGTAACAAAAATCCTATTATTTAATAATAATCATGATGAGGACAAGGAATAGAATCAAAAGAGAAATAGTAGAAGAACAATAGATTTGTGGAAGGGAAAGGAACTATTAATGTCATATACATCCTAAGAACTATCATAGAGAGGTCAGTCGAGGTGAATAAGGATTTATTTTTATGTTTTGTTGATTATACCAAGGCTTTCGATCGGGTAAGACATGAAGAACTGATCAACCAACTAGAAAGACCCTGTATTATTGGAAAAGATCTATGAATTATCAGAAATATGTATTGTGAACAAACAGCCGCAATGAGAATAGAAAACGATGTAAACTCTTTCCAAAATATCAAAAGAGGAGTCGGACAAGATTGTGTTTTGTCACCAGATCTGTTTTCACATGACAGCGAAAACATGAGATACCTAGAAGAAGACCCAGAATTAAACGTTGGAGGAAAAATGATAACATTCGATATGCAGATGACACCGTGCTAATTGCAGAAAATGAAAGGGACCTACAAAACCTTGTGAATATACTAGAAATAGAAAGCAAAGGTGAGGGGTTGGAACTGAACAGCAAGAAGACTGAAGTCATGGTGATCAGTAAAAAACATGAAATCCCCTCAAGCAAAATAACAGCAAACTGCACAGCCTTGAGACAGGTCTGGGAACGATCATTTCACCAGATGGCAGATGCACATCAGAAATAGCCAGCAGAATCGGCCAAGCCAAAACAGCATTCAAGAAAATGAAAAGCAGTTTTACCAACAAATGCCTATCAGTTAACATCAGGAAGAGAGTTCTTGAATGTTATATAGAACCAATAATTTTATACGGTTGTGAGGTGTGGACAGTCAACAATCAAAACCAGAACAAGATTGAGGCAGCCAAGATGTGGTTTCTAAAAAGAATGTTGAGAGTTCCATGGACAGCAAAGTAAACAAACGAAACAGTCTTGATGGAGGCAGACACAAGTAGATCACTCATAAGGAAGATTAGAAAAAGACGGTTAACATTTATAGGCCATGTTATGAGGAAAAGGGAATTGGAGCACCTGGTCGCAACAGGAAAGCTGGAGGGAAAGAGAGCACCAGGTAGACCCAGGGAGAAAATATTGGACGGACTTGCAGAGTGGCTGAAGACAGAGAGGGTGGAAGAAGTGCTTGCGGCAACAAGGGATAGAAACAGATGGAAGGCCATGATGGCCAACGCCATGTGGCAGGGCACCTGATGATGATGATGATGTTGTGTCGACAAGACTGCTTCCTACTGCTGCATTCAGGTACAATGTTCCGCCGTCATAGCAGTGCTTCACGGTTGCAGACTCTCCCTTCCTGGTAGCTTTTGAGGCTTGTCCATCCATGGGGGTCTCAGAAAGTCCAGTCCTACAGCATTTTTTTTTGTCATCTGACGTGATTTTTGACAGAAATACAACCACTGCTATTACATATCTGTGTTGGTCGTCTTCTGACTCCGTCCGTCCCCTGCTTACCAGGACTGTGTATTAGTATCTAACATGATGTGAAATAAAATGTCGTTAGTGTGAACTTGTGTGTATTAGTATTGTGAACTTGTGTGTATTAGTATCTAACATGATGTGAAATAAAATGTCATCAGTGTGAACTTGTTGGTTTGTATCATGTAGGTATGAATAACAGTTTAATTTAGGATGCAGGGCTCCCGATTTTCCGATTTTTTTTGGTTGGAAATCCGAGCACATGGCTTTTTTTTAAATGAGCACATGGCTTTTATGAGTTTCAAAAATATAACAGAGGCTGGCATAGCCTGCTGTGTCTGTGTCTTTTGCTGCTTTGAAGTCAGTTAAAATAACTATAGTTGAGCAGGCATCCACAAATTTTCGACCATTTCAAGTCAAAGAAGCACCAGATGAGGCAGAAAACTGCAAAGAATCTTGAAGCTGTTCAGTCTGAGTTGTTGTATAATGTATGTTGGAGCATGAATACTCACCAAATTATCTTGAAATTTGTCACCAGTAAGTACAGATTATTTGCTTCAGTACAAAGGGTCATAAACAAGCCTAACTTGTGCTTGATAAGGTCAGATTCCATTATTTTGCATCTATATTCAAAAACCTTTTGTGGGGAAGCATGTCCTTGGACTCCTTAGATTTTCAGTGGGTTTTTTTTTTCATTTGGAATCAGGACCACTGAGGATGTCTTTAATGTGAACTTGTTATGTTTTGGTATGAATTTACATTTACATTGGGACTATTGATAGCCCTGTATTTATTTACAAACAAATGGAAGAGTGGAGTTTGTGTGCATGGTGGTGTGTGTGTATGAGAGCGTGTGTATGAGAGCGTGTGTGTGTGTGCGCATGCGTGCATGTGTGTGTGTGTGTGTGCATGTGTGTTTGTGAATGTGCATACATGAGTGTGTGTGTGTGCATAAGTGCATGTGCGCATTTGTGCATGTGCATATGTGTGTGTGTGTGTGTGTGTGTGTGTGTGTGTGCTTTGGGGGCGTGTATGTGTGTTAAAAATACAGGGGTGGGGGGGGGGGGGGCGAGATTGACACAAAGGTTAAACACTCGCTTTCCAATCTGACCATATGAGTTTGCAAGGATACAAATCTCACTGGAGCAAAATTTGGTCTCCAGTCTACCCAGCTGTGAATGAATTCCTGTTTTTCTTGTAAGTTAAGGGAGGTAAAGCAGTGATGGAGAGGAGATGGGCCACATCCCCATGGTGCTGCCCTGAAGACAAATTGAGATCTTTTGTCAACCTCATTCCCTTAAACTTAAGGGTTAGGTATGGGACAACCTGTCTTTTACCTATTCAAAAACATCTAAGTCGTTACTTGTTAAAAATATGAGTGATGTGGTACAAGTAAAGAACAAGCAATGGCTAGACATTTGATTTTTAGGCAAATTTATGTCTTTTGTGTATATTTTGTTTCCCACTGTCATTGATTTTGTGTATTAACCCTTTGACTCCCGCACTTTGTCAATCAGCATCCTGCATTGCCAACCATACTAGCAAAGCAAACTTAACCCTTTGACTCCCGCACTTTGTCAATCAGCATCCTGCATTGCCAACCATACTAGCAAAGCAAACTTAACCCTTTGACTCCTTCATCCTATCCACCAGCTTCCTGTAGGGAGATAATTTCTGGAAGCTGGGAAATAACAAGAAAATATAATTTGATCCCATTGTTCATAAGCCGTCTTTTGCTTATACCTTTCATGTACACCATGGGTATGTGTAATCACATATATATATACCTATGTCTTCGCCTTGTAACTAGAGCAATTTTAGTGCTACTTTTACTAAATTTTATGACAATCAATAAAACGTCATATTGTATATCCATAAAAACAAACAATTAAACGAACATTGAAAGTCCTACATAATCACCAAAACAAACCTTGTGCGCTATACGTCAGGTGTGTAGAATCATCCGTGCTATTTTTAGAACGACAGGCATGCTCTCCTATGTGTATATTATAGGTGATAGGAGAAGCATCACTGGTACCGACTGACCTGCTGACCCTTGACATCTGAGCCAGGGGTGCCTGCAGTTTTCGGTCTTACCGAGAAAGAGATCTTGATCAAGAGATATAGTTCCAGTACAGATTTTTATATAAATTGTACTCGGTGGTATTGACAGTGACATTACGTGTATTCTTTCAAATGTACGTTTATAGCTAGAAATATACACATATAGGCACACAACAATGTGATCATTCACATACAGATAAACACACACATATGTATATCAATATTCCTGTGCCAACAATGCTGGAACACCTGTTCTCCACCCTCTCCCTTCTCGTTTCTTTTACACACATACACACGTGCATGCGCGCACACACAGACACAGAGACAGACAGACAGACACACACACACACACACACAGGCGTGTGCGCGCACACAGACACACACACACAGACAGACACATACACACGAGCGTGCGCGCACAGACACACACACACATACACACATATATACACACACACAGACACACATACACATATACATACACACACATACACACATACACACACACATACACACACATACACACATACATACACACACACATACACACATACATACACACACATACATACACACATACAAACACATACACACACACATACACACATACATACACACACACACATGCACACACACACACACACACACACATACACACACATACATACACACACACACACATACACATACACACATACACACACACACAGACACACACACACACATACATACACACACACACACACACACACACATACACACATACATACACAGGCGTATGCGTGCCCATCAACTGAATGCAACAACAACACTTTGACATACACAGCACACTGACAGATGACACTGACACATGTTACACTCTGTATGATCCGTCATATGACACTGACACATGTTACACTGCACTCTGTATGATCCGTCATATGACACTGACACATGTTACACTCTGTATGATCCGTCATATGACACTGACACATGTTACACTCTACTCTGTATGATCCGTCATATGACACTGACACATGTTACACTCTGTATGATCCGTCATATGACACTGACACATGTTACACTCTGTATGATCCGTCATATGACACTGATACATGTTACACTCTGTATGATCCGTCATATGAAACTGACACATGTTACACTCTGTATGATCCGTCATATGACACTGACACATGTTACACTCTGTATGATCCGTCATATGACACTGACACATGTTACACTCTGTATGATCCGTCATATGACACTGACACATGTTACACTCTACTCTGTATGATCCGTTATATGACACTGACATGTTACACTCTACTGTGCATGATCCGTCATATGACACTGACACATTGCACTCTACTCTGTATGATCCGTCATGTGACACTGACATGTTACACTCTGTATGATACGTCATGTGACACTGACACGTTACACTCTACTCTGTATGATCCGTCATATGACAGACACATGTTACACTACTCTGTAATGATCCGTCTATGACACTGACACATGTTACACTGTATGATCCGTCATATGACACTGACACAATGTTAACTCTACTTGTATGATCCGTTATATGACACTGACACGTACACCCACTCTGTATGATCCGTCATATGACACTGACACATGTTACACAGTATGACCGTCATATGACACTGACAGTTACTCACTCTTATGATCCGTCATATGACACTGACACATGTTCACTCTACCTGTAGATCCGTATATGACACACACATGTTACACCTACGTGTATGATCCGTCATATGACATGACACAGTTACACCTACTGTATGACCGTCATGACACGACACATGTACACTCTTTGATACTCATTACACGACCGTTACCTTACTCTTATGATCCGTCATATACAGACCATGTTACACTCACTCTGTATATCCGTCATATGCAGACACATGTTAACGTATATCCGTCATAGACACTGACCATGTTACACTCTGTATGATCCGTCATATACACTGAACATGTACACTCTCTGTAGACCGTCATATGACATGACACATGTACTCTCTTATGACCGTCATATGACCTGACACATGTTACACCTCTCTGATCCGTCTATGACATACATGTACACTCTACTCTGTATGACCGTTTATGACAGAACATGTTACACTCTACTCTGTAGACCGTCATATGACGAACATGTTACACTCTACTCTGTATGCCGTCATATGACAATACATGTTACACTCTCCTCTGTATGATCCGTCATATGACACTGACACATGTTACACCTCTGTGTATGACCGTATGACACGACACATGTTCACTCTACCGTATGACCGTCATTGACACGACACATGTTACTACTCTGTATATCCGTCTATGACACGACACATGTTACACTCTGATATCCGTCAATACACTGACACATTTAACTCTGATGATCTATATGTAAATGACAATGTCATACTCTGTATGTCCGTATAGACAGACACATGTTCACTCTACCGTAGATCCGTCTATGACAGAACATGTTACACAATCTGTATGATCGTCATATGACACGACACATGTTACACTACTCTGATGATCCGTCATATGACACTGACACATGTTACACTCTGTAGATCCGTCTATGACACTGACACATGTTACACCTACTCTGTATATCCGTCAGACCTGACACATGTACACTCTCGTATGATACTATGTGACAACACTTTACACTCTGTATGATCGTCATTGACACGACACTGTTACACTCGTATGATCCGTTAATGACACTGACACATGTTCACCTGTATGATCTCTATGACACTGACATGTTAACTCTTTATCCGTATTGACACGACAATGTTACATCTATCTGTAGATCCGTCTATGACACTGACACATTTACATCTCTGTATGATCCGTTATGCACGACACTGTTACACTCTGTATGTCCTCAAACAGACACATGTTGACTCTGTATGATCCTCTATGACCTGACTGTACACTCACTTGAGATCCGTAGACACTGACATGTACAACTTGTATGATCCGTTATGACACTACACATGAACAGATGTTAACACTACACTCTGTTATATCCGTCATATGACACTGACACATGTTACAAGTACTCTGTATGATCCGTCATATGACACTGAACATGTTACACTCTGTATGATCCGTCATATGACACTGACACATGTTACACTCTACTCTGTATGATCCGTCATATGACACTGACACGTGTTACACTCTGTATGATCCGTTATATGACACTGACACATGTTACACTCTGTATGATCCGTCATATGACACTGACACATGTTACACTCTGTAAGATCCGTCATATGACACTGACACATGTTACACTCTGATGATCCGTTATATGACACTGACACATGTTACACTCTGTATATCCGTTATATGACACTGACACATGTTACACTCTGTATGATCCGTATATGACACTGACACATGTTACACTCTGTATGATCCGTCATATGACACTGACACATGTTACACTCTGTATGAACCGTCATATGACACTGACACATGTTACACTCTGTATGATCCGTCATATGACACTGACACATGTTACACTCTGTAGATCTCATATGACATGAATGTTCATTGTATATCCGTCATATGACACTGACACATGTTACATCTACTTGTAAGATCCGTCATATGACACTGACACATGTTACACTCTGTATGATCCGTCATATGACACTGACACATGTTACACTCTGTAAGATCCGTCATGATTACACTGACACATGTTACACTCTACTGTATGATCCGTCAATATGACACGACACATGTTACACTCGTATGATCCGTCATATGACACTGACACATGTTACACTCTGTATGATCCGTCATATGACACTGACACATGTTACACTCTGTATGATCCGTCATATGACACTGACACATGTTACACTCTGTAAGATCCGTTATAATGACACTGACACATGTTACACTCTGTATGATCCGTTATATGACACTGACACATGTTACACTCTGTATGATCCGTTATATGACACTGACACATGTTACACTCTGTATGATCCGTTATATGACACTGACACATGTTACACTCTGTATGATCCGTCATATGACACTGACACATGTTACACTTCTGTATGATCCGTCATATGACACTGACACATGTTACACTCTGTATGATCCGTCATATGACACTGACACATGTTACACTCTGTATGATCCGTCATATGACACTGACACATGTTACACTCTGTATGATCCGTCATATGACACTGACACATGTTACCTTACTCTGTATGATCCGTCATATGACACTGACACATGTTACACTCTACTCTGTATGATCGTTATATGACACTGACACATGTTACACTCACTCTGTATGATCCGTTCATATGACACTGACACATGTTACACTCTGTATGATCCGTCATATACACTGACACATGTTACACTCTGTATGATCCGTCATATTACACTGACACATGTTACACTCTGTAATGATCCGTCATATATGACACTGACACGTGTTACACTCTGTATGATCCGTCATATGACACTGACACGTGTTACACTCTGTATGATCCGTCATATGACACTGACACATGTTACACTCTGTATGATCCGTCTATATGACACTGACACATGTTACACTCTGTATGATCCGTTATATGACACTGACACATGTTACACCTTGTATGATCCGTTCATATGACACTGACACTGTTACACTCTTGTATGATCCGTCATATGACACTGACACATGTTACACTCTGTATGATCCGTCATATGACACTGACACATGTTACACTCTGTATGATCCGTCATATGACACTGACACATGTTACACTCTGTATGATCCGTCATTAGACACAGACACATGTTACACTCTACTCTGTATGATCCGTCATATGACACTGACACATGTTACACTCTACTCTGTATGATCCGTCATATGACACAGACACATGTTACACTCTACTCTGTATGATCCGTCATATGACACAGACACATGTTACACTCTACTCTGTATGATCCGTCATATGACACAATCAGATCAGTTTCAGTCAGTGCTGACCAGTTGGCATGGTGCAAAATGTCACGCTACACTATGAGATTTGGCAGCACTGGTTTATGTGTCACCAAAATACAGCTCCACGTGAAAGTCTTAACTTTTTAATTTCCGATCAACAAAACGATAAACGCACTGACAAACAGCTACAAATACCCCGAAAACAATCTTAGATACCATGAACCACCCCCTCCCAGAACGTACAAACTTATTTTCTTTTATTTATGGATATGTACACAATGACCAACGCACCGACAAAACCCCTAAAATATTTTATGACCATTGTTTTTGAGAAATTATAATAGGCACAATCTTATTATAATTTACACATATCACGCCTAAACGAATATTATCCATCAAGGAATTTCACTTACTTTTTGTTAGGCCTGATCGGTTCTCAGACAGACGAGGGTTCACTGAACCGATCAGGCCTAACAAAAAGTAAGTGAAATTCCTTGATGGATAATATTCGTTTAGGCGTGATATGTGTAAATTATAATAAGATTGTGCCTATTATAATTTCTCAAAAACAATGGTCATAAAATTAAGTAACGCCTATATGGCTGAAACAAGAAAACTCTCAGCATGGCATTCTAAAATACTCAACGCCATTCCAAGCATTTATGCATCAGGTACACACTGACAAACACTCTGACAAACAACTCTTTGAACAGTCCAAGACATCCACAAGCACCTCTACGACATCACAACACTCTAAAAATACTTCCCAACACACCTTTTTAGGCAGATATGCATTGGGTACACACTAACAAACGCGATCATAAACATCTCTAAAACCATCTAAGACACCTTCAAGCATCCCTAAGCTACCCCCAGACAAGCTAAAACACCCCCAAAATTACCTCTCCAGGCATTTATGCATCAGGTACACACTGACGAACGCACAGACAAATACCTCCAAACCTAAGATACCCTAACACACACCCTAGAATGCTCACAGACGCCCGAACCCCCCCTCTACCCCTCAAAAAAAGAAAAAAGGATGGAAGAAGCAAGGGGGGGGGGGGGTAAATTTGGCGTACGCGCAATTTACTCCCAGTAAAATTCTGCGGGCCAACTTTTTCGTGGAGGGAGTACTTTCGGCTTGGTCAAGGGAGTAAATTTCTCGTACGCCGTTTTTACCTGTCACGGAAAGACGATACGAATTTCTCCCTGGCTGTGAAAGAGGTAGTGGGTGTGATCTTCCACACAGTGAGAGGCATGGAATGTCCAGCCATTTATGCATCAGGTACACAATGACGAACGCACAGACAAATACTTCTAACCCCTAGAAGGCTCGCAGATGCCGAACCCCTCAAAAACATATTTCCAGGCATTTATCCATGAGGTACACACTGACGAACGCACTGGCACACTAGAAAACTTCCAGACATTCTAAAATAGTCCCAAAACGCCATTCCAAGTATCTATGCATCAGGTACACACTGACTAACGCACCGACAAACACCTCTAAAACCGTCCAAGACACCCTAAACCACCCATACGACATCACACACTTTAAATATCCCCCCCCCAAAAAAAAACAACAACAACAACAACAAACAAACAACCTTTCAAGGCAGTTATACTTCCCAAGGCACATTTTCAGGCAGTTTTGTATTGGATACACACTGACAAACGCGCTCATAAACACCTCTAAAACCATCTAAGGCACCTTCAAGCATCCCTAAGCTACCCCAAGATACTCTAAAACACCCCAAAAATTACCTCTCCAGGCATTTATGCATCAGGTACGCACTAACAAACGCAGTGACAAATACCTCTGTACTCATCCAAGATAACATAAAACAACCCTAGAATACTCCAAGATGCCAGAAAACACTCCCAAATACCCATCCAGCCATTTATGCATCAGGTACACACTGACGAACGCACAGACAAATACCTCTAAACTTAACTAAGATACCCTAACACACACCCTTAAGGCTCGGAGACGCCCCCCCCCCCCTCCTGTCCCTTCTACCCCTCAAAAAAAGAGAAAAAGATGGAAGAAGCAGAGGGGGAAGGGAGTAAATTTGGCGTACGCGCAATTTACTCCCAGTAAAATTCTGCGGGCCAACTTTTTCGTGGAGGGAGTACTTTCGGCTTGGTCAAGGGAGTAAATTTCTCGTACGCCGTTTTTACTCCCAGTAAAAATTGGCACACGCGGTTTTTACTCCGGAGTCATTTCCGCGGGCAGTAAATTTCGCGTGTTACACCGGCGCTGTTTCACTGTTTAGGTCCCCCAACCGAAGGAAGGTCTATTGTTTACAAGTGTTGATTGTCTGGAACATGAATGGAGCAGGTAAAACCAACCGGCCAGGTGTAGCTTTTCAGCGTGGCCCGCACTCCCTCTCCCCACCCATCCACTGCCCTCATCACTGCTCTCAGTCCGGTCTCAATGACAGCACTACACTGTTTAAACAACACAAAACCGGCCATGACACTTAACCCGCTTGTCGTTCTCTCTCTGTTTATTTTTCACAGCCACTTAGAACAAAACCTGGGCTTCAATAGTTGAAGCTGTAGGGAATGCTGAGGCTGCTCCGTGTTTGCTTTGTTAACAAAACGGTTAGCAACAAAGCACGAAATGTTGTTAACAAAACGGTTAGCAACGAATGGCAAAATGTTGTTAACAAAACGGTTAGCAACGAACGGCAAAATGTCGGCGCCCACTTCGTCTTCTTTAGACTGGACGAAAAACAACGGACACAAAAGTCACAGCTATTAAATGGTTTGCATATAAAACCACGTCATCTTATCACAGTGCCTGCAAAATAATTTTTCTCTACTGAATACAAGATTAACAGATGTGTTCCCAATGTACCTAGTTTCCAGATACTGCTAAATGTGAGTCAAACTTAAAGACGTTAATGCCAAAAGAAACTTTCACTTGGCCATTTGTAATACTCAGTGGAATAACTATGTCAATACTTTCTGATTATTGAACAAATTTATCATTATGACATAAATCTTGATAATAATAATAACAACAACAATACTACTACTACTACTTCTTACAGTATTTATACGGCACCAAATCTTGACAATTCAAATCAAAGCGCACTCACGCACCAGGCATACGCATACAATCGACACAGACCACCTTACAATATTTAATACACAGACTGAGAGAAGGAAGTAGCTGTAGAATTCATTGTTGGGAAAAGAAGTGGCTGTTTAAATTGGGACTTAAAAGCAGAAGGGTAGGTATTGTAAAAGCAGAAGTTCTTGATTGTTATATAGAACCAATACTGTTGTACGGATGCGAGGCGTGGACAGTCAACAAACAAAGCCAGAACAAGATTGAGGCAGCCGAGATGTGGTTTCTCAGAGGAATGTTGAGGGTTCCATGGACAGCAAAGAAAACAAACGAGACAGTCTTGATGGAGGCAGACACAAGTAGATCACTCATAAGGAAGATTAGGAAAAGACAGGCAACATTTATCGGCCATTTTATGAGTAAGGGGGATTTGGAGCACCTGGTCAGATTGAGGCAGCCGAGATGTGGTTTCTCAGAAGAATGTTGAGGGTTCCATGGACAGCAAAGAAAACAAACGAGACAGTCTTGATGGAGGCAGACACAAGTAGATCACTCATACGGAAGATTAGGAAAAGACAGGCAACATTTATCGGCCATTTTATGAGGAAGGGGATTTGGAGCACCTGGTCACAACGGGAAAGCTGGAGGGAAAGAGAGCACCGGGTAGACCCAGGGAAAATGCTGGACGGACTTGCAGAGTGGCTGGGGACAAGGAGGGTGGGGAAGATGCTAGGGGCAACGAGAGATAGAGGCAGATGGAAGTGCATGATCGCCAACGCCATGCGGCAAGGCACCTGATGATGATATGTGTGTGATTGATATATCGTGTATAGTACTTATTATGTAACATGTGTGTATTAAAGTAGCGAATGTGTGTAAACCTTTTTTTTCCCATCTGTATAGTATATCACTATATGTGTGATGAAATTATTATCACATGAAATGTTTGTGTTTAGCAAGTAATGATCATTTGCGTTTAGCAAGTAATGATCATTTGTGAAATTGTGTATTGCTAGTTGTGTGTGTGTATAAAAAAATATGATTTCATTTAAAACGCCTTAAGCCAGCGATAAATAATTTATTCTTATTCTTATTCATTAATTTCATGTGTTTTTGTGTGTGGCTTTATTGGGTAGATTTAAGCAATGGACACGTGACCACACTCTTGTATCACTGTACTATTCGAACAGAAAAATCAACCAATCATTAATCAATTAATCAAATAACCAATTAATCAGGTGATCAACTGATCAAGTAATCTGACTGACTCGCTCTCTCTCTCTCTCCCCTCTCTCTCCTCCTTCCCTCTCACCGCTCTCTCTTTCTATCTCTCTCTCTCTCTCGCTCCCCTCTCTCTGTCTTTCTCTGATGCAGACTAAGTTGGCCAGCGGTGATTATCAGTGAAGTGTATTTAGACTCTATGGTCTTTTCCTGTGCTAACAAACACACCGGCAGTACGGGGGGAGTTGACTGACGCTAAACTGGAAACTTGAAAACACTTAATTTAACACACGCAGTTTACAGAGACAAAGAGTATTGAAATCGGCAAGTGTCAATCGTTGTTGGCGCCAGCAGACGACGACATAACAAAACAGTGTCAACAAACCATAATAGTTTACCATCCAGACGAGGATAAGGAGTCTGTGAGCAGTGTATCACAGCTTGGTCCACGGACATCTTGTAACTGAAGTGCCTTAAGTTTGATCAGGGTACCGGTTTTTCAACGGAATGGCAACTTCACGATTCCTACGTCAGCCAGACAATCAGGCAGTCCGCCATTGACTGGGCAAAATCCACTTCACACAGACGACAATTAGGCCCGTTGGGCGCGGGAAGGGCTGTCAGTGAAATCACGGACGAAGCGAAGGGATTTGTCTCCACAAGGAAAACAAAAGTGATGGCTCGGGTATTGGACAGGAACGCCTCAACTCGAGACTTGCCGTGTATATCAGCCGGGTAGTTCGTACCTATGTGTCTTAAATTAAAGATATCGGTGTTTAACAATATCTGACTTGTTGAGTGGATTGTGTAAACTCTATTAAGCCACTACAGAGGACAGGCGGGACCGATAAGGGGTGGGGGGATGGGGGGTTGGGCTGGGGATAAGAGACCGTCGTGTTGCAGACCTTTACGCTGAATAAGTGGTAACCCCCCACCTTCCCCTCCCTTTGATCAACTGGGTTAGTCACTGGTCATCGTAGTTTGTCAATAGGCCTACGCTTCAGAATTCACTTATTGTGACGGCCATTTCTTTTGTAGTCACTGTGACGACCATTTCGTTGTTCCGTTGCTGTTGAATTTGAATTTGTCGTACACTTTAACACTCACTTAGTTATTGTGACGGCCATTTCGTTGTTCTGTTGCTGTTGAATTTAAATTTGTCGTACACTTTAACACTCAGTTATTGTGATGGGTATTTCATTGCAATTATTGTGATGGGCATTTCATTGTAATCATTGTGATGGGCATTGTAGTTATTGTGATGGGCATTTCATTGTACTTATTGTGATGGGCATTTCATTGTACTTATTGTGATGGGCATTTCATTGTACTTATTGTGATGGGCATTTCATTGTAATTATTGTGATGGACATTTCATTGTAATTATTGTGATGGGCATTTCATTGTACTTATTGTGATGGGCATTTCATTGTAGTTATTGTGATGGGCATTTGATTGTAGTTATTGTGATGGGCATTTCATTGTACTTATTGTGATGGGCATTTCATTGTAATTATTGTGATGGGCATTTCATTGTAGTTATTGTGATGGCATTTCATTGTTCTTATTGTGATGGACATTTCATTGTAGTTATTGTGATGGGCATTTCATTGTAATTATTGTGATGGGCATTTCATTGTAGTTATTGTGATGGGCATTTCATTGTAGTTATTGTGATGGGCATTTCATTGTACTTATTGTGATGGGCATTTCATTGTACTTATTGTGATGGGCATTTCATTGTACTTATTGTGATGGGCATTTCATTGTACTTATTGTGATGGGCATTTCATTCTAATTATTGTGATGGGCATTTCATTGTAATTATTGTGATGGACATTTCATTGTAATTATTGTGATGGACATTTCATTGTACTTATTGTGATGGGCATTTCATTGTACTTATTGTGATGGACATTTCATTGTAGTTATTGTGATGGGCATTTCATTGTACTTATTGTGATGGGCATTTCATTGTAATTATTGTGATGGGCATTTCATTGTACTTATTGTTATGGGCATTTCATTGTACTTATTGTTGTGGGCATTTCATTGTACTTATTGTTATGGACATTTCATTGTACTTATTGTGATGGGCATTTCATTGTAGTTATTGTGATGGGCATTGTACTATTGTGATGGACATTTCATTGTAATTATTGTGATGGACATTTCGTTGTACTTATTGTGATGGGCATTGTACTTATTGTGATGGGCATTTCATTGTAGTTATTGTGATGGGCATTGTACTTATTGTGATGGGCATTTCATTGTAGTTATTGAGCTGGGCATTGTACTTATTGTGATGGACATTTCATTGTAGTTATTGTGATGGGCATTGTACTTATTGTGATGGACATTTCATTGTAGTTATTGTGATGGGCATTTCATTGTAATTATTGTGATGGACATTTCATTGTAGTTATTGTGATGGGCATTTCATTGTAATTATTGTGATGGACATTTCGTTGTACTTATTGTGATGGACATTTCATTGTAGTTATTGTGATGGGCATTGTACTTATTGTGATGGGCATTTCATTGTAGTTATTGTGATGGGCATTGTACTTATTGTGATGGGCATTGTAGTTATTGTGATGGGCATTTCATTGTAATTATTGTGATGGGCATTTCATTGTACTTATTGTGATGGGCATTTCAATGTAATTATTGTGATGGGCATTTCATTGTAGTTATTGTGATGGGCATTGTACTTATTGTGATGGACATTTCATTGTAGTTATTGTGATGGGCATTGTACTTATTGTGATGGACATTTCATTGTAGTTATTGTGATGGGCATTTCATTGTACTTATTGTGATGGACATTTCATTGTAGTTATTGTGATGGACATTTCATTGTACTTATTGTGATGGACATTTCATTGTAGTTATTGTGATGGACATTTCATTGTAGTTATTGTGATGGGCATTTCATTGTACTTATTGTGATGGCATTTCATTGTAATTATTGTGATGGGCATTTCATTGTACTTATTGTTATGGGCATTTCATTGTACTTATTGTTGTGGGCATTTCATTGTACTTATTGTTATGGACATTTCATTGTACTTATTGTGATGGGCATTTCATTGTAGTTATTGTGATGGGCATTGTACTTATTGTGATGGACATTTCATTGTAATTATTGTGATGGACATTTCGTTGTACTTATTGTGATGGGCATTGTACTTATTGTGATGGGCATTTCATTGTAGTTATTGTGATGGGCATTGTACTTATTGTGATGGACATTTCATTGTAGTATATGTGAATGGGCATTGTACTTATTGTGATGGACATTTCATTGTAGTTATTGTGATGGGCATTGTACTTATTGTGATGGACATTTCATTGTAGTTATTGTGATGGGCATTTCATTGTAATTATTGTGATGGACATTTCATTGTAGTTATTGTGATGGGCATTTCATTGTAGTTATTGTGATGGACATTTCGTTGTACTTATTGTGATGGACATTTCATTGTAGTTATTGTGATGGGCATTGTACTTATTGTGATGGGCATTTCATTGTAGTTATTGTGATGGGCATTGTACTTATTGTGATGGGCATTGTAATTATTGTGATGGGCATTTCATTGTAATTATTGTGATGGGCATTTCATTGTACTTATTGTGATGGGCATTTCAATGTAATTATTGTGATGGGCATTTCATTGTTGTTATTGTGATGGGCATTGTACTTATTGTGATGGACATTTCATTGTAGTTATTGTGATGGGCATTGTACTTATTGTGATGGGCATTTCATTGTAGTTATTGTGATGGGCATTTCATTGTAATTATTGTGATGGGCATTTCATTGTAATTATTGTGATGGACATTTCATTGTACTTATTGTGATGGACATTTCATTGTACTTATTGTGATGGGCATTTCATTGTACTTATTGTGATGGACATTTC
>CM060308.1:3322474-3332474 GCA_030674185.1 Monoplex corrugatus | reverse complement strand
TCGAGGACCGGAACACTTGCTTGAAGGGAGCTTCTGTTTTGAAGACCTTCTGCTGTCCAGTGTCTCCACAATGTTCTTGCCACCAGTGGCGTGGGGAAATTCCATCAGAGCGTATATGCACACTCTGGTTCTATTTTAAGTCACTCGATTGTTGTCAGAGCATGGTGTACAACAGGATCAACACTTTGTAATGACAGTCCTAAATAGCTGACCTACATCAAATGACACTTATTTTCTTTAAAAACGTTTCGAGTTATATCTTGGATAGATGTCAACACGTTGTGTTCCCCACACTGTGCAGGCGGTATGTCGCTGTGTAGCCTGCATACTTTGTGTTCTGTGGGCGTGAATGCTAGATATTTTCATGATTCCATAATCCAGCCACTGACATGACTTACAGGGTCTTACTACACAAACCTAACCTTTGACTCCCTCACTCTGTCCACCAGCTACACAAACCTAACCTTTGATTCCCTCACCCTATCCACCATCTACACAAACCTAACCTTTGATTCCCTCACCCTATCCACCAGCTGCACAAACCTAACCTTTGACTCCCTCACTCTGTCCACCATCTACACAAACCTAACCTTTGATTCCCTCACTCTGTCCACCAGCTACACAAACCTAACCTTTGACTCCCTCACTCTGTCCACCAGCTACACAAACCTAACCTTTGATTCCCTCACCCTATCCACCAGCTGCACAGATCTAACCTTTGATTCCCTCACCCTATCCACCAGCTGCACAGATCTAACCTTTGATTCCCTCACCCTATCCACCAGCTGCACAAACCTAACCTTTGATTCCCTCACCCTATCCACCAGCTGCACAGATCTAACCTTTGATTCCCTCACCCTATCCACCAGCTGCACAAACCTAACCTTTGATTCCCTCACCCTATCCACCAGCTTTTGATTCCCTCACCCTATCCACCAGCTTCCTGATTCCCTCTATCTATCCCCAGCTTCCTGATTCCCTCACCCTATCCACCAGCTTCCTGATTCCCTCACCCTATCCACCAGCTTCCTGATTCCCTCACCCTATCCACCAGCTTCCTGATTCCCTCACCCTATCCACCAGCTTCCTGATTCCCTCACCCTATCCACCAGCTTCTTGATTCCCTCACCCTATCCACCAGCTTCCTGATTCCCTCACCCTATCCACCAGCTTCTTGATTCCCTCACCCTATCCACCAGCTTCTTGATTCCCTCACCCTATCCACCAGCTTCCTGATTCCCTCACCCTATCCACCAGCTTTCTGATTCCCTCACCCTATCCACCAGCTTTCTGATTCCCTCACCCTATCCACCAGCTTTCTGATTCCCTCACCCTATCCACCAGATTCCTGTTTCCCTCACCCTATCCACCAGCTTTGCTGATTCCCTCATCCTATCCACCAGCTTCCTGATTCCCTCACCCTATCCACCAGCTTCCTGATTCCCTCTAACTATCCACCAGCTTCCTGATTCCCTCACCCTATCCACCAGCTTCCTGATTCCCTCACCCTATCCACCAGCTTCTTGATTCCCTCACCCTATCCACCAGCTTCCTGATTCCCTCACCCTATCCACCAGCTTCTTGATTCCCTCACCCTATCCACCAGCTTCTTGATTGCCTCACCCTATCCACCAGCTTCCTGATTCCCTCACCCTATCCACCAGCTTTCTGATTCCCTCACCCTATCCACCAGCTTCCTGTTTCCCTCACCCTATCCACCAGCTTTGCTGATTCCCTCATCCTATCCACCAGCTTCCTGATTCCCTCACCCTATCCACCAGCTTCCTGATTCCCTCTAACTATCCACCAGCTTCCTGCAGGAAGCTGGTGGATAGGGTGATGGAGTCAAAGGGTTAAGTTTTTGCTTTGCTAGAATAGTTGACAAAGCAGGATGCTGGTGAACAGGGTGCGGGAGTCCAAGGGTTATTAATAGAGTTGGAAGTTAGCTTTTATTGGAGTTCACAGTAAAATGGTTGGAGTGAGTGTCAGAGTTCAAAGGAGCCATACTGAAGCGCCCCCTGGCCGCTCTGTGAGTTGCGTCAGGTGGTCAGACTAGACTGCATCCCTCACTGACCATCACCCTGCTGTGAGCCACAGGGAGGTCAGCTGATCTCGTGTTGTGCCACAGTCATAATGGCTTTACTACTGAAAAATTGTTCAAAAGAAATCCATCACACTTGGACAGTCCCACATGCGCTCCACTCAAATACTACAGCAATAAAGCAGTTAGACATGGGAATCACACACTGAATATTTGAACGCAAAATAAATAAACAAATAAATAGATGAAAAAGACAAATGAATAAATAAATAAATAAATTATAAATAAATAAATAAACAAACAATCAAACAAATAAATAAGTAGATAGATAGATAGATAGATAGAGAGATAGATAGATAAATAGATGAATAGATAAATAAAAAATAATAAATAAACAAACGAATAAATAAATAAATAAATAAATAAATGAATGAATAAATAAATAAGTAGATAAATGAATAAAAAGATAAATAAATAAAAAGAAAACTAGAGTAATATATATATAAAAAGATAAAGCTTCAAAAGAGATTTGTCAAACTGGGACTATCCCATACACGCTCGACTTCCACTTAAAAACAACAGCAGTAAAGCAGCTAGATGTGAGATTCAACACTGAACTTTTTAATGCCAGGTTAAATTATTGCTTGTCCAAATCTGACCTGGCTTGGTACAATTATAAACTAATGGCAGCGATTGGCGGTGACTGTAATTAATAAATTATTGCTTGTCCAAGTGTGACCTGGCTTGGTACAATTATAAACTAATGGCAGCAATTGGCGGTGATTCTAATTAATAAATTATTGCTTGTCCAAGTCTGACATAGCTTGGTACAATTATAAACTAATGGCAGCAATTGGCGGTGACTGTAATTAATAAATTATTGCTTGTCCAAATCTGACCTGGCTTGGTACAATTATAAACTAATGGCAGCGATTGGCTGTGACTCTAATTAATAAATTATTGCTTGTCCAAGTCTGACATAGCTTGGTACAATTATAAAATGATGGCAGAGATTGGCTGTGACTCTAATTAACCCTTTAACTACTTCAGTCTATCCACCAGCTTCCTGTTTGTCAACCATGGCAGCAAAGCAAAAAATGTAACCCTCTGATTCCCTCACCCTATCCACCAGCTTCCTGCACGAGGCTGTCTTTTAGCATTGTTCTAAAACTGTTGGGTGCTTTACGACTTAGGTCATCAGGTCTAGTCATAACAGTTGATGCTTGATATCTTGCCACTCATTTCGTGGAATGTGGTCACGACAGTTGGTGCTTGATGTCTTACAACTCATTTCATGGGATGTGGTCACGACAGTTGGCACTTGATGGAGTATGGTGATGGACACGGTCTGGTGGACGGGTGGAATCACCAGGGAGGAGCTATTAGCGGGTATGGTTCGTTCCCAACACCCACTCGCTCCCAAGTGGTGTGTGTGTGGATGACCATTAGGAGGGTGAGAAGATGGTACCCGGCGCTGGCTGTCTCTGTTGTGTGCTTAACTCTCCTCTTTTGTCACTTTCTCTTCAAAGTCGTTGTGGATAAAATGGACCTCTGTTTTCCTCCACCCACCCCACCCATCCCTACCACCATCATCATTCCCTACCTTTTTTTTTTCAATTTTGATTTTGGTGACTGCATGTTGCGTGTCTTTGTGTCCAAGTTCAAATGGTTTTAATGGTAAAAAGGGACAGACGATGGTTGACAGTTGGCCCTCTGTTGTCATTCTGCCCTGACCTGTGTGGTGATGGTGAAACAAAGGGTCTTCATGTCAACCATGGACATAGATAGATAGATACATAGATAAATAGATAGAGAGATAGATAGATAGAGATAGAGAGTGAGAGAGAGAGAGAGATAGAGAGAGAGGGAGATAGAGAGAGAGAGGTAGGTAGATAGACAGACAGATATGTAGATAGACAGACAGATAGATAGATAGATAGATAGATAGAGAGAGAGAGAGAGAGAGAGAGAGAGAGAGAAAGAGAGAGAGAGAGAGGTAAATAGATAGATTGAATGATCACTCACTCTCATTCACTGACTCAACAACAAAGCAAAGAATGAAAATAAATGAATGGATCAATCAATCGATCAATGAATCACTCAGTATATCAACAATAAGTCAATGAATAAATATATAAATGAATGAATGAATGAATGAATGAATGAATCAAACAATCAATCAATCAATACTAACGCGATCAAAGAAAAAAATTACATGAATGGATGAATGAATGAATTATTCACTCGCTCAATCATGCAATCAATCCATCAAATGAAAAATAAACACGAGAGAATGAACGAAGGAAGGAAAGAAAGAAAGAATGAATAAATGAGTGAATGAATGAACAAACGAACGAACGAACGAACGAACGAACGAACGAACGAATGAATGAATGAACGAATGAATGAACGAACGAATGAACGAAAAAAGGATGAAACAATCAATAGATAACGAATAACATCCACCACCCCCCCCACACACGAGCACACATAGACACGCACACACACACACACACACACACACACACACACACACACACACACACACACACACACACACACACACACACACACACATACGAGCACACACACACGCACACACACACGCACACACGCACGCACGCATTCACAAGCGCGCGCGCACACACACTCATCACATAACAGTGATAAAGTCAAGAACCAAAACAAAAACAAAAACAAAAACAAAACAAAACAAAAAAAACAAAAAAACACGTAAATAGAATCAGAACGCGTATTTAATACAACCAGACAAGACAGGCGCAAATGTTTCGGCCAACTGGCCTTTGTCAAGCGTAAATGTAAGATCACAAACGAACAAGCACCAAATAGAAAAATCAGGAGAAAAAGACTGAAACTTCCCTGCTGCTTCATCCAGTGGGAGAAAAGACTTATTCACTGCCCCATTAGTCAGTTGAACTCCCTCAACTATATACCTCACTAATTTACTGGACTCATTCAACTCAATGCCTCAATAAATTTACTAAACTCATTCAACTCAATGCCTCAATAAATTTACTGGACTCATTCAACTCAATGCCTCAATAAAGTTACTGGACTCATTCAACTCAGTGCCTCAATAAATTTACTGGACTCATTCAACTCAGTGCCTCAATAAATTTACTGGACGCATTCAACTCAGTGCCTCAATAAATTTACTGGACTCACTCAACTCAGTGCCTCACTAATTTACTCTATTCACTCAACTCAATGCCTCATCACCCTGTCAACCATGCCCACCTGACCCTTCCTTCTCTGGCACACCTTTTACTACTTTTACCCCAGTCTCACAAGAAGAAATTCTAAACACAATCAGATCCATGTCGTTCAAAACCTGCGAACTGGATCCTCTTCCAGGTTCTCTCTACGCCGACTGTCTCCCTACTCTCCTCCCATTCATCACTGACATCATCAACACTTCTCTTCAAACTGGAACTGTCCCAGATTCTTTCAAGTCTGCTATTGTTCACCCTCTCCTCAAGAAACACAATTTAGATCCAAATGAACTGAAAAATTACCGGCCTATCTCTAATCTCTCTTTCTTGTCAAAACTCCTTGAAAAAGTCGTCCTCAACCAGCTGAACTCTCACCTGTCTGCCAACAATCTCCTCAATCCTTTCCAGTCAGCCTACCGCCAGTGCCATAGCACTGAAACTGCCCTACTACACATTCTCAACAATCTCCTCCTTGCAACTGATACTGGCAAAGTCTCTCTCCTCACACTCCTTGATCTGTCTGCAGCCTTTGATACCATTGATCATGGTATTCTCCTTTCTAGACTTCATCATACTTTTGGCATCTCTGACATTGCTCTGTCTTGGTTCACTTCATACCTATCAAACAGAAAACAAACCGTTCTCATCAATGGCACTTACTCTCAACCTGCATACCTGACCTGTGGTGTTCCACAAGGATCTGTCCTTGGCCCTGTTCTTTTCACTCTTTACACCTCCCCCCTGTCCACCATCATCAACTCCCATTCTATAAAAACACCACTTCTATGCTGATGACACCCAACTTCAAGACAGTGACTCACCTGATAATATACAGCGCCTGTTGACTCGCACCACTGAGTGTTACTCGGACATTAAGAACTGGATGACACACAATAGACTTCAGCTTAATGACGACAAAACAGAAGCTATCCTCATTGGCACCCGTCAGAAACTTTCTCAGCTGCCTCCTCTTTCTCTCCCATTATGTAACACATCAGTCCCAATTTCTGATTCAGCTAAAAACCTTGGTGTCTGCATTGACTCTACCCTCTCCATGAACAACTTTGTTTCTCAAACTGCCAGATCCTGCTACTATCATCTCCATCGTATAAAGCTGATCAGGAAGTATCTCTCTGTCGAAACAACTGCAAAACTCGTTCTCTCCTTCATAATGTCTCGCATTGACTATTGCAATTCACTCCTGTCTGGTCTTCCTGCCTCCACCATTCACATCCTACAGCGCATTCAAAACAATGCTGCACGCCTTGTACTCAAAAAGAAAAAAGCTGACCACATATCTCCTCTCCTGGCACAACTTCACTGGCTCCCTGTATCAAAGCGCATACAGTACAAACTAGACACCATGTGCTACAAAAGCCTCAATAACGCAGCCCCCGATTACCTGTCAAGCCTACTTGAGATCTATGTTCCCTCACGTACCCTCCGCTCTGCCTCTGATCCTCTGACTTTTCGCTTTCCACGCACTAAGCTCAATACCTATGGTCCACGAGCCTTCTCTGTTTCTGGTCCACTCTCCTGGAACAAACTTCCTCTCTCAGTCCGTCAGCAACCTACTTTTGTCTCCTTCAAGTCCGCTCTCAAAACTCACCTTTTCTCTTCTGCATAAAATCCTAACCTCACTCAACCCTCCCCTCTGCAGCCTGTCTCCGCTCGGAGGGAATCACATGGTTATAATATATAATTGTATGCTATGCTCTCTATAATTTTCCATTGCTTTTATTCTTGCTTTTATTGCTTTTATTCTTTCTCCCCATTTATAGCCATGCGTGTGTGTGGGTGTGTGTGTGTGTGTGTGTGTGTGTGTGTGTCTGTGTGTGTGCGTGCGTGTGTGTGCGTGCGTGCGTGCCTGCGTGTGTGTCTGCTTCAGCGCTTAGATTTGATTTTATCAAGATTTTTGCGCTATATAAATATTGTAATTATTATTATTATTATTATTCATCAATTAACTTGACTCAGTTAACTCAATGCCTCACTAATCAACTGGACTCAGTCAACTCAATGCCTCACCAAAGAACTGGACTCACTCAATTCAGTGCCTCAGTAAATTACTGGAAGTCAACTCAATGCAGTGCCTCACTAATTTACCAGGCTCAGTCTACTCAGTGCCTCACTAATTTACTGGACTCAGTCAACTCAATGCCTCACCAAAGAACTCGACTCAAGTTGAGTTGAGTTGAGTTAGTTTTAAAGTCCTACCAGTCTTAGAGTATATGAGGACTAGCGAAAAAATTTTTTTTGAAGAAGCCTTTAATAATTTTAATGCATTGTGAGAAACCGATGCTTTATTCGGTTCTCTGATCCACCCTGGATGGCAATCGAATGGGTGAACGAATAACTCGACTCAACTCAGAGCCTCAGTTATTAACTGAATTCACTCAGCCACCCCACACTCCCACTTCCCACTGTGGTCCCGTGATAGAAAATGCAAATGGCCGCCGTGTGATAGCATCAGGAATATAGAGCCCACAGATCTCATTCAGCTTGTCAGCCCACCGTAACATGCCACCCCTATTCCTTGAACCCGTCTTCGTAGATTGAGTTTAAGTACGGCTGTATTCGTTTCCCTGAATGGGCGGGGTATCACGGACCGGACCGTCCAGCCATCAACCCCGACAGCGGCCATCTTATTGCGTCACTAACGAGAAGGTGACGAGGGGAGATGATCCTGTGTGGACATCTGGTCATCTGATAGCGGCATAATGTCCCCTCACTGTCCAGAATGGAATGACAGAGACCTGGAAATCGGGAAAGATGTTTTTGGATAAGCCCCGCTCGGTCTGGGGATAATCAAGTTAAAAGTTTGATTCCTTGTCTAGTTCATGTTTAACCCTTTGACCTCCGCACCCTGTCCACCAGCATCCTACATTTCCAACAATACTAGCATAGCAAAAACTTAACCCTTTGACTCCCTCACCCTATCCACCAGCTTCCTGCAGGAAGCTGGTGGATAAGGTGATGGAGTCAAAGAGTTAAGTTTTTGCAGTTGGTGGATAAGGTACGGGAGTCAAAGGGTTAATGTGCTGACTTTGAGAGGCGGGGATGGATTGTTCAACACCCCATCTGATTTATGTATCTTGAGCCAGAGATCTTTACACAAGATTGTTGGAGAAATATCTGGGATGGAGCTGGTAAGTAGGTATGGTGATTCTTATTTCGTCGCATGATTTACTTTAAATTTGAAGCTTAATTCTTTCTCATTCATTTCGTCATCTATTGGTTATTATCTTTTTAAAATTCAGCTGTTTTCTTATCATTTATCGCGTGAGCTACAGGTCGCTGAGAGAGGAGGTCTGGCCGGCGTCCTTGTGCTTGCGAGAGAAGTGCGAGTACAAATGTGTGATCTTACCAAAAAGTATCAAACAGAAGAATGTAATGCAAAACTGAGCTGGAATTCACACGCTTTTAGAGAAAAATGGTTGCCACATCTGTCCCTGCTTTCAGATGAAGTTTGATGTGACTTTTGGCTTCTTTACGAGATGTATGCATGGTTTCTGTGTGAACTGCCTGTTTATATTTGAATGTTCGTCTTGTATATAATTGATAGTGACTGTAAATTCGTGCACATAGAACCTTTGATGAAGATGCAGGCGTGTTGCATGTGTTTTGAACTTTGGGTCTCGTGTGGATAATCTTGCTTAGCTAATGCGTTTATCGTTGACTTCTTGCAAATGGCATATACAAATAAATTTAAAACAAACAAACAAACAAACAAACAAACAAACAAACAAGCAAGCAAGCAAACAAACAAACAAACAAACACCAACAACAACTAAAATCTGACACTGCACAAATGAAATAACTATATTATTTTAAAAACATAACAGACTACTAGATATGACGTATGTATATGAGTTTTGCTCAATCCACTGTATACAAATCTTGTTCAGTTTTCTCAATGATATTGTAACACTGCTCATCAAACATTGTATTTATCTGTATTTTGTCAAAAAAGAATTAAAAACAAGTTTGAAAAAAAAGTACAAACGTGTGGATGCGCTGCAGAAGCCCTGTCTATTTCGTTCTCTGTCGAAACAACTGCAAAACTCGTTCTCTCCTTCATAATGTCTCGCATTGACTATTGCAATTCACTCCTGTCTGGTCTTCCTGCCTCCACCATTCACATCCTACAGCGCATTCAAAACAATGCTGTACGCCTTGTACTCAAAAAGAAAAAAAGCTGACCACATATCTCCTCTCCTGGCACAACTTCACTGGCTCCCTGTATCAAAGCGCATACAGTACAAACTAGACACCATGTGCTACAAAAGCCTCAATAACGCAGCCCCCGATTACCTGTCAAGCCTACTTGAGATCTATGTTCCCTCACGTACCCTCCGCTCTGCCTCCGATCCTCTGACTTTTCGCTTTCCACGCACTAAGCTCAATACCTATGGTCCACGAGCCTTCTCTGTTTCTGGTCCACTCTCCTGGAACAAACTTCCTCTCTCAGTCCGTCAGCAACCTACTTTTGCCTCCTTCAAGTCCGCTCTCAAAACTCACCTTTTCTCCTCTGCATAAAATCCTGACCTCACTCAACCCCCCTCTGCAGCCTGTCTCCGCTCGGAGGGGAATCACTTTGTTTTAATATATAATTGTATATGATGTGCTCTCTGTGGTTTTCCATTGGTTTTATTCTTGCTTTTATTGCTTTTATTCTTTTCTCCCCATTTGTTGCCATGCATGTGTGTGTGTGTGTGTGTGTGTG
>CM060308.1:3297474-3309974 GCA_030674185.1 Monoplex corrugatus | reverse complement strand
TGATGATGATGATGATGATGATGATGATATGATGATGATGATAGTAATAATAACAATAACAATATTGATAATAATAATGATAATCAATCAATCAATCAATCAGTCAATCAATCCAAAACAAGTGTGACTACCGGCGTTCAAGCAAACAGGAACCAGAAAAACACGAAAATAGAATCAGAACACGTATTTTATACAACCAGACAAGACAGGCTCCAACTGGCCTTTGTCAAGCGTGAATGAATGTAAGACCACAAACAAACAAACAAACAAACAAACAAACAAACAAACAAACAAAACAAACAAACAAACAAACAAACAAACAATAAACAAACAAACACCAAATACAAAAATGAAGGGAAAAAGACGACACTTCTCTGCTGCTTCATCCAGTGGGGAAGAGGACTAAAAAAACATAAGAAGAATAATCGCTTCTCTAGCACAAAATCCCAAGAAATAAACTCGTAAGTACTTTTGCACTTTACACATGTACTAAATAAAGAACAGGACAGACAATATAATTAACAAAACATAAGGGTTAAGTTTTAACTTTGCTAGCATGGACTAATGACAAGAGTCAAGAAGTTATGACATGCGCAGGTTCTGGACGGTGAGGGAGTCAAAGGTTAAGTTTTACTTTCTAGCATGGTTGAAATGCAGGAAACTGGTGGACAGGGTGAGGGAGTCAAAGGGTTAAGTTTTACTTTGCTAGCATGGTTGACAATGCAGGAGCTGGTGGACAGGGTGAGGGAGTCAAAGGGTTAAGTTTTTACTTTGCTAGCATGGTTGACAATGCAGGATGCTGGTGGACAGGGTGAGGGAGTCAAAGGGTTAAGTTTTTACTTTGCTAGCATGGTTGACAATGCAGGATGCTGGTGAACAGGGTGAGTGAGTCAAAGGGTTAAGTTTTTAACTTTGCTAGCATGGTTGACAATGCAGAATGCTGGTGGACAGGGTGAGTGAGTCAAAGGGTTAAGTTTTTAGCTTTGCTAGCATGGTTGACAATGCAGGATGCTGGTGGACAGGGTGAGTGAGTCAAAGGGTTAAGTTTTAACTTTACTAGCATGGTTGACAATGCAGGAAGCTGGTGGACAGGGTGAGGAGTCAAAGGGTTAAGTTTTTACTTTACTAGCATGGTTGACAATGCAGGAAGCTGGTGGACAGGGTGAGTGAGGGAGTCAAAGGGTTAAGTTTTAACTTTGCTAGCATGGTTGACAATGCAGGAAGCTGGTGGACAGGGTGAGGGAGTCAAAGGGTTAAGTTTTTACTTTGCTAGCATGGTTGACAATGCAATGCTGGACAGGGTGAGGAGTCAAAGGTTAAGTTTTACTTTGCTAGCATGGTTGACAATGCAGGAAGCTGGTGGACAGGGTGAGGGAATCAAAGGTTAAAACATACGTTGCAGGTTTTGCTGGAAGCCTCGTTCGCTTTTCGAGGAGTCAAGGAGTTAAGTTTTTACTTTGCTAGCATGGTTGACAATGCAGGAAGCTTGTGGACAGGGTGAGGGAGTCAAAGGGTTAAGTTTTTACTTTGCTAGCATGGTTGACAATGCAGGAAGCTGGTGACAGGGTGAGGAATCAAAGGGTAAAAACAAACCGTTGCCAAGGTTTTGCTGATAAGCCTCTCTTCGCCTTTTCGCCAGACTGCAAGAGAGAACGCCTTTTCGCCAGCTGCAAGAGAGAACGCCTTTTCCCCAGACTGCAAGAGAGAACGCCTTTTCGCCAGACTGCAAGAGAGAACGCCTTTTCGCCAGACTGCAAGAGAGAACGCCTTTTCCCCAGACTACAAGAGAGAACGCCTTTTCCCCAGACTGTAAGAGAGAACGCCTTTTCCCCAGACTGTAAGAGAGAACGCCTTTTCGCCAGACTGCAAGAGAGAACGCCTTTTCGCCAGACTGCAAGAGAGAACGCCTTTTCCCCAGACTGTAAGAGAGAACGCCTTTTCCCCAGACTGCAAGAGAGAACGCCTTTTCCTCAGACTGCAAGAGAGAACGGCCTTTTTCCCAGACTGCAAGAAAGAACGCCTTTTCGCCAGACTGCAAGAGAGAACGCCTTTTCGCCAGACTGCAAGAGAGAACGCCTTTTCACCAGACTGCAAGAAAGAACGCCTTTTCCCCAGACTGCAAGACAGAAACGCCTTTTCCCCAGACTGCATGACAGAACGCCTTTTCGCCAGACTGAAGAGAGAACGCCTTTTCCCCAGACTGCAAGAGAGAACGCCTTTTCCCCAGACTGCAAGAGAGAACGCCTTTTCCCCAGACTGCAAGAGAGAACGCCTTTTCCCCAGACTGCAAGAGAGAACGCCTTTTTCCCAGACTGCAAGAGAGAACGCCTTTTCCCCGACTGCAAGAGAGAACGCCTTTTCCCCAGACTGCAAGAGAGAACGCCTTTTCCCCAGACTGCAAGAGAGAACGCTTTTCCCCAGACTGCAAGAGAGAACGCCTTTTCCCCAGACTGCAAGAGAAGAAGCGTTTTTCCCCAGACTGCAAGAGAGAACGCGTTTTCCCCAGACTGCAAGAGAGAACGCCTTTTCCCCAGACTGCAAGAGAGAACGCCTTTTCCGCCAGACTGCAAGAGAGAACGCCTTTTCCCCAGACTGCAAGAGAGAACGCCTTTTCCCACGACTGCAATGAGAGAACGCCTTTTCCCCAGACTGTAAGAGAGAACGCCTTTTCCCCAGACTGCAAGAGAGAACGCCTTTTCACCAGACTACAAGACAGAACGCCTTTTCCCAGACTGCAAGAGAGAACGCCTTTTCGCCAGACTGCAAGAGAGAACACCTTTTCACCAGACTACAAGAGAGAACGCCTTTTCGCCAGACTGCAATAGAGAACGCCTTTTCCCCAGACTGCAAGAGAGAACGCCTTTTCACCAGACTGCAAGAGAGAGCGCCTTTTCGCCAGACTGCAAGAGAGAACGCCTTTTCGCCAGACTACAAGAGAGAACGCCTTTTCGCCAGACTGCAAGAGAGAACGCCTTTTTGACCAGACTGCAAGAGAGAACGCCTTTTCCCCAGACTACAAGAGAAAACGCCTTTTCGCCAGACTGCAAGAGAGAACACCTTTTCACCAGACTACAAGAGAGAACGCCTTTTCGCCAGACTGCAATAGAGAACGCCTTTCCCCCAGACTGCAAGAGAGAACGCCTTTTCACCAGACTGCAAGAGAGAGCGCCTTTTCGCCAGACTGCAAGAGAGAACGCCTTTTCGCCAGACTGCAAGAGAGAACGCCTTTTCCCCAGACTGCAAGAGAGAACGCCTTTTCGCCAGACTGCAAGACAGAACGCATTTTCCCCAGACTGCAAGAGAGAAGGCCTTTTCCCCAGACTGCAAGAGAGAACGCATTTTCCCCAGACTGCAAGAGAGAAGGTTGTTGATACCTGAGTGGTGTGGAAGGTTTGTGGGTCACGACCACCTCTGACGGGTGACCCCATGGCGACTTGACATTTCTGCCTCCTGAGGTATTTCTGTCCTGGGAATGTTGGCTTCATGAACTTAGGGTTGTGATGTGGTAGGGAGCAGGAATGAAGGACATGTCATCAACGTCACTGAGACAGCTTAGAAATTTGGACTGCACTCACGTACACACACACACACACACACACACACACACACACACACACACACACAACACACCACACCACACACACACCAACACACACACACACACCACACCACACACACACACATAACTCACACACACACACACACTATCACACACACACATACACATACTCACACACACATATACTCTCTCTCACTCTCAAAAACACATACATGTACACACATGCATGCACAACCACACACACACACATACACACACATACACACACAACATACACACACACACATACACACACACACATACTCACACACACACACACACACACACAAACACACACACATACTCACACACACATATACTCTCTCTCACACACACAAAAACACATACACACATGCACACACAACACACACACACACACACACAACACAACCCCACAAACAATCACACACACATACAGATACAAACAAACAAACAAACAAACAAACAAACAAACAACAACAAACAAACAAACACACACACATACTCTCTCACACACACACACACACACAAACACACATACTCACACACACACTCTCTCTCACACACACACACAAACACACATACTCACACAGACACACTCTCTCTACCACACACACATAATCGCACACACACACATACTCACACACATATACTCACACACACATACACACACACACACATGCATACCACACACACACATACACATAACACATACACACATACACACACACATACTCACACACACAGGCACACACTTAAAGCGCTACATTCACGTCAACTTGCTATTCAAATAGACATTGCAAGCAAAGCGTGGCAACATTACAGTCAATTTCATTTCGTGCTGTCACTGGCAGCCAATGTAGATTTCATAGACCGCTGTTTTGCACTGCAGCGTTTATTCTACAGTAGGACAAGTCCAACTGTGCTGTTTTGGATTGGTTGGAGTTTGGAAAAGCTTACATGTATTGTCACAGAACCCAGGTAATGGAGAGTACAGTAATCTAGTCTCATCATCATCATCATCATCATCATCAAGTGCCTTGCCACATGGCGTTGGCGATCATGGCCCTCCATATGTATCTATCCTTGTCGCCGCAAGCACACCTTCCACCCTCTCCGTCCTCAGCCACTCTGCAAGTCCGTCCAATATTTCTTCACTGGTTCGACCTGGTGCTCTCTTTCCCTCCAGCTTTCCTGTTGTGACCAGGTGCTCCAATTCCCCTTTCCTCATAAAATTGCCTATAAATGTTGCCTGTCTTTTCCTAATCTTCCTTATGAATGATCTGATGAGTAATGTAGTCTGGACAGAATAAAAGACACACAGAGCTCTTTTATGGAACAAGCTGAAAGAAATGGGCAGTTTTGGCTTGGTTGTAGATGGGTGGAGAGACAGGACTGGCTGACTAAGCTAGCAGTGGAACGACAGAGTCTTGGTAGTATGTTTCCTCTGGTCCTGGAGTTGTCTGTCGCTAACTTCGCCATTAACATCCATCTTGCCATTTTGTTTATTTATTTGATGAGTCATGCGTGTAAACTTGTACTTAGTTTTCGTTAATGCTGATCATTTATTTCACTTCCCCAACTGGTTTCCTTATCTATTTTCCTGTGGATCTGATCCCGTTGACTTTGTTCATGATTTGTTCTTTGTTTACATCATTGTTCATGTCAAATTTGTCAAAGCGTGATGGAAAGCTCTATTCTCTCTCTCTCTCTCTCTCTCTCTCTCTCTCCTCTTTCTCTCTGTCTCTGTCTCTGTCTGTCTCTGTCTGTCTCTCTCTGTGTCTCTGTCTCTGTCTTTGTCTCTCTCTCTCTCTCTCTCTATCTGCCTCTCTCATCTCACTCTCCTTAACACACGCAATCCGGCACACACCACACACAAACTACACATGACGCATACATATTCACATACACATGACAAATACATAAACACCGCGCGTGCAGCGATATAATTTTTCTTCTCTTTCCCCATCTTGTCACACATCACCTTCATGTTGTATTTGTCTGTTTCGTCTGTTTGTGTTGTTGTTTGTCTGTTTTCTCTGCTGTTATCGCTTTCGTTCTCTCTTTAGTCTACAGCTACCCCAGTACATACACGCTGTATGTGTGTATGTTAATATGATACTCGCGGTTGTGTTATGGTTGGTTTCTGATGTCATCCGTCTGTGTTGTGTGGTATGGTTGGGTTTCTACGTCTTGATGTACTATGAACGTCTGTGTTGTGTGTATGTGGTTACTGATGTTCGTCTGTTGGTTGTTGGTTATGATTATGTCTGTCGTGTGTTGGTCTTGTTGTGGTATGGTTTGGTATGATTTACCGTGTTGTGTGGTTACTGAGTCTTCGTCTGTGTTGTGTGGTATGGTTTGGTTTGATGTTACCTGTTGATGGTTTTACATGTCCGTCTGTTGTTGGTATGGTTTGGTTACTGATGTTATCGCTGGTGTTGTGTGGTATGTTGGTTTACTGATGTATATCGTCTGTGTTGTGTGGTATGGTTTGTTTACTGGTACGTCTGTGTTGTGTGGTATGGTTTGGGTTTATGACTACTGATGGTTTACTATCTTCGTCTGTGTTGTGTGGTATGGTTTGGGTTTACTGATGTTATCGTCTGTGTTGTGTGGTATGGTTTGGGTTTACTGATGTCTACCGTCTGTGTTGTGTGGTATGGTTTGGGTTTACTGATGTATATCGTCTGTGTTTGTGTGTGGTATGGTTTGGGTTTATGATGTATATCGTCTGTGTTGTGTGGTATGGTTTGGGTTTACTGATGTCTACCGTCTGTGTTGTGTGGTATGGTTTGGGTTTACTGATGTATATCGTCTGTGTTGTGTGGTATGGTTTGGGTTTACTGATGTATATCGTCTGTGTTGTGTGGTATGGTTTGGGTTTACTGATGTCTACCGTCTGTGTTGTGTGGTATGGTTTGGGTTTACTGATGTCTACGTCTGTGTTGTGTGGTATGGTTTGGGTTTACTGATGTCTACCGTCTGTGTTGTGTGGTATGGTTTGGGTTTACTGATGTCTACCGTCTGTGTTGTGTGGTATGGTTTGGGTTACTGTGTCTACCGTCTGTGTTGTGTGGTATGGTTTGGGTTTACTGATGTATATCGTCTGTGTTGTGTGGTATGGTTTGGGTTTACTGATGTATATCGTCTGTGTTGTGTGGTATGGTTTGGGTTTACTGATGTCTACCGTCTGTGTTGTGTGGTATGGTTTGGGTTTACTGATGTCTCGTCTGTGTTGTGTGGTATGGTTTGGGTTTACTGATGTATATCGTCTGTGTTGTGTGGTATGGTTTGGGTTTACTGATGTATATCGTCTGTGTTGTGTGGTATGGTTTGGGTTTACTGATGTATGCCGTCTGTGTTGTGTGGTATGGTTTGGGTTTACTGATGTCTACGTCTGTGTTGTGTGGTATGGTTTGGGTTTACTGATGTCTACCGTCTGTGTTGTGTGGTATGGTTTGGGTTTACTGATGTCTACCGTCTGTGTTGTGTGTGTAGGTTTGGTTTACTGATGTTATCGTCTGTGTTGTGTGGTATGGTTTGGGTTTACTGATGTCTACCGTCTGTGTTGTGTGGTATGGTTTGGGTTTACTGATGTCTACCGTCTGTGTTGTGTGGTATGGTTTGGGTTTACTGATGTATATCGTCTGTGTTGTGTGGTATGGTTTGGGTTTACTGATGTATATCGTCTGTGTTGTGTGGTATGGTTTGGGTTTACTGATGTCTCCGTCTGTGTGTTGTGTGGTATGGTTTGGGTTTACTGATGTCTAGCCGTCTGTGTTGTGTGGTATGGTTTGGGTTTACTGATGTCTATCGTCTGTGTTGTGTGGTATGGTTTGGGTTTACTGATGTCTACCGTCTGTGTTGTGTGGTATGGTTTGGGTTTACTGATGTCTCCGTCTGTGTTTTGTTGTGTATGGTTTGGGTTTTACTGATGTCTACCGTCTGTGTTGTGTGGTATGGTTTGGGTTTACTGATGTTATCGTCTGTGTTGTGTGGTATGGTTTGGGTTTACTGATGTCTACCGTCTGTGTTGTGTGGTATGGTTTGGGTTTACTGATGTCTACCGTCTGTGTTGTGTGGTATGGTTTGGGTTTACTGATGTCTACCGTCTGTGTTGTGTGGTATGGTTTGGGTTTACTGATGTCTACCGTCTGTGTTGTGTGGTATGGTTTGGGTTTACTGATGTCTACCGTCTGTGTTGTGTGGTATGGTTTGGGTTTACTGATGTCTGCCGTCTGTGTTGTGTGGTATGGTTTGGGTTTACTGATGTATATCGTCTGTGTTGTGTGGTATGGTTTGGGTTTACTGATGTCTGACCGTCTGTGTTGTGTGGTATGGTTTGGGTTTACTGATGTCTCCGTCTGTGTTGTGTGGTATGGTTTGGGTTTACTGATGTATATCGTCTGTGTTGTTGTGGTATGGTTTGGGTTTACTGATGTATCGTCTGTGTTGTGTGGTATGGTTTGGGTTTACTGATGTTCCGCTGTGTTGGTGGTATGGTTTGGGTTTACTGATGTCTACCGTCTGTGTTGTGTGGTATGGTTTGGGTTTACTGATGTCTGCCGTCTGTGTTGTGTGGTATGGTTTGGGTTTACTGATGTCTGCCGTCTGTGTTGTGTGGTATGGTTTGGGTTTACTGATGTATATCGTCTGTGTTGTGTGGTATGGTTTGGGTTTTACTGATGTATATCGTCTGTGTTGTGTGGTATGGTTTGGGTTTACTGATGTATATCGTCTGTGTTGTGTGGTATGGTTTGGGTTTTATTGATGTATATCGTCTGTGTTGTGTGGTATGGTTTGGGTTTACTGATGTCTACCGTCTGTGTTGTGTTGTGTGGTTTGGGTTTACTGATGTATATCGTCTGTGTTGTGTGGTATGGTTTGGGTTTACTGATGTATATCGTCTGTGTTGTGTGGTGTGGTTGGGTTTATTGATGTATATCGTCTGTGTTGTGTGGTGTGGTTTGGTTTACTGATGTATATCGTCTGTGTTGTGTGGTGTGGTTTGGGTTTACTGATGTCTGCCGTCTGTGTTGTGGTGTGGTTTGGGTTTATTGATGTATATCGTCTGTGTTGTGTGGTGTGGTTTGGGTTTACTGATGTATATCGTCTGTGTTGTGTGGTATGGTTTGGGTTTACTGATGTCTGCCGTCTGTGTTGTGTGGTATGGTTTGGGTTTACTGATGTATATCGTCTGTGTTGTGTGGTATGGTTGGGTTTACTGATGTCTGCCGTCTGTGTTGTGTGGTATGGTTTGGGTTTACTGATGTATATCGTCTGTGTTGTGTGGTATGGTTTGGTTTACTGATGTCTGCCGTCTGTGTTGTGTGTATGGTTTGGGTTACTGATGTATACCGTCTGTGTTGTGTGGTATGGTTTGGGTTTACTGATGTATATCGTCTGTGTTGTGTGTATGGTTTGGGTTTACTGATGTATATCGTCTGTGTTGTGTGGTATGGTTTGGGTTTACTGATGTATATCGTCTGTGTTGTGTGGTATGGTTTGGGTTTATTGATGTATATCGTCTGTGTTGTGTGGTATGGTTTGGGTTTATGATGTATATCGTCTGTGTTGTGTGGTATGGTTTGGGTTTATGATGTATACGTCTGTGTTGTGTGGTATGGTTTGGGTTTACTGGTGTATATCGTGTGTTGTGTGGTATGGTTTGGTTTACTGATGTATATCGTCTGTGTTGTGTGGTATGGTTTGGGTTTACTGTGTATATCGTGTGTTTTTGGTATGGTTTGGGTTTACTAGTGTTACTCGTCTGTGTTGTGTGGTATGGTTTGGGTTTACTGATGTATATCGTCTGTATTGTGTGGTGTGGTTTGGGTTTTATGTGTATATCGTCTGTGTGTGTGTATGGTTTGGGTTTATGATGTATATCGTCTGTGTTGTGTGGTATGGTTTGGGTTTACTGTGTATATCGTGTGTTGTGTGGTATGGTTTGGATTTACTGATGTATATCGTCTGTGTTGTGTGGTATGGTTTGGGTTTACTGGTGTATATCGTTGTGTTTTTGTGTATGGTTTGGGTTTACTGTGTATATCGTCTGTGTTGTGTGGTATGGTTTGGGTTTATTGATGTATATCGTGTTGTGTTGTGTGGTATGGTTTGGGTTTATTGATGTATATCGTCTGTGTTGTGTGGTTTGGGTTTATTGATGTATATCGTGTGTTGTGTGGTATGGTTTGGTTTATTGATGTATATCGTGTGTGTTGTGGTATGGTTTGGGTTTATGATGTATATCGTCTGTTGTGTGGTGTTTGGGTTTATGATGTATATCGTGTGTTGTGTGGTATGGTTTGGGTTTACTGATGTATATCGTCTGTGTTGTGTGGTTGGTTTGGGTTTACTGTGTATATCGTGTGTTGTGTGGTATGGTTTGGGTTTACTGTGTATATCGTCTGTGTTGTGTGGTATGGTTTGGGTTTACTGATGTATATCGTCTGTGTTGTGTGGTGTGGTTTGGGTTTACTGATGTATATCGTCTGTGTTGTGTTGTGTGGTTTGGGTTTATTGATGTATATCGTCTGTGTTGTGTGGTATGGTTTGGGTTTATTGATGTATACTCGTCTGTGTTGTGTGGTATGGTTTGGGTTTACTGATGTATATCGTCTGTGTTTGTGTGTATGGTTTGGGTTTATGATGTTATCGTCTGTGTTGTGTGGTATGGTTTGGGTTTATGATGTATATCGTCTGTGTTGTGTGGTATGGTTTGGGTTTACTGATGTATATCGTCTGTGTTGTGTGGTATGGTTTGGGTTTATGATGTATATCGTGTTGTGTGGTATGGTTTGGGTTTATTGTGTATATCGTCTGTGTTGTGTGATGGTTTGGGTTTATGATGTATATCGTCTGTGTTGTTTGTATGGTTTGGGTTTACTGATGTATATCGTTGTTGTGTGGTATGGTTTGGGTTTACTGATGTATATCGTCTGTGTTGTGTGTATGGTTTGGGTTTACTGAGTGTAATCGTCTGTGTTGTGTGGTATGGTTTGGGTTTACTGTTGTATATCGCTGTGTTGTGTGGTATGGTTTGGGTTTATGTGTATATCGTCTGTGTTGTGTGGTATGGTTTGGGTTTACTGATGTATATCGTCTGTGTTGTGTGGTATGGTTTGGGTTTACTGATGTATATCGTGTGTTTGTGTGGTTTGGTTTGGGTTTACTGTGTATTTCGACTTCTTTGTAGTGTGTCATATCTAGGGTTCATATTGTAAATGACTGTGTTAGTGTACTTGGTTAGGTAATCGTCGTTGTGTGTTGTGGTTTTCTTCATTATACTGTCAACGTCTTGTGTGTAGCGTAGTGTTTGGGTCATTATCTTATAGTCATATCGTCTCATCATATTGATATTATCGTTACTGATTGTCATACGTCGTGTTGTGTGGTCATGGTTCGTGGGTTATACTGATCGTCATATCGTCGTGTTTGTGTCGATCGTAGGTTTATATTATAATCGTCCTGTCATTGTTCATGATATCTATTGGATACATATCATATATATCATCTCATGTTGTGTGTCATGTTGGGTTTCTGTGTATATCGTCGTCGTGTGTGGTGTGGGTTATCTCATGATATATATCGTCAGTTATATGTTAGTATTTAGGTTATATATATACGTCGTGTGTGTGTGGTTGGTTTGGGTATTATCATATATATCGTTCCTGTTTGTGTGGTTGGGAAATGAGATTAACTTGGGCGGAATGTCAGTACGAGTATTCGTCTGTGTTGTGTGGGTATGGTTTGGGTTTACTGATGTATATCGTCTGTGTTGTGTGGTATGGTTTGGGTTTACTGATGTATATCGTCTGTGTTGTGTGGTATGGTTTGGGTTTATTGATGTATATCGTCTGTGTTGTGTGGTATGGTTTGGGTTTACTGATGTATATCGTCTGTGTTGTGTGGTTGGTTGGGTTTACTGATGTATATCGTCTGTGTTGTGTGGTATGGTTTGGGTTTATTGATGTATATCGTCTGTGTTGTGTGGTATGGTTTGGGTTTACTGATGTTATCGTCTGTGTTTGTTGTGTATGGTTTGGGTTTATTGATGTATTCGTCTGTGTTGTGTGGTATGGTTTGGGTTTACTGATGTATATCGTCTGTGTTGTGTGGTATGGTTTGGGTTACTGATGTATATCCGTTCTGTGTTGTGTGGTATGGTTTTGGGTTTATTGATGTATATCGTCTGTGTTGTGTGGGATGGTTTGGGTTTACTGATGTATATCGTCTGTGTTTGTGTGTTGGTTTGGGTTTACTGATGTATATCGTCTGTGTTGTGTGGTATGGTTTGGGTTTACTGATGTATATCGTCGTGTTGTGTGGTATGGTTTGGGTTTACTGATGTATATCGTCTGTGTTGTGTGGTATGGTTTGGGTTTACTGATGTATATCGTCTGTGTTGTGTGGTATGGTTTGGGTTTATTGATGTATATCGTCTGTGTTGTGTGGTATGGTTTGGGTTTACTGATGTATATCGTCTGTGTTGTGTGGTATGGTTTGGGTTTACTGATGTATATCTGTGTTGTGTTGTGTGGTTTGGGTTTATTGGTGTATATCGTCTGTAGTTTGAGCTATCTATTATAGGTAGGTGTGTGCATTAGCAAGGGCAAGTTTGAAAAATGACTTTTAGTCTGTAACATCTAGCGTTGAAGAAGTAGAACTCGTCGTTTGTTTCGTGGTTTTCTTTCATTATACCTGTCAACTCTTCTGCATCATAGCGTATGCTGTATAATGAGCCATTCATCATTATAATCATCATCATCATCATCAATCATCATTATCGTCATTGTCATCGTCGTTGTCGTTGTCATTGTTGTCGTCGTCATCGTCATCATCATCATCGTCGTCGTCGTCTTGTCGTCGTCGTCGTAGTCGTCATCACCATCATCATCATCACCATCATCATCATCAT
>CM060308.1:3289974-3292474 GCA_030674185.1 Monoplex corrugatus | reverse complement strand
ACAATAACCAGGTTTTAGTCCGACTATCAAGACTCAGACTATACACTCTGTTCATTTGAAGACGTGTATGCTATTATTTTGTTTATTGGTTATTTGTTATCCATTGTAATCTAATATCTCTTCAATAAGTTATTTCTACGTTGACTGTGTAATTTTCTTTTCATCGTTTTGCTACAATTTTGTTATCTTTACTTCGTAGTCTAAGTAATTGCGTAATTTTCTTTCTGCCCATCTCTCCTGTACACAGAAAATCAAAGTATTCATTATTATCGACTATAAATAACAGTCAATAGAAAGTTGGAGATAAACTAGTATCAGAATGCGACAACAATCCCAAGTCAAGTTTTTGCAATGGAATTGTAGATCCCTTTCCACCAATTCAGCATACTTGGAGCATTTCCTGACATCAAATAGATGTGAAGTTTTGATTCTGCAGTCGATGAATGTTGTTGCAACCAAGCTTCCCAATTTCCCCAATTATTACTATCCTCCAGTCTATGAATGTGGGAATCACGGGAAGAAGGTATCCACCGCGATATACATACTCAAAGAGTTACAATACTGCTTACTTACTTCCCCGGTTTTGAAATCAAGCGACGATTTGCACGCTTGTGCTGCCACTGTCCAATTAAGCAATTCTTTAAACATCAACGTTTTATCAGTGTACCTGCCAACAGGTCCAAATGACCGCAACACAGGATGGCTGCGCACGATCCAAGATCAGCAGCGTAGTAAATGGCTAATAGGTGGAGACTTTAATTCCCACTCCCCATTTTGGGAAAAGAACTGTTCTAACTGTTACGAGCAATCGTTTGGTAGAAAATATCGTTGATAGTTCGCTTTACCTTCTAAATGATGGTAGTGTCACTAGGATCTCTGATGTCTCCAAACACAGGGCGACAGCCATCGATTTGACTCTGATATCACCAGAATTAGCACCATCCTGTACCTGGGAAACTCACAGAGACACTTTGGGAAGCGATCATCTACCTATCATCATAACCATAACTGACAAAAACATCAGGATGAAAGACAGCTCTCCTGATATTATTCCAAAATATAATTACAAGCGTGCAGACTGGTCCTTATTTCGAACTGCTCTTGCTAATCAGGATTACAGGCATTATGAAAATGAAAATGTAGACATTATGTTTTCTAAATTCCAAGAGTCAATTCTAGCTGCTGCAGACGTATCAATTCCGAAACTCAAAACTTCTAAATCGAATAATCGATTGGGTAATGTTTGGTGGACAGAGGCATGTGAGAAAGCAGTTCAATATAAAAAGGGAGAAATTCAAAATCTACATCAAAAGCCGGAAACCTGAAGATCATGTGGAAATGAAAAAAGCTAACATCCAATGTAACAAAATCATTGCTGAAGCAAAGAAAGATTATTGGGCATCATTCTGCAAAAAAGAAATTTCAGATTTCAAAGATTTCCATAAAGTCTGGACGAAAATGAATCAAATGAAGAATGGAACCAACTTACCTAGGTGTCCGATAATGATAGAAACATGTAACACATTTCCTTCAGACATGGACAAAGCAGAAACCTTTGTGGACTTATTTGCTAAAAACAGTAAAGTTGAAGGTTTATCTCCAGACTGCAAACATCACAGAGAAATGGAAGATAACAACTCAATCTACACTGATCCAATACCTCAGAATGATCTCTGGTTTAATTCTCCAATCACCTTAGAAGAGCTAAAAAACACAATACTGTTTCTACACAACAAAACGAGTTCGGTAGGTGTTGATGCAGTTTCGACTGAAATGATTAAACATCTCCCTGAAAACTATCTTATTTTCCTACACAAAATTTTGCAGAAATGCTGGGTTAGCGGAACTGTACCACAAATCTGGCAAAAGTCTATAGTTATACCGATAGTAAAAGCAGGAAAATCGAAAACTGATAAAAACAGTTACAGACCCATTGCTTTGACGTCCCACACGAGCAAACTAATGGAAAGATTGATCTTAAACAGACTTTTACACTACTGTGATAAAAATAACGTTATTCCGGTAAACCAGGCGGGTTTTAGAAAAGGGAGATCCGCAGTTGAACACCTGGTTAAACTTACGACTCAGATCAAACAACAGTTTGCCCGCAGAAAAAGTGTTTTAGCTACTTTCTTTGATGTAAAAAAAGCTTACGATCAAGTTTGGCATAAACGTTTATTGTTCAAGCTAAAATCTGTTGGTTTATCTGGCAATATGTACAATTACATTAAATCTTTTTTAGCTAACAGAACAATACAGGCTAGAGTGGGAGCTAGTTATTCTACTTCACGACGCCTCGACATGGGGATTCCACAAGGTTCAGTGATAGCACATATTTTATTTAATATCCTTATACAGGATCTTCCCAAAGCTTTTTCAAATCGTGTTGTTTTAGTACAGTATGCTGATGATACATGCACTTGGATGAATATCACTTTAAAAAAGACAACTCCACAGAGAACACGGAATTACATCAGGAAATTGTATCAAATTGATCTTG
>CM060308.1:3272474-3284974 GCA_030674185.1 Monoplex corrugatus | reverse complement strand
ATAAAATATCTTTTTACTGTTATATTATAACAATCTACACCTTTGACATGACATAAAATATCTTTTTACTGTTATAACAATCTACCCTTTGACATGACATAAAATGTCTTTTTACTGTGATAAAATCTACACCTTTGACATGACATAAAATGTCTTTTTACTGTTATAACAATGTACACCTTTGACATGACATAAAATGTCTTTTTACTGTTATAACAATCTACACCTTTGACATGACATAAAATTTTCTTTTTACTGTTATAACAATGTACACCTTTGGCATGACGTAAAATGTCTTTTTTCTGTTATAACAATCTACACCTTTGACATGACATGAAATATCTTTTTACTGTTATATTACAACAAGCTACACCTATGACATGACATAAAATATCTTTTCACTGTTATGACAATTTACACCTTTGGCATGACATGAAATATCTTTTTACTGTTATAACAATCTACACCTTTGACATGACATAAAATATCTTTTTACTGTTATTACTATCTACACCTTTGACATGACATAAAATATCTTTTCACGTTATACAATCTACACCTTTGGGATGACATAAAATATCTTTTTACTGTTATTACAATCTACACCTTTGACATGACATAAAATATTTTTTACTGTTATTACAATCTACACCTTTGACATGACATAAAATATCTTTTTACTGTTATTACAATCTACACCTTTGACATGACATAAACATCTTTTTACTGTGATAACAATCTAAACACCTTTGACATGATATAAAATATCTTTTTACTGTTATTACAATCTACACCTTTGACATGACATAAAATATCTTTTTACTGTTAAAAACAATCTACACCTTTGACATGACATAAAATATCTTTTACTGTTATAACAATCTACACACCTTTGACATGATATAAAAATATTTTTACTGTTATTGAAATCTACACCTTTGACATGACATAAAATATCTTTTTAATGTGATAACAATCTACACCTTTGACATGACATAAAATATCTTTTTACTGTTATAACAATCTACACCTTTGACATGACATAAAATATCTTTTTACTGTTATAACAATCTACACCTTTGACATGACATAAAATATATTTTTACTGTTATAACAGTCTACACCTTTGACATGACATAAAATATATTTTTACTGTTATAACAGTCTACACCTTTGACTTGACATAAAATATCTTTTTACTGTTATTACAATCTACACCTTTGGCATGACATAAAATATCTTTTTACTGTTATTACAATCTACACCTTTGACAGACATAAAATGTCTTTTACTGTTATTACAATCTACACCTTTGACATGACATAAAATATCTTTTTACTGTTATATTATAACAATCTACACCTTTGACATGACATAAAATATCTTTTTACTGTTATAACAATCTACAACCTTTGACATGACAAAAATGTCTTTTTTACTGTGATAACAATCTACACCTTTGACATGACATAAAATGTCTTTTTACTGTTATAACAATGTACACCTTTGACATGACATAAAATGTCTTTTTACTGTTATAACAATCTACACCTTTGACATGACATAAAATATCTTTTTACTGTTATAACAATGTACACCTTTGGCATGACGTAAAATGTCTTTTTTCTGTTATAACAATCTACACCTTTGACATGACATGAAATATCTTTTTACTGTTTATTACAACAATCTACACCTATGACATGACATAAAATATCTTTTCACTGTTATGACAATCTACACCTTTGGCATGACATGAAATATCTTTTTACTGTTATAACAATCTACACCTTTGACATGACATAAAATATCTTTTTACTGTTATATTATAACAATCTACACCTTTGACATGACATAAAATATCTTTTTACTGTTATAACAATCTACACCTTTGACATGACATAAAATATCTTTTCACTGTTATAACAATCTACACCTTTGGCATGACATAAAATATCTTTTTACTGTTATTACTATCTACACCTTTGACATGACATAAAATATCTTTTCACTGTTATGACAATCTACACCTTTGGCATGACATAAAATATCTTTTTACTGTTATTACAATCTACACCTTTGACATGACATAAAATATCTTTTTACTGTTATTACAATCTACACCTTTGACATGACATAAAATATCTTTTTACTGTTATTACAATCTACACCTTTGACATGACATAAAATATCTTTTTACTGTTATAACAATCTACACCTTTGACATGACATAAATATCTTTTTACTGTTATAACAATCTACACCTTTGACATGACATAAAATATATTTTTAGTTATAACAATCTACACCTTTGACATGACATAAAATATCTTTTTACTGTTATTACAATCTACACCTTTGACATGACATAAAATATCTTTTTACTGTTATAACAATCTACACCTTTGACATGACATAAAATATCTTTTTACTGTTATAACAATCTACACACCTTTGACATGATATAAAATATATTTTTACTGTTATTACAATCTACACCTTTGACATGACATAAAATATCTTTTTACTGTGATAACAATCTACACCTTTGACATGACATAAAATATCTTTTTACTGTTATTACAATCTACACCTTTGACATGATATAAAATATCTTTTTACTGTTATTACAATCTACACCTTTGACATGACATAAAATATCTTTTTACTGTTATAACAATCTACACACCTTTGACATGATATAAAATATATTTTTACTGTTATAACAATCTACACCTTTGACATGACATAAAATATCTTTTTACTGTTATAACAATCTACACCTTTGACATGACATAAAATACCTTTTTTTTTTTACTGTTATTACAATCTACACCTTTGACATGACATAAAATATCTTTTTACTGTTATTACAATCTACACCTTTGACATGACATAAAATATCTTTTTACTGTGATAACAATCTACACCTTTGACATGACATAAAATATCTTTTTACTGTTATTACAATCTACACCTTTGACATGACATAAAATATCTTTTTACTGTGATAACAATCTACACCTTTGACATGACATAAAATATCTTTTTACTGTTATTACAATCTACACCTTTGACATGATATAAAATATCTTTTTACTGTTATTACAATCTACACCTTTGACATGACATAAATATCTTTTTTACTGTTATAACAACTACACACCTTTGACATGATATAAAATATATTTTTACTGTTATTACAATCTACACCTTTGACATGACATAAAATATCTTTTTACTGTGATAACAATCTACACCTTTGACATGACATAAAATATCTTTTTACTGTTATTACAATCTACACCTTTGACATGACATAAAATATCTTTTTACTGTGATAACAATCTACACCTTTGACATGACATAAAATATCTTTTTACTGTGATAACATTCTACACCTTTGACATGACATAAAATATCTTTTTACTGTTATTACAATCTACACCTTTGACATGACATAAAATGTCTTTTTACTGTTATTACAATCTACACCTTTGACTTGACATAAAATATCTTTTTACTGTTATAACAATCTACTGCTACTACTACTGCTGCTGCTGCTGCTGCTGTGGTTGTAGTTAACCAACGTTGGTAGCTTGTGACCGCTAACTGTGGAGACAACAGTAAAGGCAGCTATGTCAGCTGGTGGCTGGGTGGGCTTCCCAACAGACAGATGGAGGCCTGAGTACAGCAGGACAAGGGTCTTCCATTCTGTCTTGGTCCACAGGCTGGGCTGGACCTGGTCAGTGCACGTTGTGTGGCTATGTCCCGGGGTTTGTCATCTCCCCACCTTGCCATTCGGTTTGTAAACGAGGCAACTGATGACTGGGTCCGAATGGGTCATGCAACGTATGGACAGCCCCCCCTCCCCTTTTACTGGATGAAATGACCACCGATTGGTGTCAGGAGCTTAGGAGGTGACTGTCCAGTGAGTGGTGAGGTATTGGTGTTCTGGGTCACATCCAGCACCCTGAGGCGTTTCGTGTTGACTACTTACTCATCATCATCATTATCATCATCAGGTGCCCTGCCGCATGGCGTTGGCGACCATGGACTTCCATCCATCTCTATCTCTCGTTGTCCCTAGCATCTCTCCCACCCTCCTCATCTCCAGCCACTTTGCAAGTCCGTCCATCATTTTCTCCCTGGGTCTACCTGGTGCTCTCTTTCCCTCCAGCTTTCCCGTTGTGACCAGGTGCTCCAAATCCCCCTTCCTCATAAAATGGCCTATAAATGTTGCGTCTTTTCCTAATCTTCCTTATGAGTGATCTACTTGTGTCTGCCTCCATCAAGACTGTCTCGTTTGTTTTCTTTGCTGTCCACGGAACTCTCAAAATTCTTCTTAGAAATCACATCTCGGCTGCCTCAATCTTGTTCTGGCTTTGCTTGCTGACTGTCCACGCCTCGCATCCGTACAACAGTATTGGTTCTATATAACATTCAAGGACTCTCTTCCTGATGTTAATTGATAGGCATTTGTTAGTAAGAATGTTTGTCATCTTCTTGAATGCTGTTTTAGCTTGGCCGATTCTGCCAGCTATTTCCGATGTGCATCTGCCGTCTGATGAAATGACCGTTATGAAATGACTACTCACTACTACTAAAAAAAAAAAAAAAAAAAAAAAAAAAGAAAGAAAGAAAAAATAAGCAAAAAATTCTACTTACTACTACTACTACTACATTACTACCACTTCCTACTACTCATACTACTTTTTACCATTGATCTACTACTGCTACTTACTACTACTGCTTTTGCTACCTTCTATCTTGTTACTACTACCAGTTCTGTTCAGTGGTCAGGCGAGGTGTTATAACAGCCATGGATTGAAGATGTGACGTCTGCAACATCAAAACTGATCTGTTCGCTGCCCAGCTTAACCCTTTCATTCCTGCAGTCTCTCAATAATCTGCAAAATTTAACTTCACTCCCCTCACCCTATCCACCAGCATCTTTCATTCCCTCACCCTATCCACCAGCATCTTTCACTCCCTCACCCTATCCACCAGCACCTTTCACTCCCTCACCCTATCCACCAGCATCTTTCACTCCCTCACCCTATCCACCAGCATCTTTCACTCCCTCACCCTATTCCACCAGCACCTTTCACTCCCTCACCCTATTCACCAGCACCTTTCACTCCTCACCCTATCCACCAGCACCTTTCACTCCCTCACCCTATTCACCAGCATCTTTCACTCCCTGACCTCATCTACCAGTTTTCTGCAGGAAACTGGTGGATAGAATGATAGTCAAAGGGTTAAGTTTTGATTTGCTGTCATGGCTGACAATGCAGGAAGCTGGTGGATAGGAAGAAGGAGCGAGAGGGTTAACTTTTTGTTTTGTTATCATGGCTTACGATACAGGATGCTGGTAGATAGCGTGAGGGAGTCAAAGGGTTAATATCCCAATCATTCTGATGGTGCCAGCTTAGTGTTTCACAGAGTTTTGCCCCCCCCCCCTCCACTCCCTCCATTTCAAGACCTTGGCAGCGTATGGCTCCAGATAACAGAAGACAGATTGGGCGGAGCGAATGTGGAATTGTCCGGGTCTTTTGAATCTCTCTAGAACAAACTCCAAAATAAACTAATCATGTGTCGAACGTAATCAACGAAATAGATATATCATAAATATAATATATAATAATATTACAATATTTATATAGCGCAAAATCTCGATAAAAATCCTCCCCCTTGCCCCCTCTCCCTCCCCCTTGCCCCCTCTCCCTCCCCCTTGCCCCCTCTCCCTCCCCCCCACCTCTATCTCGCGGCTGTGATGCGATATGGGGAAAAGAGACAAAAGGGAGGTAAGCCGCGCCCTGTCCGTCGAAGGATCGAAGGGAGGGAATCAGCAAAGAACAAGATCACCTTCAGTCTTCAAGTGGTTGTGGACATAATCAGCAGATGTGATCAACGACATGATCATAACTAAGACAGACCACTCCAGGCCCGCCCGACCTTCACCCCGTGGCTTTGAACTCTGACCTCTCCAAATTGGGACTGGGAGGTGACGGCCAGCAACGTGTTACCGGCGCCTCACCAAACACCTGTAGGAACGGCGTTCATGATCCGTATCGGCCATTGTTCTAACTTCCTATCTTCTCCACCCTGGGTTAGATGCCTATCTCCCCCCTAACGTCTCTCTCTGTGTCTGTCTGTCTGTCTGTCTGTCTGTCTCTCTCTCTGTCTGTCTGTCTGTCTCTCTGTTTCTCTCTCTGTCTCTCTGTTTTTCTCTCTGTCTCCTCTCTCTCTCTCTCTCTCTCTCTCTCTCTCTGTCTCTGTTTTTCTGTTTCTCTCTCTGTCTCTCTGTTTTTCTCTCTGTCTCCCTCTCCCTCTCTCTCTTTCTCGCTCTGTCTGTTTCTCTGTTTCTCTGTTTCTCTCTCTCTCTGTTTCTCTCTCTGTCTCTCTGTTTTTCTCTCTGTCTCCCCCCCTCTCTCTCTTTCTCGCTCTGTCTGTTTCTCTGTTTCTCTCTCTCTCTCTCTCTCTCTCTGTGTTTCTCTCTCTGTCTCTCTGTTTTCCTCTCTGTCTCCTCTCTCTCTCTTTCTCGCTCTGTCTGTTTCTCTGTTTCTCTCTCTCTCTCTGTCTCTCTCTCTCTCTGTTTCTCTCTGTTTCTCTCTCTCTCTCCCTCTGTTTTTCTCCCTGTCTCTCTGTTTTTCTCTCTGTCTCCCCCCCCCCTCTCTCTTTCTCGCTCTGTTTCTCTCTCTCTCTGTCTGTCTCTGTCTCTCTGTCTGTCTGTCTCCCTCTCTCTCTCTTTCTCGCTCTGTCTGTTTCTCTGTTTCTCTCTCTCTCTCTGTCTCTGTTTCTCTCTGTCTCCCTCTCCGTCTCTCTGTCCCTCTATTTTTCTCTCTGTCTCCCCCCCCTCTCTCTCTTTCTCGCTCTGTCTGTTTCTCTGTTTCTCTCTCTCTCTCTCTTTTTCTGTTTCTCTCTGTTTTTCTCTCTGTCTCCCTCTCTCTCTCTTTCTCGCTCTGTCTGTTTCTCTGTTTCTCTGTTTCTCTGTCTCTCTGTCTCTCTCTCTCTCCTCATTCTCTCTCTGCCCTTTTCTTTCTAAAGTGGGACCAGAGACATGTATTGAGAGATCGGCAAATCACATCTGTCCCTGACGTCCCATGGTCTATTTTCAGAATTCAGGAGAGATTTATCGCGCTCGGATAATTCCATACACGTTCCATTCAAATCCTTCATCTATTATCCGGTAGCCTCCTTAAGCCTGCGCGAAACCCTGTGTGTCGGGAAGGTTTTGAAATAGGTAAGGGAACAGGAGTTAGTTAACATTGACAGCATCAGAATGGTAGGAACATTTAAGATGGACAGTAAACAACAGCCGAGGCAGCCGAGATGTGGTTTCTAAGAAGAATGTTGAGAGTTCCATGGACAGCAAAGAAAACAAACGAGACAGTCTTGATGGAGGCAGACACAAGTAGATCACTCATAAGGAAAATTAGGAAAAGGCAGGCAACATTTATAGGCCATTTTATGAGGAAGGGGGATTTGGAGCACCTGGTCACAACGGGAAAGCTGGAGGGAAAGAGAGCACCAGGTAGACCCAGGGAGAGAATGCTGAACGGACTTGCAGAGTGGCTGGGGATGAGGAGGGTGGGAGAGATGCTGGGAGCAACGAGAGATAGAGATGGTTGGAAGTCCATGGTCGCCAACGCCATGCGGCAGGGCACCTGATGATGATGATGATGATGAGTAAACAACAAGTGCGTTTGGGATTGAACTCGAGACCGCTCTGTTGATAATGCAGAGGTCTTGGATCTGACGATCAGCGGGCCACAGTTTCGTTTGTTCAGCTCCGATGATCGTTCAATGCATGTGCATTTCAGAGCTGTAAAAACAGAGACAATATTAAGCACCAACTTACAAAATCCACCCCTTCAAAACAACGATAACCCTTTCCCCCTAAAACACACACGCGCGCACGCACGCACGCAAGCACACACACACACACACACACACACACACACACACACACACACACACACACACACACACACACACACACACACACACACACACACAAACACACACACACACAAACACACACACACACATACACACACAAATACACACACACACACACAAACACACACACATACACGCACATATATATACACACACACACACACGCACATACACATACACATTCCCCCTTCCCCGTCTAATATCACTTATAGTGAAAAGACGTTAAATCAGAGAACGAACATACATACACACACGCGGGCGCAGGCGCGAGCGTAATACGCACGCACAAACATACACATACACGCTACACTACCACCACCACCAACAACAACAAACTGGCTTGTGTGACCTCTGCCCTTTGAAGTGCTGTATACAAAGAAGGGCATGTGGCCACAGCCAGACATTGAAGTGCTGTATACAAAGAAGGCATGTGGCCACAGACAGACATTGAAGTGCTGTATACAAAGAAGGGCATGTGGCCACAGACAGACATTGAAGTGCTGTATACAAAGATGGGCATGTGGCCACAGACAGACATTGAAGTGCTGTATACAAAGAAGGGCATGTGGCCACAGCCAGACAGACATTGAAGTGCTGTATACAAAGAAGGGCATGTGGCCACAGACAGACATTGAAGTGCTGCATACAAAGAAGGGCATGTGGCCACAGCCAGACAGACATTGAAGTGCTGTATACAAAGATGGGCATGTGGCCACAGCCAGACAGACATTGAAGTGCTGTATACAAAGAAGGGCATGTGGCCACAGACAGACATTGAAGTGCTGTATACAAAGACGGGCATGTGGCCACAGCCAGACAGACATTGAAGTGCTGTATACAAAGAAGGGCATGTGGCCACAGACAGACAGACATTGAAGTGCTGCATACAAAGAAGGGCATGTGGCCACAGCCAGACAGACATTGAAGTGCTGTATACAAAGATGGGCATGTGGCCACAGCCAGACAGACATTGAAGTGCTGTATACAAAGATGGGCATGTGGCCACAGACAGACATTGAAGTGCTGTATACAAAGAAGGGCATGTGGCCACAGCCAGACAGACATTGAAGTGCTGTATACAAAGACGGGCATGTGGCCACAGCCAGACATTGAAGTGCTGTATACAAAGAAGGACATGTGGCCACAGACAGACATTGAAGTGCTGTATACAAAGAAGGGCATGTGACCACAGCCAGACAAACATTGAAGTGCTGTATACAAAGGACATGTGGCCACAGACAGACATTGAAGTGCTGTATACAAAGACGGGCATCTGGCCACAGCCAGACAGACATTGAAGTGCTGTATACAAAGAAGGACATGTGGCCACAGCCAGACAGACATTGAAGTGCTGTATACAAAGAAGGGCATGTGACCACAGCCAGACAAACATTGAAGTGCTGTATACAAAGGACATGTGGCCACAGACAGACATTGAAGTGCTGTATACAAAGACGGGCATCTGGCCACAGCCAAACAGACATTGAAGTGCTGTATACAAAGAAGGACATGTGGCCACAGCCAGACAGACATTGAAGTGCTGTATACAAAGAAGGGCATGTGGCCACAGCCAGACAGACATTGAAGTGCTGTATACAAAGACGGGCATGTGGCCACAGCCAGACAGACATTGAAGTGCTGTATACAAAGAAGGGCATGTGACCACAGACAGACAGACATTGAAGTGCTGTATACAAAGAAGGCATGTGGCCACAGCCAGACAGACATTGAAGTGCTGTATACAAAGAAGGGCATGTGGCCACAGCCAGACATTGAAGTGCTGCATACAAAGAAGGGCATGTGGCCACAGACAGACATTGAAGTGCTGCATACAAAGAAGGCATGTGGCCACAGACAGACATTGAAGTGCTGTATACAAAGAAGGGCATGTGGCCACAGCCAGACATTGAAGTGCTGCATACAAAGAAGGGCATGTGGCCACAGCCAGACAGACATTGAAGTGCACAGAAGGAGTAGTAGGCTTGCCGTGCTCTGAGGGCCGGGGCAAATGGCCGTTGTGTTGGGGTCTTTATGGAGGTGTTGTCGTCTGCCGTTCAGTGAGTCCCCCGGGGGCTGATGGTGTCGCCACTTGTGTCGATGGACAAGATTACACAGGACGCTTCAGGCGAACCAGCACGCCAGCTCAGCTGCTGATGCTAACTGTCATCGGTATTAGGCAGGAGAAGGGGGGTGAGGTGGGGGTGGAGACAGTGGGAGAGGTAGGGGTGAGGATGGGCGGGGGGTGGGGTGGAGTTTTAATTGAATTGGGAAGGCCTTATAGTGTGGGGATGAGTTTTTCAAGCATGCAACAGTCCCACTTTTGTGTGGGATGACAACAAAACAGGTTTTCAATTAAGACAGTCATGATTTTTTTTGCTTGCAGGTACACTGTGTGAACATTTCAAATGACACAACATTTCTTGCAATCAGTAAGACTCCATGAACATTCCGAATGATACATGGCATGTTTTGCTATCAATACCACACTATGAACATTCCCACTGACACATTCATGCTTTTTGCTTTTAGTAATACTCCACGAATATTCCAACTGATATGTACATACCTTTGGCTATCAGTGATACTCTATCAGCTGTACAATTGATACATACAGACCGTTTACTATCAGTTGTTAACTGATGTATGAATATTGTTTGCTGTCAGTAACACTACATGAATATTCCAGCTGGCACATACATGCTTTTTTTCAAACAGTAATACTCCATAAACATTCCAACTGCTATATACATACTTTTTGCTATCAGTAACACTATATCAACATCCCACCCGAACAGACGTACCTGTTTGCTAACGGCAATACGTCCTGAACATTTCAACTGATACATACATTACTTTTGCTACCAGTAAATGTATGAACATTTCAACTGATAAATACATTACTTTTGCTACCAGTAACTGTGTATGAACATTTCAATTGATACATACATTACTTTTACTACCAGTAACTGTATGAACATTTCAACTGATACATACATTACTTTTACTACCTGTAACTGTGTATGAACATTTCAACTGATACATACATACCTTTTGCTACCAGTAACTGTGTATGAACATTTCAACTGATACATACATTACTTTTGCTACCAGTAACTGTGTATGAACATTTCAACTGATACATACATACCTTTTGCTACCAGTAACTGTGTATGAACATTTCAACTGATACATACATTACTTTTGCTACCTGTAACTGTATGAACATTTCAACTGATAAATACATTACTTTTACTACCAGTAACTGTATGAACATTTCAACTGATACATACATTACTTTTGCTACCTGTAACTGTATGAACATTTCAACTGATAAATACATTACTTTTACTACCAGTAACTGTGTATGAACATTTCAACTGATACATACATTACTTTTACTACCAGTAACTGTATGAACATTTCAACTGATACATACATTACTTTTACTACCAGTAACTGTATGAACATTTCAACTGATACATACATTACTTTTGCTACCTGTAACTGTATGAACATTTCAACTGATAAATACATTACTTTTACTACCAGTAACTGTGTATGAACATTTCAACTGATACATACATTACTTTTGCTACCTGTAACTGTGTATGAACATTTCAACTGATACATACATTACTTTTGCTACCAGTAACAGTGTATGAACATTTCAACTGATACATACATTACTTTTACTACCTGTAACTGTGTATGAACATTTCAACTGATACATACATTACTTTTGCTACCAGTAACTGTATGAACATTTCAACTGATACATACATTACTTTTGCTACCAGTAACTGAGTATGAACATTTCAACTGATACATACATTACTTTTGCTACCTGTAACTGTATGAACATTTCAACTGATACATACATTACTTTTGCTACCAGTAACTGTGTATGAACATTTCAACTGATACATACATTACTTTTGCTACCTGTAACTGTATGAACATTTCAACTGATACATATATTACTTTTGCTGACAATACCATTCCATGAACAAGCCAACAGTACATACATACATTTCACTTACAGTAACATTCTGTAAACATTCCATATGATAGAGACATACTTTATGATACAACAGACAGACATACTTTATGATACAACAGAAAGAACAAATATAACAACACATTATAAATTAGTTTGAGAAAAGTATTTTTCACTCGTTGTCAACAAGGACAGCAGAACGATATAAAAAGCATGAAGGAACCAGAAAAACACGAAAACAGAATCAGAACTCCTGTTTATTAAATACGTGTTCTGATTCTATTTTCGTGTTTTTCTGGTTCCTGTTTGCTTGAACGCGGCCAATCACACTTGTTTTGGATTTGGTATAACAAGCTCTGAGTATAACTTACGACTTGCTCAAAACAATGTCGACACAATTCCACAGATTTGTGTAAGATGTTTCAGAAAAGCAGCAGGCAATAGCAAAATACTCTTTGTCCTGTTTGTCTTTGTGTCACCTGGCACTGTACTTTGTAAGATGGTCTTCGTGATGTCTGATGCTGTGGTGCTGTAACTT
>CM060308.1:3264974-3267474 GCA_030674185.1 Monoplex corrugatus | reverse complement strand
GATACAGGATATTGTAACAGAGATACAGGATATTGTAACAGAGACACAGGATCTTGTAACAGAGATAAATGATATTGTAACAGAGATACAGGATATTGTAACAGAGACACAGGATCTTGTAACAGAGATACAGGATATTGTAACAGAGATACATGATATTGTAACAGAGATACAGGATATTGTAACAGAGATACAGGATATTGTAACAGAGACACAGGATCTTGTAACAGAGATACAGGATATTGTAACAGAGATACAGGATATTGTAACAGAGATACAGGATATTGTAACAGAGATACAGGATCTTGTAACAGAGATACAGGATATTGTAACAGAGATACATGATATTGTAACAGAGATACAGGATATTGTAACAGAGATACAGGATATTGTAACAGAGATACAGTATCTTGTAACAGAGATACATGATATTGTAACAGAGATACAGGATATTGTAACAGAGATACATGATATTGTAACAGAGATACATGATATTGTAACAGAGATACATGATATTGTAACAGAGATACATGATATTGTAACAGAGATACAGGATATTGTAACAGAGATACAGGATATTGTAACAGAGATACAGGATATTGTAACAGAGATACATGATATTGTAACAGAGATACAGGATATTGTAACAGAGATACATAGTCTTGTAAAGTAGATATAAGATCTGGTAAAACAAAAAGAGGATTTTGTAAAACAAAAAGAGGATTTTCTAAAACAAATAGAGGATTTTGTAAAACAAATAGAGGATTTTGTAAAACAAAAGAGGATTTTGTAAAACAAAAGAGGATTTTGTAAAACAAAAGAGGATTTTGTAAAACAAAAGAGGATTTTGTAAAACAAAGAGAGGATTTTGTAAAACAAAGAGAGGATTTTGTAAAACAAAAAGAGGATTTTCTAAAAACAAAGAGAGGATTTTCTAAAACAAAGAGAGGATTTTCTAAAACAAAAAGAGGATTTTCTAAAACAAAGAGAGGATTTCTAAAACAAAGAGAGGATTTTCTAAAACAAAGAGAGATTTTCTAAAACAAAAAGAGGATTTTCTAAAACAAAGAGAGGATTTCTAAAACAAAGAGAGGATTTTCTAAAACAAAGAGAGGATTTTCTAAAACAAAAGAGGATTTTCTAAAACAAAGAGAGGATTTTCTAAAACAAAGAGAGGATTTTCTAAAACAAAGAGAGGATTTTCTAAAACAAAGAGAGGATTTTCTAAAACAAAGAGAGGATTTTATAAAGTAGACAGGATTTGTAGAAAGAGGATATCTTAAAGTAAATACAGGATCTTGATAGCAGAGGATTTTGTAAAACACACAGAGGATCTTGTAAAATACAGGATCTTTCGAAGCAGACACAGGATCTTGTAAAGTAGACAGAGGATTTTAAAAAAGTGGATGCAATGTCTTCTAATGTGAATACAAGATCCTGTAAATGAAACATAGGACCTTGTAAAAGAGACACAGGATCTTATTAAGTGAATACAGGATCCTGTAATGTAGATACAGGATCCTGTCAAGTGATTATCAGATCATGTAAAGAGGATACAGGATCTTGAAAAGTGAATATAGGGTCTTGTAAAGTAGATAAAATGTGAAATGTGTGTGTGTGTGTGTGTGTGATTGTGTGTGTGTGATTGTGTTGTATGTGTGTTGTGTGTTGTGAGTGTGTGTGTGATGTGTGTGATGTGTGTATGGTGGTGTGTGTGTGGTGTGTGTTGTGTGTGTGTGTGGTAGGTGTGTGTGTGGTGTGTGTGGTGTGTTGTGTGTGTGTGTTGGTGTTTGTGTGTGTGTTTGTGGTGTGTGTTTGAAAAGTGCAAATAGCCAAAACAAACAAACAAACAAACAAACAAACAAACAAACAAACAAACAAACAAACAAACAAACAAACAAAAGTGAACAACCTAACTGGTTAGCATTTGTGTTATTCTTAATGTGTCTTTACTGCATGCTGTCAGTGATGTGTGACATAGTGGACCATTGTTTGGCCAGCTGGCCTTTGTTCAACATACACACAGGACACAAAGACACAAAGACACAAAGGCCCATAACATGGAGCAAAACCAACAATAGAACCTCACTGGTGTTTTAAGTTCACTTGCAAAAAATCACTGATGTGTCGCTGAAATAAAACATCCGGGATGTTCTGTGGGTGTTGGTTTTGTCTTATGTTTTGTGTGTTGGTTTTGTCCTAGGTTTTGTGTGTTGGTTTTGTCCTAGGTTTTGTGTGTTGGTTTTGTCTTATGTTTTGTGTGTTGTTTTGTCTCAGGTTTTGTGTGTTGGTTTTGTCCTAGGTTTTGTGTTGTTTTTGTCCTAGGTGTGTGTTGTTTTGTCCTAGGTTTTGTGTTGTTTTTGTCCTAGGTTTTGTGTTGTTTTTGTCCTAGGTTTTGTGTTGTTTTTGTTCTAGGTTTTGTGTGTTGTTTTGTCCTAGGTGTTGTGTGTTGTTTTTTGTCCTAGGTTTGTGTGTTTTTTTGTCCTAGGTTTTGTGTTGT
>CM060308.1:3239974-3249974 GCA_030674185.1 Monoplex corrugatus | reverse complement strand
TCTGTCAAGATAATACTCAGCCAAGAGAACTACAGCAAAGGAATACAAAATCAAAGAGAAATATTAGCAAAGAAATACTACAGCCAAAGAGAAATACTCAGCCAAAGAGAATAACAGCCAAAGAGATACTAGCCAAAGAGAAATACTACAGCCAAGAAATACTCAGCAAGAGAAATACTACAGCCAAAGAAAATACTACAGCCAAGAGAAATACTACATCAAGGAAATACTACAGCAAGAGAAATACTACCAAGAGAAATACTACAGCAAAGAAAATACTACAGCCAAAGAGAAATACTACAGCCAAAGAGAAATACTACAGCCAAAGAAAACTACGCCAAAGAAATTACGCAAGAGAAATACTACAGCAAGAAAATATGCTCCAAGGAACTAGCAAGAGAATTCAGCAAGAAATACTACAGTCAGAGAATACTACAGCAAAAATACTAAGCCAAAGAGAATACTACACCAAGAAATACTAGCAAAGAGAATACTACAGCAAGAGAAATACTACAGCCAAAGAATACTGCATCATTGTGGAACAGTTGTCTACAATTCCAATTCTGTTAAATCGTAGTAACTTTGGATACAGTTGCAAACATCGTGACTTTGTTACAGAATTTGTTACAGAATTTGTTACAGAATTTGTTACAGAATTTGTTACAGAATTTCACAGGTTGTGTTACCGGCTTGTGTGGGACGAAAGTCATCGGTTGGAAATGTGAAGAAAGATGTGACTAGAATTTGTCATCTCAAAACATATTTCTCTTCTAAAATGCGCCCCGATAGGAAAGTTTAAATTAAAACAAACCACAAATGGACAAACTTTATACAAACTTTTGTAAGAAAATGTATCCATTTGATTTGAACCACTTAGAATGTTATGGTTCAGGTTTAGCGTACACGAAAAGAAGAACAGTTTAAGACACACACTTTATGGGCACATGAGCGGTTTTGTCATAAGATATAATCCAAAACATCTTCAGAATGACTTGTTAAGCCTGTCTGTGCGTGTTTTATGTCCTTGGAGTTTGTCGAATTGTCCAGAGAATACTTGCAACAAATATTGTTTTGATACAAATACAAGTCGTCAATGATGATTTACATAGTTTCTGTAGGGAGCATAAAGATTACATTGATCATCTGTTATGGTGTGTCATAAGTTTTTGTAGGGAACATAAAGATTACATTGACCATCTGTTATGGTGTGTCATAAGTTTCTGTAGGGAACATAAAGATTACATTGACCATCTGTTATGGTGTGTCATAAGTTTCTGTAGGGAACATAAAGATTACATTGATCATCTGTTATGGTGTGTCATAAGTTTCTGTAGGGAACATAAAGATTACATTGACCATCTGTTATGGTGTGTCATAAGTTTCTGTAGGAAACATAAAGATTACATTGACCATCTGTTATGGTGTGTCATAAGTTTCTGTAGGGAACATAAAGATTACATTGACCATCTGTTATGGAGGTGTCATCATATAAAACACTGTTGGCAAAATGTAGAAACTTTGTTGACTTAAGGTGTCCGCCGTCTGGTACTATGAAACCCGATAAAAATATTATATTGCTTTGTTTGGAGACAAACTGTGGATCTAGGGTAGGCACGGTTCTTGACTTTATAAGACTTTGCAAAAATGTTTATTTTAAAATGTAGAATGTATAATACTTTAACAAACATTTCGAGAAATAAAGCCATAAAATTAAAGATTGCAATTCTAAGATCAAAGGTACTTATATCATATATCAGGAAGGCTGGTTGTCCATTGTTAGCTGGTCAATTTTAGACAATTGTTTATAGGTAAATAATGTATTGTAGGAGATGTTTGTTGAGCACGATGCTGTGTGGTGTCTTTGTACTGTGTGCCTCACTTGGACACTGACACACGTTATGTTGTGGAGTTTAGTGATAATATTTCTAATGAGTTGGTATACATCTTGTTTCTTTGTGTATTGTGTGTGTGTGTGTGTGTATGTGTGTGTGTGTGTGTGTGTGTGTGTGTGTGTGTGTGTGTGTGTGTATATGTGTGTTTGCGTGTGTGTGTATATGTGTGTGGGATGTATGTGTGTATGTGTGTGTTCGTTCGTTCTTTGATTTAACGTCTTTTCACTATGAGTGATATTAGACGAATATGTGTGTGTATTTGTGTGTATGTGTGTGTGTATATATGTGAGTGTGTGTATGTGTGTGTGTGTGTGTGTGTGTGTGTGTGTGTGTGTGTGTGTGTACGTGTGTGTGTATGTGTGTGTATGTGTGTGTGTATGTGTGTGTGTGTATGAATGTGTGTGCGTGTGTGTGTATGTGTGTGTATGTGTGTGTGTGTGAGTATGTGTGTGTGTGTGTGTTATGTGAGTGTGGTGTGTGAGTATGTGTGTGTGCGTGTGTGTGTGTTATGTGAGTGGTGTGTGTGAGTATGTGTGTGTGCGTGTGTGTGTGTTATGTGAGTGTGTGTGTGAGTATGTGTGTGTGCGTGTGTGTGCATATGTGTGTGTGAATGTGTGTGAGTGTGTGTGTGTATGTTTATGTGTGTGTGCGTGTGTATGTGTGTGTATGTGTGTGTGTGAGCTTGTGTGTGTACATGTATGTATGTGCGTGCATGTGTGTGTGTGCATGTATGTATGTGTGTGTGTGTGTGTGCATGTATGTATGTGTGTGTGTGTGTGTGCATGTATGTATGTGTGTGTGTGTGTGTGTGTGTGTTGTGTGTATGTGTGTGTGTGTGTGTGTATGTGTGTGTGTGTGTGTTTGCTTGTTTGTATGTTTGTGTTCACCAGTAGCCCAGTGGTTACAGAGTCATGCTTATAAACTGAGTGGTTGTGGGTTCAAACCTCGGGCCGACCAGTTTTGTAACGCAGATTGGTCGGCTCTGTTGATACGGATTTTTGCACATTCTAGATGTGGGTTGTTTTCTTTGTTGATTTTGTTGACCTGTGAGATATACACACCCGGAAATAAACACACACACACACACACACACACACACACACACACACAACACACACACACACACACACACACACACACACACACACACACACACACACACACACACACACACACACACACACACACAACACACATACCAAAACACACAACCACACACACACACACAACACACAACACACACAACCACACACACACAAACACACACACACCACACACACACACACACACACACACACCACACACACACACACACACACACAAACACACAACAACACAACACACAACACAACACAAAACACACACACACACACACACACACACACACACACACCACACACACACAACACACACACACACCACACACACACACCACACACACACGTACGCACGCACGCACACATATTTCAGCTGACGCTTTCTTGAAAGTTTCAGTGATCTTGAAAAGTACAACATCTGGACTGTCTTTGATAATTCTTGTATAAAAATGAGAGATTTCTAGAAGGGCTTGATGATGTTGTTAATGTAATATCATACCTCTTTATAATTGTATGGTTCGTTGTTGTTGTTGTTGTTTGTATGTGTTAGTATATATAAAGTATCCGTATGAAGGACTTGATTATGTTGTTAATGTAATATCATACCTCTTTATAATTTTATGGCTCGTTGTTGTTGTTGTTTGTTTGTGTTAGTATATATAAAGTATGGTTGTTTGTATGTGTTAGTATATATAAAGTATAGTTGTTTGTATGTGTTAGTATATATAAAGTATGGTTGTTTGTATGTGTTATATATAAAGTATGGTTGTTTGTATGTGTTAGTATATATAAAGTATGGTTGTTTGTATGTGTTAGTATATATAAAGTTTGGTTGTTTGTATGTGTTAGTATAATATAAAGTATTGTTGTATGTGTTAGTATATATAAAGTATTGTTGTATGTGTTAGTATATATAAAGTATGGTTGTTTGTATGTGTTAGTATATATATAAAGTATGGTTGTTTGTATGTGTTAGTATATATAAAGTATGGTTGTTTGTATGTGTTAGTATATATAAAGTATGGTTGTTTGTATGTGTTAGTATATATATAAAGTATGGTTGTTTGTATGTGTTAGTATATATAAAGTATGGTTGTTTGTGTATGTGTTAGTATATATAAAGTATGGTTGTTTGTATGTGTTAGTATATATAAAAGTATGGTTGTTTGTATGTGTTAGTATATATAAAGTATGGTTGTTTGTATGTGTTAGTATATATAAAGTATTGTTGTATGTGTTAGTATATATAAAGTATGGGTTGTTTGTATGTGTTAGTATATAATATAAAGTATGGTTGTTTTGTGTTAGTATATATAAAGTATTTGTGTATGTTTGTTATATAAAGTATGTTTTTATGTGTTATATATAAAGTATGGTTGTTTGTATGTGTTAGTATATATAAAGTATGGTTGTTTGTATGTGTTAGTATATATAAAGTATGGTTGTTTGTATGTGTTAGTATATATAAAGTATGGTTGTTTGTATGTGTTAGTATATATAAAGTATGTGTTTGTGTTTAGTTATTAAGTATGTTGTTTTAGTGTTAGTATATATAAAGTATGGTTGTTTGTATGTGTTAGTATATATAAAGTATGGTTGTTTGTATGTGTTAGTATATATAAAGTATGGTTGTTTGTATGTGTTAGTATATATAAAGTAGTTGTTTATGGTTGTTTAGTATGGTTGTTTAGTTAGTATATATAAAGTATGTTGTTGTTTGTATATAGTTTGTTGTAGTTTAGTATAATAAGTATGGTTTGTTTGTATGTGTTTAGTATATATAAAGTATGGTTGTTTGTATGTGTTAGTATATATAAAGTATGGTTGTTTGTATGTGTTAGTATATATAAAGTATGTGTTGTATGTGTTAGTTATATATAAAGTATGGTTTTGTGTTTAGTTATGTTGTATTGTAGTATATATATAAAGTATGGTTGTTTGTATGTGTTAGTTATATATTAAAGTATGGTTGTTTGTAGTTGTTTAGTATATATATAAAGTATGGTTGTTTGTATGTGTTAGTATATATAAAGTATGGTTGTTTGTATGTGTTGTAGTATATATAAAGTATGTTGTATGTGTTAGTATATATAAAGTATGGTTGTTTGTATGTTTTATAAGTTGTGATGTATTATATAAAGTATGGTTGTTTGTATGTGTTAGTATATATAAAGTATGGTTGTTTGTATTGTGTTAGTATATATAAAAGTATGGTTGTTTGTATGTGTTAGTTATATATAAAGTATGTTGTTGATGTTTAGTATATATATAAGTATGGTTGTTTGTATGTGTTAGTATATATATAAGTATCGTTGTATGTAGTTTAGTTATATATATAAAGTATGGTTGTTTGTATGTGTTAGTATATATAAAGTATGTTGTTTGTATGTGTTAGTATATATATAAAGTATGGTTGTTTGTATGTGTTAGTATATATAAAGTATGGTTGTTTGTATGTGTTAGTATATATAAAGTATGTTGTAGTTGTTATAGTATGTGTTAGTATATATATAAAGTATGTTGTTTGTATGTGTTGTAATATATAAAGTATGTTGTTGTTGTATGTGTTTAGTATATATATAAATGTTTTGTTGTGTTATTAGTATGTTGTTGTGTTAGTATATATAAAGTATTGTTGTTTGTATGTGTTAGTATATATATAATAGGTATGTTTGATTTGTTATGTGTTTAGTTATTATATAATAAGTATGGTTGTTTGTATGTGTTAGTATATATAAAGTATGGTTGTTTGTTTGTGTTAGTATATATATAAAGTATGGTTGTTTGTATGTGTTAGTATATATATAAAGTATGGTTGTTTGTATGTGTTAGTATATATAAAGTATGGTTGTTTGTATGTGTTAGTATATATAAAGTATGGTTGTTTGTATGTGTTAGTATATATAAAGTATGGTTGTTTGTATGTGTTAGTATATATAAAGTATGGTTGTTTGTATGTGTTAGTATATATAAAGTATGGTTGTTTGTATGTGTTAGTATATATAAAGTATGGTTGTTTGTATGTGTTAGTATATATATAAAGTATTGGTTGTATGTGTTAGTATATATAAAGTATGGTTGTTTGTATGTGTTAGTATTAATATAAAGTATGGTTGTTTGTATGTGTTAGTATATATAAAGTATGGTTGTTTGTATGTGTTAGTATATATAAAGTATGGTTGTTTGTATGTGTTAGTATATATAAAGTATGGTTGTTTGTATGTGTTAGTATATATAAAGTATGGTTGTTTGTATGTGTTAGTATATATAAAGTATGGTTGTTTGTATGTGTTAGTATATATAAAGTATGGTTGTTGTATGTGTTAGTATATATAAAGTATGGTTGTTTGTATGTGTTAGTATATATATAAAGTATGGTTGTTTATGTGTTAGTATATATAAAGTATGGTTGTTTGTATGTGTTAGTATATATATAAGTATGGTTGTTTGTATGTGTTAGTATATATAAAGTATGGTTGTTTGTATGTGTTAGTATATATATAAAGTATGGTTGTTTGTATGTGTTAGTATATATAAAATATGGTTGTTTGTATGTGTTAGTATATAAAGTATGGTTGTTTGTATGTGTTAGATATATATAAATATGGTTGTTTGTATGTGTTAGTATATATAAAGTATGGTTGTTTGTATGTGTTAGTCTATATAAAGTATGGTTGTTTGTATGTGTTAGTATATATAAAGTATGGTTGTTTGTATGTGTTAGTCTATATTAAAGTATGGTTGTTTGTATGTGTTTAGTATATATAAAGTATGGTTGTTTGTATGTGTTAGTATTATATAAAGTATGGTTGTTTGTATGTGTTAGTATATATAAAGTATGGTTGTTTGTATGTGTTAGTATATATAAAGTATGGTTGTTTGTATGTGTTAGTATATATAAAGTATGGTTGTTTGTATGTGTTAGTATATATAAAGTATGGTTGTTTGTATGTGTTAGTATATATAAAGTATCCTATGAAGCGTACAAGCTAGACTTAGACGAACAGATTGTAAAAAGAAACAAACAAACAAAAACAAATAAAAAGCAAACAAAGAAACAAAGAAACAAAGAAACAAAAAAGAAAGAAAGAAAGAAAAAACAAAACCAAATAAACAAAAACAAATAAAAAACAAACAAGCAAACAAACAAACAAACAAACAAACAAACAAAAAACAAACAAACAAACAAACAATCAAACAAACAAACAAACAAAGAAACAAACAAGCAAACAAACAAACAAACAAACAAACAAACAAACAACAAGCAAACAAACAAACAAACAAACAAACAAACAAACAAACAAACAAACAAAAACCCAATCCATCCTTGGATCAGATTTGTGGTGGGATGACGTTTTACCAGCTACTGTCCACACACTTCACGACATCTTCCCCTTACCGACCAGCGACGATCAACACGCGGGGTGCTAATGGGATAAACTAACCCCCTGTGTAGACCACCACCCGGTCAGCTAATATTCACCCTCTCCTCCCTTATCACCGCCAGTTGATTAACCCTTTCTCTCCACACCCAATCCACCAGCTACAGGGTTAAGTCTGCTGTGATCAAGGGAGGGAAAGTGACGAGTGATGTCTGCGTGGTGAAGGGGAGGGGAGGGGAGGGGAGGGAAGGGGAGGCGAGGGGAAGGGAGGGAAGCATATCTGTTGGCACCGTGATGCTAATGATCAGTGTGGATTTCAGTGGGCAGTGGCGGACCTCACAGTTAATAACACTGTTCAGTAATGGGGCAGGATCTTTACTGTATTACTTTACATGATAAAACTGACACTTCTGTTTGTGTGTGTGTGTGTGTGTGTGTGTTTGTTTGTTCGTTTGTGTGTTTGTTTATTTGTTTGTTGGTTTGCTTATTTGCTTATTCGTTGGTTTATTCGTTTGTTTGTTTACATGTTCGTTTGTTTGTTTTTTATCTATTGTTTTTCGTTTGTTTGTTCGTTTGATTGCTTATTTGTTTGTTCGTTTGTTTGTTTGTTTCTTTGTGTATTTGCATGTTCGTTCTTTTTGTTTGTTTTTTTTCTTGTTTCTTTGTTTGTTTGCCTCTTTGCTTGCTTAATTCTTGTTCGTTTGTTTGTTTGCTTGCTTATTTGTTTGTTTGTTTGTTTGCTTATTTTGTGTTGTTTGCCTCTTTGCTTGCTTAATTCTTTGTTTTGTTTTGTTTGTTTGCTAGCTTATTTGTTTTTTTGCTTATTTGTTCGTTTGTTAGTTTGCTTGCTTATTTGTTTGTTTGCATGTTTGCTTATTTGTTGGCTTTCTACTCTGAGCCGCCTGATCAAATTAACGAAGTTGCCTCGCCACTCATTCGGGTCCCTCAACACACCACCAACCCCAGAACCAGGAAGCCCATGGGCGCTAGAGATATCAAGCCGCCATGGGGCTACCAACCAGAGGAACCCTGAACTCCTACTGGATGGTTTCAGTGGTGTTCAACAGTGCCTGTTGTGATCTAACTTACTGACAGTAAGCCATTAGTTACTATGCCTCCTACTAACCACAATGATCGCTCAGTCGCAGAGTCATTTTCTTTCTTCTTCCAAAGTTCAAAACACTCTAGTCTATTACCACCATTAACATCAGCCACATACAAACACACACACACATACACACACACACACACATACAAACACACACACATACACACACATACACATACACATATTCAAACACACACACATACACACTCATACACACACACAAACATACAAACACACACACATACACACACACAAAACACACACATACACACACACACACATACACACACATACACACACATACAAACAGACACACACATACATACATACACACACATACACACACACCACACACACACACACACACACACACACACACACACACACACACACACACACACCAATGTCAATCCTAACAACAAAAGCGACCTACACACCTGTACAAGTCGCCCCACCTCCAATCCTGTCACACTTTTCATTGCAGCTGTGGCGTCAGTGACCAGGTGGACGGGATGGGTGGATGGTGTAGGGGCGTAAACGGGTGGCTAAGTGACTCTCCATCAGCACCCCGCCTGGTGATGGTCATGGGTGAGGGAGGGTGGACAGTGAAGTCTGGTGTCCACTATGATGGATGACCTCCCTTGTTTGACCCTCTTCCTGATAACAATGACTTGACTTCATTCAGTAAGGATCTACAGTGGTGTTGCTACACTCTATTCAGTCCATTCACTCCCTCACCCTATCCACCAGCTTCCTGTCTCACTAACTTAGTAACCTAAAATTATCTGCTTTGATTAGGGGAGTACTTGTTCCTTAACCCTTTCCCTCCCTAACCAGCTTCTTACCTCACTGAGTTAGTAACCTGCAATTGTCTGCTTCAGTAAACTGAGTTAGTAACCTGCAATTGTCTAGTTCATTAAACTGAGTCCTCGTTGCATAATATTTTCAAAGACGTAGCTTGTCTTGCTGCTTGTGGAATTCCAGTGAGGGAGTGGACGAGTAGAGACTGTATCACATTAGGTAAGCTAATGATGCAGGTTTTGGACAGAGTTGGGATGATCACTCAGATACACAGAGAATCAGTATAACACACACGTTAAACTGTTATCAACACCATATCACACACATACACAGAGAATCATTTCAGTATAACACACACGTCAACTGTTATCAACACCATATCACACACACACAGAGAATCAGTATAACTACACGTCAAACTGTTATCAACACCATATCACACACATACACAGAGATCATTTCAGTATAACACACACGTTAAACTGTTATCAACACCATATCACACACATACACAGAGAATCATTCAGATAACAACACGTCAAACTGTTATCAACACCATATCACACACATACACAGAGAATCATTTCAGTATAACACACACGTTAAACTGTTATCAATACCATATCAACACACATACACAGAGATCATTTCAGTATAACACACACGTCAAACTGTTATCAACACCATATCACACACATACACAGAGAATCATTTCAGTAT
>CM060308.1:3227474-3232474 GCA_030674185.1 Monoplex corrugatus | reverse complement strand
CTGTCTTTCTCTCTCTCTGTCTCTCAATTTCTCTCTCTCTTTCTCTCTCTCTCAATTTCTCTCTCAAAATTTCTCTCTCTCTCTCTCTCTTTTTTTTCTCTCTCTTTCAATTTCTCTCTCTCTCTCAATTTCTCTCTCTCTCTCAATTTCTCTCTCGCTCAATTTCTCTCTCTCTCTCTCTCTCTCTCTTTCTCTCTCTCTCTCTCTCTTTCTCTCTCTCTCCAATTTCTCTCTCTCTCTCTCTTTCTCTCTCTCTCAATTTCTCTCTCCCTCTCTCTCTTTCTCTCTCTCATTCTCTCTCTCTCTCTCTTTCTCTCTCTCTCAATTTCTCTCTCTCTCTCTCTTTCTCTTCTCTCTCTCTTTCTCTCTCTCTCTCTCTCAATCTCTCTTTCTCTCTCTCTCTCTCTCTCTCTCTCTCGCTCTGTGTGGCTATGGCTGTGAGTGCGTACATGCCTAATCTTCTTCTTGTTTTGGAAGATTGTACAAAATAGGGAACAGTAAGGAGTGTATTGTTCCTGCATCATTTGGGTTGTGTCAGCTGATTGTTTCATAAGTCCCTCTCCCACATCCTCATTCCAAGACCTTGCTAGTACATAGGGCTGTGCACAGGCTGAAGAAGTCTGCCACATAATTGCTGGCACATTTGGGTGGAGCGCATACGCAGTTGTCCGAGTGCGACGAATCCCTGTTGAACAAACTGAACTCCAGACTCTTCTAACAGGACATCATGTTTCGTAAGTAAAAAATGGATATCTCTTTAAGTCTTAGGGGGGGGGGGGGGTACTGGCCAGATCTCGTCTGTCCTTCCTCCCTCTCCCTCCCCACCCGTCCGTCCTGCCCTGTCCTGTCCTGTCCTCTCTTGTTCTGTCCCGTCCTCTCCTGTCCGGCCCTGTCCTGTCCTGTCCTGTCCTGAGGGTGCCGGAATCTGTTCGAGCCATTAACACTTCACAGATCACACGCCATCATCCCTATCACGCGCAGCCCTCGCCCTCATGAATATTCAAATGAGCACACGCTGAAAAGCTCAGCCCCCGTATGAAGAGAGAGGAAAGCGATTGGCGGGACTTGTGGGAAGGGATCAGAATGTGAGAAAGAGGCTTGGAGGCCAGGGTCAGATCGAGAAAGAGGCTTGTCAGCACCTTGGCACACGAGAAAGAGGCTTAGCAGTGAGGTAAGAGAAACAGATGGTGTGGAGAGTGGGGCTGGTCCTGATGCTGCAGAAATACAAAGTGAAATAACACTTCCTTCACCGAATTGTCACAATTCTCTATCTGTGTCTGTGTGTCTTTTTCAACAGAAATAACACTTCCTTCACCGAATTGTCACAAGTCTCTATCTGTGTCTGTGTGTCTTTTTCAACAGAAATAACACTTCCTTCACCGAATTGTCACAAGTCTCTATCTGTGTCTGTGTGTCTTTTTCAACAGAAATAACACTTCCTTCACCGAATTGTCACAAGTCTCTATCTGTGTCTGTGTGTCTTTTTCAACAGAAATAACACCTCCTTCACCGAATTGTCACAAGTCTCTATCTGTGTCTGTGTGTCTTTTTCAACAGAAATAACACCTCCTTCACCGAATTGACACCATTCTCTGTGTCTGTGTGTCTTTTTCAACAGAAATAACACCTCCTTCACCGAATTGTCACAAGTCTCTATCTGTGTCTGTGTGTCTTTTTCAACAGAAATAACACTTCCTTCACCGAATTGTCACAAGTCTCTATCTGTGTCTGTGTGTCTTTTTCAACAGAAATAACACCTCCTTCACCGAATTGTCACAAGTCTCTATCTGTGTCTGTGTGTCTTTTTCAACAGAAATAACACTTCCTTCACCGAATTGTCACAATTCTCTATCTGTGTCTGTGTGTCTTTTTCAACAGAAATAACACTTCCTTCACCGAATTGTCACAAGTCTCTATCTGTGTCTGTGTGTCTTTTTCAACAGAAATAACACTTCCTTCACCGAATTGTCACAAGTCTCTATCTGTGTCTGTGTGTCTTTTTCAACAGAAATAACACTTCCTTCACCGAATTGTCACAAGTCTCTATCTGTGTCTGTGTGTCTTTTTCAACAGAAATAACACTTCCTTCACCGAATTGTCACAAGTCTCTATCTGTGTCTGTGTGTCTTTTTCAACAGAAATAACACTTCCTTCACCGAATTGTCACAAGTCTCTATCTGTGTCTGTGTGTCTTTTTCAACAGAAATAACACTTCCTTCACCGAATTGACACCATTCTCTATCTGTGTCTGTGTGTCTTTTTCAACAGAAATAACACTTCCTTCACCGAATTGACACCATTCTCTGTGTCTGTGTGTCTTTTCAACAGAAATAACACTTCCTTCACTGAATTGTCACAAGTCTCTATCTGTGTCTGTGTCTTTTTCAACAGAAATAACACTTCCTTCACCGAATTGTCACAAGTCTCTATCTGTGTCTGTGTGTCTTTTTCAACAGAAATAACACTTCCTTCACCGAATTGTCACAAGTCTCTATCTGTGTCTGTGTGTCTTTTTCAACAGAAATAACACTTCCTTCACCGAATTGACACAAGTCTCTATCTGTGTCTGTGTGTCTTTTTCAACAGAAATAACACTTCCTTCACCGAATTGACACCATTCTCTGTGTCTGTGTGTCTTTTTAACAGAAATAACACTTCCTTCACCGAATTGACACCATTCTCTGTGTCTGTGTCTTTTCAACAGAAATAACACTTCCTTCACCGAATTGACACCATTCTCTGTGTCTGTGTGTCTTTTCAACAGAAATAACACCTCCTTCACCGAATTGACACCATTCTCTGTGTCTGTGTGTCTTTTTAACAGAAATAACACCTCCTTCACCGAATTGACACCATTCTCTGTGTCTGTGTGTCTTTTCAACAGAAATAACACCTCCTTCACCGAATTGACACCATTCTCTGTGTCTGTGTGTCTTTTTCAACAGAAATAACACTTCCTTCACCGAATTGTCACAAGTCTCTATCTGTGTCTGTGTGTCTTTTTCAACAGAAATAACACTTCCTTCACCGAATTGACACCATTCTCTGTGTCTGTGTGTCTTTTTCAACAGATATAACACTTCCTTCACCGAATTGACACCATTCTCTGTGTCTGTGTGTCTTTTCAACAGAAATAACACTTCCTTCACCGAATTGACACCATTCTCTGTGTCTGTGTGTCTTTTTCAACAGAAATAACACTTCCTTCACCGAATTGACACCATTCTCTGTGTCTGTGTGTCTTTTCAACAGAAATAACACTCCCTTCACCGAATTGACACCATTCTCTGTGTCTGTGTGTCTTTTCAACAGAAATAACACCTCCTTCACCGAATTGACACCATTCTCTGTGTCTGTGTGTCTTTTCAACAACAACAACGATAACAAAGATTAAAAAAACAAAGAATAACAGTAGGCTGGCCAGCCCTTGCCATAGAGCCGTGGATTCAAAAATTGATATCTGGAGTTCAATCCCAGCTCGTAACATAACAAACAAGCCTGTTGGCTGCCCGTCCTAATGCTCCCATCATTCTGGTGATGTCGGCTTAGTGTGTCATGGGTCTTGTTCTCCACCCACCAGTCCACTCTTTCCCCCTTCCATTTCAAGACCTAGCCAGAGCACCGTGTTTTATGCAGGCTTAATAAATCTGCCAATGAACGGATGACAGACCAGACGGAGCGTATATGGAATTGTCCAAGTGTGATGAATCCCTGGTTCCAATAAATTTCAAACTGTAAACTTCAAACTTACTTTTCAAGTATTATCAGAAAACCAGGAGGTCTGAGTAGTTAGACTGCAAGACAGGCACAATACAATCTTATGTTGATAAATGGTTTTCTGGAGTTTTTAATCTCTCTCTCTCTTTCTGTCTCTCTCTGTCTGTCTCTCTCTGTCTCTCTCTCTCTCTCTCTCTTCGTCTCTCTCTCTCTCTGTCTCTCTCTCTCTCCGTCTCTCTCCCTATCTCTCTCTCTCTCACTCTCTCTCTCTCTCTTTCTTACTCTCAGTCTCTCTCTCTCTCTCTCTCTTTCTCTCTCTCTGTGTCTCTGTCTCTGTGTCTCTCTCTGTCTTTATCTCTGTCTCCGTCTCTCTGTCTCTGTCTAACTCTCTCTCTCTTTCTCTCTCTCTCGCCCGCGTTTTCTGGTGCACAACTATGGAACACCCTCCCCCCTAATATCACAAACACTCAATCATTCTCTTCCTTCAAAGTTAATAATAATTACAATATTTATATAGCGCAAAATCTTGATAAAATCAAATCTAAGCGCTGAAACAGACACACACGCACGCACGTACGCACGCACACACACGCACGCACACACACACACACACACACACACACACACACACACACACACACACATACACACACACACACACACACGCATGGCTATAAATGGGGAGAAAGAATAAAAGCAATAAAAGCAAGAATAAAAAAAATGGAAAATTATAGAGAGCATATCATATACAATTATATATTATAACAATGTGATTCCCCTCCGAGCGGAGACAGGCTGCAGAGGGGGGGGGGGGGGGGGGTTGAGTGAGGTTAGGATTTTATGCAGAGGAGAAAAGGTGAGTTTTGAGAGCGGACTTGAAGGAGACAAAAGTAGGTTGCTGACGGACTGAGAGAGGAAGTTTGTTCCAGGAGAGTGGACCAGAAACAGAGAAGGCTCGTGGACCATAGGTATTGAGCTTAGTGCGTGGAAAGCGAAAAGTCAGAGGATCGGAGGCAGAGCGGAGGGTACGTGAGGGAACATAGATCTCAAGTAGGCTTGACAGGTAATCGGGGGCTGCGTTATTGAGGCTTTTGTTGCACATGGTGTCTAGTTTATTTAAATACCTGATGTCGGTGTGGTAGGTTACCTCAATAAGCAACAATAATGTCGTCTGCCGTTCAACCTATGACATCTAATCTAGTTCGTTCGTTGCTTGATTTAACGCCTTTTCACTATAAGTGATATTAGACGGATCTAATCTAGTCAATGTGTGTGTGTGTGTG
>CM060308.1:3189974-3212474 GCA_030674185.1 Monoplex corrugatus | reverse complement strand
CCTGATTTTGCCCATAAACATGTCCATTGTTAAAAACACACCTGATTTTGCCCATAAACATGCCCATTGTTAAAAACACATCACCTGATTTTGTCCATAAACATGCTCATTGTTAAAAACACATCACCTGATTTTGCCCATAAACATGGCCATTGTTAAAAACACATCACCTGATTTTGCCCATAAACATGCCCATTGTTTAAAAACACACCTGATTTTGCCCATAAACATGCCCATTGTTAAAAACACACCTGATTTTGCCCATAAACATGCTCATTGTTAAAAACACACCTGATTTTGCCCATAAACATGCTCATTGTTAAAAACATCACCTGATTTTGCCCATAAACATGCTCATTGTTAAAAACACACCTGATTTTGCCCATAAACATGCTCATTGTTAAAAACACATCACCTGATTTTGCCCATAAACATGCCCATTGTTAAAAACACATCACCTGATTTTGCCCATAAACATGCCCATTGTTAAAAACACATCTGATTTTGCCCATAAACATGCCCATTGTTAAAAACACATCACCTGATTTTACCCATAAACATGCCCATTGTTAAAAACACATCACCTGATTTTGCCCATAAACATGCCCATTGTTAAAAACACATCACCTGATTTTGCCCATAAACATGCCCATTGTTAAAAACACACCTGATTTTGCCCATAAACATGCCCATTGTTAAAAACACATCACCTGATTTTGCCCATAAACATGCCCATTGTTAAAAACACATCACCTGATTTTGCCCATAAACATGCCCATTGTTAAAAACACATCACCTGATTTTGTCCATAAACATGCCCATTGTTAAAAACACATCACCTGATTTTACCCATAAACATGCCCATTGTTAAAAACACATCACCTGATTTTACCCATAAACATGCCCATTGTTAAAAACACACCTGATTTTGTCCATAAACATGCCCATTGTTAAAAACACATCTGATTTTGCCCATAAACATGCCCATTGTTAAAAACACATCACCTGATTTTACCCATAAACATGCCCATTGTTAAAAACACATCACCTGATTTTGCCCATAAACATGGCCATTGTTAAAAACACACCTGATTTTGCCCATAAACATGCCCATTGTTAAAAACACACCTGATTTTGCCCATAAACATGCCCATTGTTAAAAACACACACCTGATTTTGCCCATAAACATGCCCATTGTTAAAAACACACACCTGATTTTGCCCATAAACATGCCCATTGTTAAAAACACATCACCTGATTTTGCCCATAAACATGCCCATTGTTAAAAACACATCACCTGATTTTACCCATAAACATGCTCATTGTTAAAAACACATCACCTGATTTTGCCCATAAACATGCTCATTGTTAAAAACACACCTGATTTTGCCCATAAACATGCTCATTGTTAAAAACACATCACCTGATTTTGCCCATAAACATGCTCATTGTTAAAAACACACCTCATTTTGCCCATAAACATGCTCATTGTTAAAAACAACACCTGATTTTACCCATAAACATGCCATTGTTAAAAACAATCACCTGATTTTGCCCATAAACATGCCCATTGTTAAAAACACACCTGATTTTGCCCAAACAGCATGTAAACACACCTGATTTGCCCATAAACACTCATGTTAAAACACACTGATTTTGCCCATAAACATGCCATTGTTAAAAACATCACCTGATTTTGCCCAATAAACATGCCATTGTTAAAAACACACCTGATTTTGCCCATAAACATGCTCATTGTTAAAACACACACCTGATTTTGCCCATAAACATGCTCATTGTTAAAAACACATCACCTGATTTTGCCCATAAACATGCTCATTGTTAAAAACACATCACCTGATTTTGCCCATAAACATGCTCATTGTTAAAAACATCACCTGATTTTGCCCATAAACATGCTCATTGTTAAAAACACATCACCTGATTTGCCCATAAACATGCTCATTGTTAAAAACACATCACCTGATTTTGCCACATGAATACAGCCATTGTTAAATAAATGAAACCAGATTTACCACAAAACAGAATCAGAAGGTTAATAACAACATCACTGTTTTGGGCCTATAATACATGGCATTTTAAATCACCCCACTATTTGCCATAAACATGACCCATGTTAAAATACCATGCTGTTTTGCAGTGTGTATGTGTTGTGTTTGTGTCACTGATGTTTGCCTTATTGATGTGCTGAATTGTTAAAGTAACATGTGAGTTTGTTGTCCATTTATGTGCTGTTGTGTTAATATCATCATCCTCTGTTTTTCCCTCTAACTATGCTCTATTGTTAAAACACACCTGTTGTGTGCTGTAGACGTGTGTATGTGTTAATGAACCTGATTTTGCATGTATATTGTCTTGTTAAATTTCACTGATTTTGTCCTAACATGTCCTCATCTGTTAAACCATCCTGTTTTCTGCCCTACACTACCTCATTGTTAAACCTCTGATTTTGGCTTAACTATTGGTCATTGTTAAAACATTCCTGGATTTTGCATAACTGTCTGTGTTAAGATCACCTGATTTTATGCATGAAACATTGCAATGTGTGTAAAAAACATGTGTTGTGCATAACTGTGTATTGTTAAACTAGTGATTTTGCCCATAAACATGGCCATTGTTAAAAACACATCACCTGATTTTGCCCATAAACATGCCATTGTTAAAAACACACCTGATTTTGCCCATAAACATGCCCATTGTTAAAAACACACCTGATTTTGCCATAAACATGCTCATTGTTAAAAACACACCTGATTTTGCCCATAAACATGCTCCCTTGTTTAAAAACATCACCTGATTTTGCCATAAACATGCTCATTGTTAAAAACACACCTGATTTTGCCCATAAACATGCCATTGTTAAAAACACATCACCTGATTTTGCCCATAAACATGCCCATTGTTAAAAACACATCACCTGATTTTGCCCATAAACATGCCCATTGTTAAAAACACATCTGATTTTGCCCATAAACATGCCATTGTTAAAAAACACATCACCTGATTTTACCATAAACATGCCATTGTTAAAAACAATCACCTGATTTTGCCCATAAACATGCCCATTGTTAAAAACACATCACCTGATTTTGCCCATAAACATGCCATTGTTAAAAACACACTGATTTTGCCCATAACATGCCCATTGTTAAAACACACACTGATTTTGCCCATAAACATGCCATTGTAAAAACAACACCTGATTTTGCCATAACATGCCATTGTTAAAAACACATCACCTGATTTTGCCCATAAACATGCCCATTGTTAAAAAACATCACCTGATTTTACCATAAACATGCCCATTTGTTAAAAACACATCACCTGATTTTACCCATAAACATGCCCATTGTTAAAAAACACCTGATTTTGCCATAAACATGCCATTGTTAAAAACACATCTGATTTTGCCATAAACATGCCCATTGTTAAAAACACATCACCTGATTTTCCCATAAACATGCCCATTGTTAAAAACACATCACCTGATTTTGCCCATAAACATGGCCATTGTTAAAAAATCACCTGATTTTGCCCATAAACATGCCATTTTTAAAAACACACCTGATTTTGCCCATAAACATGCCATTGTTAAAACCACACCTGATTTTGCCCATAAACATGCCATTGTTAAAAACACACTGATTTTGCCCATAAACATGCCCATTGTTAAAAACACATCACCTGATTTTGCCATAAACATGCCCATTGTTAAAAACACATCACTGATTTTACCATAAACTGCTCATTGTTAAAAACACTACCTGATTTTGCCCATAAACATGCTCATTGTTAAAAACACACTGATTTTGCCCATTAACATGCTCATTGTTAAAAACACATCACTGATTTTGCCCATAAACATGCTCATTGTTAAAAACACACCTCATTTTGCCATAAACATGCTCATTGTTAAAAACACACCTGATTTTACCTAAACATGCCCATTGTTAAAACACATCACTGATTTTACCATAAACATGCCATGTTAAAAGACACCTGATTTTGCCCTAAAATGCTCATTGTTAAAAACACACCTGATTTTGCCCATAAACATGCTCATTGTTAAAAACACATCTGATTTTGCCCATAAACATGCTCATTGTTAAAAACACATCACCTGATTTTGCCCATAAACATGCCCATTGTAAAAACCACCTGATTTGCCCATAAACTGCTCATTGTTAAAAACACTGATTTTGCCCATAAACATGCTCATGTTAAAACACATCACTGATTTTGCCCATAAACATGCTCATTGTTAAAAACACATCACCTGATTTTGCATAAACATGCTCATTGTTAAAAACACATCACCTCATTTTGCCCATAAACATGCTCATTGTTAAAAACACATCACCTCATTTTGCCATAAACTGCTCATTGTAAAAACACATCACCTGATTTTGCCCAAGCTGGAACTACACCAAACAGTAAAATAAATGGGAACCAGAACAACACGAAAACAGAATCAGAAGGCGTATTTGATATAACAAGACAATACGGGTTGGATCATTGAAAGGTACAGATGGCAAACAGTCAGCCAACAGCACAAACACTCATGACCAACAACTCCCCTTAATCCTATTTTACCAGTGCTGTTGGTGTGTGTGGTGTGTGTGTGTGTGTGTTGGTGGTGTGTGTGTGTGTGTGTGTGTGTGTGTGTGTGTGTGTGTGTGTGTGTGTGTGTGTGTGTGTGTGGTGTGTGTGGTGTGTGTGTGTGTGTGTGGTGTTTCTCTCTTCCTCTCTGTCTCTCTCTCTCCCTCCTCCTATCTCTCTTTGTTCTCTGTGTGTGTGTGTGTGAGTGTGTGTGTGTGTGTGTGTGTGTGTGTGTGTGTGTGTGTGTGTGTGTGTGTGTGTGTGTATTTCTCTCTTCCTCTCTGTCTCTGTCTCTCTCTCTTCCTCTCTGTCCTTTCTCTCCCTCCTCCTATCTCTCTTTGTTCCTCTGTGTGTGTGTGTGTGTGTGTGTGTGTGTGTGTGTGTGTGTGTGTGTGTGTGTGTGAATGTGTGGTGGTGTGTGTGTGTGTGTGTGGGAGTGAGGTGTGTGTGTGTGAATGTGTGTGAGTGAAGTGTGTGTGGTGAATGTGTGTGTGTGAATGTGTGTGTGATGGTGATGTGTGTGTGTGTGTGTGTGTGTGTGAATGTGTGTGTGTGCGTGAAAATGTGTGTGAGTGAGTGAGTGTGTGTGTGTGAATGTGTGTGTGTGTGAATGTGTGTGTGTGTGTGTGAATGTGTGTGTGTGTGAATTGTGTGTGTGTGTGTGTGAATGTGTGTGTGTGAATGTGTGTGTGGTGTGTGTGTGAATGTGTGTGCGCGCGCGTGTGTTGTGTGTGTGTGCGTGTGTGTGTGTGTATGTGTGTTCCCGTGAGTAATACCTGTATCTGTACGAACACTATCACCACTCATCGTGTGCTGGGCAGTCCGCTTACTTTTTCAATGTAGGTGTTTAATGAGTTAATTCCCCAGCTCCGGTGACACGCGGCTATCTCAAGGCCATGTAAATGGACACGGCAAGAAAACATCGGCCAATTGTCTCCCCTGAAGGTACTTCGTCGCAGAGGGAAAGGGAAGACAACAATGTGGCCAGGGCCGACAATTCACGTGTCACCTTGACATAATCAGCGCAGTGATGGCCCCTGAGTTTGCCGCAGCAACAGTTCTCTACCCTTGGTTGGCGTCCCTGATCTTTATCGGAGTGAAGTTGATGGGGTGTGGATGTTTAGCTGACTGTCCTGTTCTCTTGTGTGTGGCTAGCCACTGTTACCACCTGGCTGTTGAGGTAGTCCTCAATAAGGAGTGCTCTAACTTTTCGCTGTTGGGGAGCCCTCAATAGGGTTTGCTGTCTGCTCTACCTGTTGCTGTTGTTATAGCCCTCAATAAGGTGTGCTCTATCTGTTGTTGTTATAGCCCTCAATAAGGTGTGCTCTACCTGTTGTTGTTGTTGTTATAGCCCTCAATAAGGTGTGCTCTACCTGTTGTTGTTGTGTTATAGCCCTCAATAAGGTGTGCTCTACCTGTTGTTGTTGTTATAGCCCTCAATAAGGTGTGCTCTACCTGTTGTTGTTATAGCCCTCAATAAGGTGTGCTCTACCTGTTGTTGTTGTTATAGCCCTCAATAAGGTGTGCTCTACCTGTTGTTGTTGTTGTTGTAGCCCTCAATAAGGTGTGCTCTACCTGTTGTTGTTGTTATAGCCCTCAATAAGGTGTGCTCTACCTGTTGTTGTTGTTATAGCCCTCAATAAGGTGTGCTCTACCTGTTGTTGTTATAGCCCTCAATAAGGTGTGCTCTACCTGTTGTGTTGTTATAGCCTCAATAAGGTGTGCTCTACTGTTGTTTGTTTTATAGCCCTCAATAAGGTGTGCTCTACCTGTTGTTGTTTATAGCCCTCAATAAGGTGTGCTCTACCTGTGTTGTTGTTATAGCCCTCAATAAGGTGTGCTCTACTGTTTTGTTGTATAGCCCTCAATAAGGTGTGCTCTACCTGTTGTTGTTATAGCCCTCAATAAGGTGTGCTCTACCTGTTGTTTGTTTATAGCCCTCAATAAGGTGTGCTCTACTGTTGTTGTGTTATAGCCCTCAATAAGGTGTGCTCTACCTGTTGTTTTATAGCCCTCAATAAGGTGTGCTCTACCTGTTGTTGTTATAGCCCTCAATAAGGTGTGCTCTACCTTTTTGTTGTTATAGCCCTCAATAAGGTGTGCTCTACTGTTGTTGTGTATAGCCCTCAATAAGTGTGCTTACCTGTTGTTGTTGTTATAGCCCTCAATAAGGTGTGCTCTACCTTTTTATAGCCCTCATAGGTGCTTATTGTTGTTTATAGCCCTCAATAAGGTGTGCTCTACCTGTTGTTGTTGTTATAGCCCTCAATAAGGTGTGCTCTACCTGTTGTTGTTGTTATAGCCCTCAATAAGGTGTGGCTCTACTGTTGTTGTTATAGCACCTCAATAAGGTGTGCTCTACTGTTGTTGTTATAGCCCTCAATAAGGTGTGCTCTATGTTGTTGTTATAGCCCTCAATAAGGTGTGCTCTACTGTTGTTGTTATAGCCCTCAATAAGGTGTGCTCTACCTGTTTTGTTATGTTTTTGTTGTTGTATAGCCCTCAATAAGGTGTGCTCTACCTGTTGTTTTATAGCCCTATGTGTCTCTACTGTTGTTTTATAGCCCTCAATAAGGTGTGCTCTACCTGTTGTTGTGTTATAGCCCTCAATAAGGTGTGCTCTACCGTTGTTGTTGTTATAGCCCTCAATAAGGTGTGCTCTACCTGTTGTTGTTGTTATAGCCCTCAATAAGGTGTGCTCTACCTGTTGTTGTTGTTATAGCCCTCAATAAGGTGTGCTCTATCTGTTGTTTGTTATAGCCCTCAATAAGGTGTGCTCTACCTGTTGTTGTTGTATAGCCCTCAATAAGGTGTGCTCTACTGTTGTTGTTTATAGCCCTCAATAAGGTGTGCTCTATGTTGTCTGTTGTTAGTTATAGCCCTCAATAAGGTGTGCTCTACCTGTTGTTGTGTTATAGCCCTCAATAAGGTGTGCTCTACCTGTTGTTTGTTATAGCCCTCAATAAGGTGTGCTCTACCTGTTGTTGTTTATATAGCCCTCAATAAGGTGTGCTCTACCTGTTTTGTTTAGCCTCAATAAGGTGTGCTCTACCTGTTGTTGTTTATAGCCCTCAATAAGGTGTGCTCTACCTGTGTTGTTGTTATAGCCCTCAATAAGGTGTGCTCTACCTTGTTGTTGTTTATAGCCCTCAATAAGGTGTGCTCTACCTGTTGTTGTTATAGCCCTCAATAAGGTGTGCTCTACCTGTTTGTTGTTATAGCCCTCAATAAGGTGTGCTCTACCTGTTGTTGTTGTTATAGCCCTCAATAAGGTGTGCTCTACCTGTTGTTGTTGTTATAGCCCTCAATAAGGTGTGCTCTACCTGTTGTTGTTTGTTATAGCCCTCAATAAGGTGTGCTCTACTGTTTTTTGTTTGTGTTTTTGTTTATAGCCCTCAATAAGGTGTGCTCTACCTGTTGTTGTTTATACCCTCAATAAGTGGCTTACCTGTTGTTGTTATAGCCCTCATAAGGTGTGCTCTACCTGTTTGTTGTTATAGCCCTCAATAAGGTGTGCTCTACCTTGTTGTTGTTATAGCCCTCAATAAGGTGTGCTTTTACCTGTTGTTGTTTATAGCCCTCAATAAGGTTGTGCTCTACCTGTTTTGTTTATAGCCCTCAATAAGTGTCTCTACCTGTTTTGTTATAGCCCTCAATAAGGTGTGCTCTACCTGTTGTTGTTATAGCCCTCAATAAGGTGGCTCTACCTGTTTGTTTTTAGTTTTGTTTTTTTAGCCCTCAATAAGGTGTGCTCTACGTGTGTTATAGCCCCAATAAGGTTGTCTACTTGTTGTTTATAGCCCTCAATAAGGTGGTTGCTCTACCTGTTGTTGTTATTAGCCCTCAATAAGGTGTGCTCTACCTGTTGTTGTTGTTATAGCCCTCAATAAGTGTGCTCTACTGTTGTTGTTGTTTTAGCCCTCAATAAGGTGTGCTCTACCTGTTGTTGTTGTTATAGCCCTCAATAAGGGTGCTCTACCTGTTGTTTTGTTATAGCCCTCAATAAGGTGTGCTCTACCGTTGTGTTTGCCTCAAAAGGTGTTCTCTGTTTGTGTTATAGCCCTCAATAAGGTGTGCTCTACCTGTTGTTGTTTATAGCCCTCAATAAGGTGTGCTCTACCTGTTGTTGTTGTTATAGCCCTCAATAAGGTGTGCCTACCTGTGTTGTTGTTATAGCCCTCAATAAGGTGTGCTCTACCTGTTGTTGTTGTTGTTATAGCCCTCAATAAGGTGTGCTCTACCTGTTGTTTTTGTTATATGCCCTCAATAAGGTGTGCTCTACCTGTTGTTGTTGTTATAGCCCTCAATAAGGTGTGTCTACTGTTGTTTATAGCCCTCAATAGGTTGCTCTACCTGTTGTGTTGTTGTATAGCCCTCAATAAGGTGTGCTCTACCTGTTGTTGTTGTTAATAGCCCTCAATAAGGTGTGCTCTACCTGTTGTTGTTGTTATAGCCCTCAATAAGGTGTGCTCTACCTGTTGTTGTTATAGCCCTCAATAAGGTGTGCTCTACCTGTTGTTGTTGTTAGCCCTCAATAAGGTGTGCTCTACCTGTTGTTGTTGTTATAGCCCTCAATAAGGTGTGCTCTACCTGTTGTTGTTGTTATAGCCTCAATAAAGGTGTGCTCTACTGTGTTGTTGTATAAGCCCTCATAAGGTGTGCTCTACTGTTGTTGTTTATAGCCCTCAATAAGGTGTGCTCTACCTGTTTTGTTATATAGCCCTCAATAAGGTGTGCTCTACCTGTTGTTGTGTTATAGCCCTCAATAAGGTGTGCTCTACCTTTGTTGTTGTTATAGCCCTCAATAAGGGTATGTTAGCTCATAGTGCTCTATGTTGTTGTTATAGCCCTCAATAAGGTGTGCTCTACCTGTTGTTGTTGTTATAGCCCTCAATAAGGTGTGCTCTACCTGTTGTTGTTTATAGCCCTCAATAAGGTGTGCTCTACCTTGTTGTTTGTATAGGGGCTCGTAATAAGGTGTGCTCTACCTGTTGTTTGTTATAGCCCTCAATAAGGTGTGCTCTACCTGTTGTGTTGTTATAGCCCTCAATAAGGTGTGCTCTACCTGTTGTTGTTTACCCTCAATAAGGTGTGCTCTACCTTGTTGTTGTTATGCCCTCAATAAGGTGTGCTCTACTTGTTGTTGTTATACCCTCAATAAGGTGTGCTCTACCTGTTGTTGTTATAGCCCTCAATAAGGTGTGCTCTACCTGTTGTTTTGTTATAGCCCTCAATAAGGTGTGCTCTACCTGTTTTGTTGTTATAGCCCTCAATAAGGTGTGCTCTACCTGTTGTTGTTTTATAGCCCTCAATAAGGTGTGCTCTACCTGTTGTTGTTATAGCCCTCAATAAGGTGTGCTCTACCTGTTGTTGTTATAGCCCCAATAAGGTGTGCTCTACCTTGTTGTTGTTATAGCCCTCAATAAGTGTGCTCTACCTGTTTTTGTTGTTATAGCCCTCAATAAGGTGTGCTCTACCTGTTGTTGTTATAGCCCTCAATAAGGTGTGCTCTACTGTGTTTGTTATAGCCCTCAATAAGGTGTGCTCTACCTGTTGTTGTGTGTTTATAGCCTCATAAGGTGTGCTCTACCTGTTGTTGTTATAGCCCTCAATAAGGTGTGCTCTACCTGTTGTTGTTATAGCCCTCAATAAGGTGTGCTCTACTTGTTGTTGTTATAGCCTCAATAAGGTGTGCTCTACCTGTTGTTGTTATAGCCTCAATAAGGTGTGCTCTACTGTTGTTGTTGTTATAGCCCTCAATAAGGTGCTTACCTGTTGTTGTTATAGCCTCAATAGGTGTGCTCTACCTGTTGTTGTATAGCCCTCAATAAGGTGTGCTCTACCTGTGTTGTTGTTATAGCCCTCAATAAGGTGTGCTCTACCTGTTGTTTATAGCCCTCAATAAGGTGTGCTCTACCTGTTGTTGTTGTTATAGCCCTCAATAAGGTGTGCTCTACCTGTTTGTTATAGCCCTCAATAAGGTGTGCTCTACCTGTTGTTGTTGTTATAGCCCTCAATAAGGTGTGCTCTACCTGTTGTTGTTGTTATAGCCCTCAATAAGGTGTGCTCTACCTGTTGTTGTTGTTATAGCCCTCAATAAGGTGTGCTCTACCTGTTGTTGTTGTTATAGCCCTCAATAAGGTGTGCTCTACCTGTTGTTATAGCCCTCAATAAGGTGTGCTCTACCTGTTGTTGTTATAGCCCTCAATAAGGTGTGCTCTACCTGTTGTTGTTGTTATAGCCCTCAATAAGGTGTGCTCTACCTGTTGTTGTTTTATGCCCTCAATAAGGTGTGCTTATGTGTTGTTATAGCCCTCATAGTGTGCTTACTGTTGTTGTTATAGCCCTCAATAGGTGATCTTCGGCTTTTTCTGGACTCTTGTTGGCTGTTAGGGTAGCCCTCAATGGGGGCCTGATCTACTGGGGCAGCCCACAACAAGAAAGCTGGAGGGAAAGAAAACATCAGGTAGACCCAGGGAGAAAAGACTGGACGGACTTGCAGGGTGGCTGAGGACAGAGAGGGTGGAAGATGTACTTGCGGTGATAAGAGATAGATGCATATGGAGGGCCATGATCGCCAACGCCATGCGGAAGGGCACATGATGATGATGATAATGATCCCTCAATAAGGCTTTATTTTGCTGGGGTAGTCCTGAATGGGCCATTGCTCTACATCTCTCCTTGCTGGTGCACCCCTCAGTGGGTCCTGCTGTATGAGTCTTAGTCTTGCTGCTCTCCCTTCCTGTCGTTTGGGAGCATAGCAGACCTCGCTGAAGAGCAAATGGACTGTGTCTAGAGCATCACGCCAGGCCACTTTCGTGGCCGTTTGAATATCCCCTCATCATCCATCATCATCATCATCATCATCATCACCATCATCATCATCCATCATCCATCATCATCATTCATCATCATCATCATCATCATCATCATCATCATCATCATCATCATCATCATCATCATCATCATCATCATCATCATCCATCGCCCTCGCCGTGGACGACGGTGGGAGCTCCACTCTTTGTCACGAAGGATCGCCAGGCGACACGGTCTCTGCTCCTGTGTATGATGTCATGGAGCCCCAGTTTGCAGGCGTCAGCGATGTTGTCCACGAAGGATTTTGCTGGCCTTCCTTGTTTTCTCTTTGCCTTGACTCATCCCTGCAGGACTGATGTTGTCATCAAGTCGGTTCTTGTGTTTCTATTCATGTGCCCGATATACTTCAATCTTCTTTTGTTGATCTCTGGGAGCATTTTACGTTAGACAGCTAATTCCTTTAACACGCTCTCCCTCTCTCTCTCTCTCTCTCTCTTAATTTCTTTATTTATAGAATCGTCAATACCCTGTCTTTCCCCTCTATTGTTTAGCACGCGCAAATGCATAGACATAGACACAAACACACACACACACACACACTACACACACAACACACACACACACACACACACACACACACACACACATACAAAGAAACACACACACCATAGACACAAACACACACACATACATACACACACACACACACACACACACACACACACACACACATACAAAGAAACACACACACCATAGACACAAACACACACACACACATACACACACACACACACACCACACACACACACACACACACACAACACACACGCACATACAAAGAAACACACACCATAGACACAAAACACAGACGCACATACATAGACACAAACACATACCATAGACACAAACACACACACGCACATATATAGACACAAACACACCATAGACCACAAACACACCATAGACACAAACACACCATAGACACAAACACACAGAGCACATACATAGACACAAACACACCATAGACACAAACACACCATAGACACAAACACACCATAGACACAAACACACGCCATTAGACACAAACACACAGACGCACATACATAGACACAAACACACACACGCACATACATAGACACAACACACCATAGACACACAAGCACATACATAGACACAAACACACCATAGACACAAAACACACACGCACATACATAGACACAAACACACCATAGACACAAACACACACACGCACATACATAGACACAAACACACACACGCACAACATAGACACAAAACACACGCACATATAGACACAAAACACACATGACACACATACATAGACACAAACACACACACGCACATACATAGACACAAACACACACACGCACATACATAGACACAAACACACACCCATAAAGACACAAACACACCATAGACACAAACACACACACGCACATACATAGACACAAACACACACGCACATACATAGACACAAACACACACACGACACAACCATAGACACAAACACACCATAGACACAAACACACACGCACATACATAGACACAAACACACACACGCACATACATAGACACAAACACCACCATAGACACAAACACACAGACGCACATACATAGACACAAACAACACACGCACATACATAGACACAAACACACACACGCACATACATAGACACAAACACACAACCACATACATAGACACAAACACACAGACGCACATACATAGACACAAACACACACACGCACATACATAGACACAAACACACAACGCACATACATAGACACAAACACACAGACGCACATACATAGACACAAACACACAGACGCACATACATAGACACAAACACACACACCACATACATAGACACAAACACACAGACGCACATACATAGACACAAACACACACAGCACATACATAGACACAAACACACAGACGCACATACATAGACACAAACAACACACACACATACATAGACACAAACACACACACGCACATACATAGACACAAACATACAACACACCACATACATAGACACAAACACACACACGCACATACATAGACACAAACACACACACGCAATACATAGACACAAACACATCACACGCACATACATAGACACAAACACACACACCATAGACACAAACACACACACGCACATACATAGACACAAAACACACGACATACATAGACACAAACACACACACGCACATACATAGACACAAACACACCATAGACACAAACACACCCAATAATAGACACAAACACACCATAGACACAAACACACACACCATAATAGACACAAACACACACACACACATACATAGACACAAAACACACACCACAATAGACACAAACACCACACACATCATGCACAACAACATAGACACAAACACACCATAGACACAATAGACCAACACACACGCACATACATAGACACAAACACCCATAGACACAAACACACAAAAACACACCATAGACACAAATACACCAGACAGCAACATACATAACACACAAACACAAACACATAGACACAAACACACAACCACATACATAGACACAAACACACCATAGACACAAACACACAAAAACACACCATAGACACAAACACACACAACATAGACACAAACACACACCATAGACACAAACACAAACCACACATAGACACAAACACACACCATAGACACAAACACACAGACGCACAACCATAGACACAAACACACACCATAACAAGACACAAACACACCATAGACACAAACCACACCATGCACAACATAGACACAAACACACCATAGACACAAACACACCATAGACACAAACACACACGCACATACATAGACACAAACACACCATAGACACAAACACACACACACGCACTACATAGACACAAAATACACACGCACATACAACAAACACACACACCACACAAGAACACACACACCATAGCAACAAACACCACACACCACATAACAAACAAACACACACACTGCACAAACACACCAAACACAACACACACAACACAACATAAGACACAAACAACACACGCACATACAAAGAAACACACACACGCACATACAAAAAAACACACACACATTTAGAGCATAGATTGTAAAGGTTTCAAACTTGCACTGGGTCTTCCAATGCATGCTTCCTGTCTTCGCACATATAATGAAATCAAACTGTTGCCACTTGATGAGCAAAGGAAAGTCGCTTCTACTAAATTTTTGTTAAGACACACCACCGTAGAAAACATCTCCGAAACAGAAACTAAATTAAGATCAGATACCCACTTTCCAAAAAGAGCTAAATCAATATCTTCACAGGTCACATTTGCAACATACACATCTGACGTCATGAAAGGCTCAGGAATTGATCTACACGTAGATCCTGTATCTATAAGACCTTCCTTTTCGCCAGTACCCAGTTAAGAACTCCAAAGAGCACGATTTGACGTACACCACACTAATTTAAAAAAAGAGACAACATAAACTTACTGGCAAGTCAGGTTAAATGTCATATAGACGACTTATATTCCAGTCACTTGAAACTTTACACTGATGGATCAGTAATTGAAAGAAAAGCAGGCTCAGTGTTTTTAATACCTGCTCTCAAAATTGAAAAATCTTTCTACATAGGACTTGATAAATCTGTCTTTACAGCTGAACTCTTTGCAGTATTAATGGATTTAAACTTTATGATAAGTCTTCCTAGGACAATTTTTCAAATACCTTTTTGCTTTGATTCAAAATCAGTACTTCAGGCTCTTGAATTATCAAAATTACAAACAAAATGATTCTGGAAATTAGTCACTTGATTCTAGTTTATCCTTAAGAGGCACTGATATTACTTTCTGCTGGATACCTTCTTATAGTTCTTTTCGTTATAATGATAAAGTTGACAGGGCTGCCAAACGGGGAGCTAATAACTCACCAGATTCAAACAGTATCCAGCTTTCTCTCTCGTTGCACGAGTATTACACTTTAGTGGATACCTATATCTGGAAGCAGTTCCAAGGACAACAGAAAAAGTATGATAAATGTCACATGAACTTTGAAGTTAGTAAAATACTTAAGCAGTTTCATGCCAGCAGAATTATACAATCCCTTATGTATAAATGGAAACTTGATGCATTCAAAACAAAATACACCAAGAACATAGTGTGTCTGTGTGGAAAGAAGATAACACGCGGTCGTATTCTTTCTTGCGTTTGGGTAAAACGATATATTCCTACAATATCTATGAAGACAGTTTCTGACATATTTGCCTCATCACCATTAATATATGAATTTTTTGTTAGCCTGTCAAAAAGTCCTATAGCAAATTACTTTTAAAATGTTATTTCACTTGTACACTCTTATGGTTAGTCAATTCTTAGTTTTATTTTTATTCATTTCTTCTAGATATTTATTAATTTTGTTTGTTAATTTGTTTAAATCGTTAAATATGGTAACGTTATTTGTTGGTTTTACCTTCCCCCATTCGAAACAGTTGTTTTCTGGATCATCTTTTCTCGAGATCAAAATTGACAATTTTCAAATATCCTCTTCACTCCTCCTCTGTCACCCCCGCCCTCCTTTCTTTGTCTAAAATCACTTCAGTGAATAGACATCGCCACACAGTCCAGTCTCATCCACTTCGCGGATGCGTCATTGAGGGTGTTGCTCAAATTTTCTGACCAACACCGCAGATGTCTGTATCTCTCGGGCCTGGTTGACGCCAGGATATGTTAGATAGTAAGCGTAGAGAACAGCCCTGTCACGCAGTCTCAATCCTAGATGGAACTCCATAGCATCATGATTATCATCCTCATCGACATCATCATCATCGCATAATAAAAACTGTTTCAGCTTCTGTGGCCATTAAAGTGGCGCAGAAAATGGGACGAATTTTTTTTTAAAAAGATGGGTAGCCAACAGATCAGTGGACCAATGAAACACTAAGCTGACACCACTAGAATTTTGGAGACATTAAGATGGGTAGCCAACAGGTCAGTGGACCAATGAAACACTAAGCTGACACCACTAGAATTTTGGAGACATTAAGATGGGCAGCCAACAGGCCAGTGGACCTATGAAACAGTAAGCTGACACCACCAGAATTTTTGAGACATTAAGATGGGCAGCCAACAGGCCAGTGGACCTATGAAACAGTAAGCTGACACCACCAGAATTTTTGAGACATTAAGATGGGCAGCCAACAGGCCAGTGGACCTATGAAACAGTAAGCTGACACCACCAGAATTTTTGAGACATTAGATGGGCAGCCAACAGGCCAGTGGACCTATGAAACAGTAAGCTGACACCACCAGAATTTTGGAGACATTAAGATGGGCAGCCAACAGGCCATTTTTTGTTGTTGTGGGCTGAGGGTTAAAGGCGAGAACCTGACAAAATGTATTCCTTTGAAGCACATGGGATTGGCAAGGTGTGACAATGCTGCCTATGGTTTATGTGATGGATTTTCACGCTTTGATGTTCTGAAGAGTGACTTGTATGATGTTCTGATAAATGGTTTATATAGGTTATCACACTTTGATGTTCTGATGAATGGTTTATATGGATAGGTTATCACACTTTGATGTTCTGATAAATGGTTCATATGGATAGGTTATCACACTTTGATGTTCTGATGTATGGTTTATACGGATAAATTATCACACTTTGATGTTGTGTTGTACTGTTTGTGTGGATAAATTATCACACTTTGATGTTGTGATGTTAGAAAATAATAGCATTCTTGGTGTGTACATGTATTTTGAAAATAAGGTCATCAGAATTGCACTAATTGCACTGATGGGAATATGTGTGTGTGTGCGTGTGTGTGCGTGCGCGTGTGTAGGTGTGCGTGTGCACGCTCGCTCACATGGGCGTGTCTGTGCGTGCAAAACAACAAAGTATGGGAAAGTGGGAAATGGACAGGCACGTAGAGTATTCCAGTATTATATGTACATTTGTATGGACAGGGCTCTCTTTGTGTCTGTCTGTCTGTCTGTCTCTCTCACAACACACACACACACACACAAACACACACACACACACACACACACACACACACACACACACACACACACACACACACGCGCGCACACACATACACATACACACACACATACTCTACACTACCACACAACACATGCATATACACACACACATCACAGCACACATCACACACACACACGACACACACACACACACACACACACACACACACACACACACACACACACCACACACACACACACACACACACACATACACACACACACACACACACACACACACAAACACACACTCACGCACGCACAGATCATATAGATCTGTTCCAAAGATTGTGTGTATGACAGTGTGGACAAGATTGTCAAAAACTCCTCACAGGTCTGACAGCAATGCCCACACCGTATTCCCACCTATTAACCTACTCTATCGTCTAACATGAAAAGCGTCGCACCTTTTGAAATCTTCTTCCCACCCGACTAAAAGCTTTTCCTATTGGGCGCGGAGATGAGGAGATAACGATGTAAAGCTGTTTCTTATTGGCTGCGTAGATGAGGAGATAGCGATGTAAAGCTGTTTTCTATTGGCTGTGTAGATGAGGAGATAGGGTTGGAAAGCTGTTAACTATTGGTCACACACCCACATGTAAGCGCATTTTCTTGTCCTCCCTTCCACTTGGTCGTTTGTCTCTGACTTTCTTTTTTTCTTCTTCGGTGATTGTAATCGTGAACGTACTCGCTAAAAGGTTTCTTGTAGATCCCACCACAGACATGGATAGGGAGATAGACAACAAAGCCATAGAGACAGGCAACTAGCTTTGTTCATGGATAGAGACAGGCAACTAGCTTTGTCCATAGATAGAGACAGGCAACTAGCTTTGTTCATGGATACAGACAGGCAACTAGCTTTGTCCATGGATAGAGACAGGCAACTAGCTTTGTTCATGGATAGGGAAACACAATGCCTTTGTCCATGGATAGGGAGATAGACAACAAAGCCATAGAGACAGGCAACTAGCTTTGTTCATGGATAGAGACAGGCAACTAGCTTTGTTCATGGATAGAGACAGGCAACTAGCTTTGTTCATGGATAAAGACAGGCAACAAGCTTTGTTCATGGATAGAGACAGGCAACTAGTTTTGTTCATGGATAAAGACAGGCAACTAGCTTTGTTCATGGATACAGACAGGCAACTAGCTTTGTTCATGGATAGAGACAGGCAACTAGCTTTGTTCATGGATAGAGACAGGCAACTAGCTTTGTTTATGGATAGAGACAGGCAACTAGCTTTGTTCATGGATAGAGACAGGCAACTAGCTTTGTCCATGGATAGAGACAGGCAACTAGCTTTGTTCATGGATAGGAAACACAATGCCTTTGTCCATGGATAGGGAGATAGACAACAAAGCCATAGAGACAGGCAACTAGCTTTGTTCATGGATAGAGACAGGCAACTAGCTTTGTTCATGGATAGAGACAGGCAACTAGCTTTGTTCATGGATAAAGACAGGCAACAAGCTTTGTTCATGGATAGAGACAGGCAACTAGTTTTGTTCATGGATAAAGACAGGCAACTAGCTTTGTTCATGGATACAGACAGGCAACTAGCTTTGTTCATGGATAGAGACAGGCAACTAGCTTTGTTCATGGATAGAGACAGGCAACTAGCTTTGTTTATGGATAGAGACAGGCAACTAGCTTTGTTCATGGATAGAGACAGGCAACTAGCTTTGTCCATGGATAGAGACAGGAAACTAGCTTTGTTCATGGATAGAGACAGGCAACTAGCTTTGTTCATGGATAGGGAGATAGACAACAAAGCCATAGAGACAGACAACTAGCTTTGTTCATGGATAGGGAAATAGACAACAAGCTTTGTCCATGGATAGAGACAGGCAACTAGCTTTGTTCATGGATAGAGACAGACAACTAGCTTTGTTCATGGATAGAGACAGGCAACTAGCTTTGTTCATGGATAGAGACAGGCAACTAGCTTTGTTCATGGATAGAGACAGGCAACTAGCTTTGTTCATGGATAGAGATAGACAACTAGCTTTGTTCATGGATAGAGACAGGCAACTAGCTTTGTTCATGGATAGAGACATGCAACTAGCTTTGTTCATGGATAGAGACAGGCAACTAGCTTTGTTCATGGATAGAAAATAGACAACAAAGCCATAGAGACAGACAACTAGCTTTGTTCATGGATAGAGACAGGCAACTAGCTTTGTCCATGGATAGAGACAGACAACTAGCTTTGATCATGGATAGGGAAACACAATGCCTTTGTTCATGGATAGAGACAGGCAACTACCTTTGTTCATGGATAGAGACAGGCAACTAGCTTTGTCCATGGATAGAGACAGGCAACTAGCTTTGTTCATGGATAGGGAAACACAATGCCTTTGTCCATGGATAGAGACAGGCAACTAGCTTTGTCCATGGATAGAGACAGGCAACTAGGTTTGTCCATAGATAGAGACAGGCAACTAGCTTTGTTCATGGATAGAGACAGGCAACTAGCTTTGTCCATGGATAGAGACAGACAACTAGCTTTGTCCATGGATAGAGACAGGCAACTAGCTTTGTCCATGGATAGGGAGATAGACAACAAAGCCATAGAGACAGGCAACTAGCTTTGTTCATGGATAGGGAAGCAGAATGCATTTGTCCATGGATAGGGAAACACAATGCCTTTGTCCATGATAGGGAAACACAATGCCTTTGTCCATGGATAGGGAAACACAATGCTTTGTCCATGATAGGGAAACACAATGCCTTTGACGTTGTCCATGGTTATAGAGACAAGCATTTGTTTTTGTCCATGGATAGGGAGACAGACACCTAGCTGTGTCCATGGATAGGGAGACAGACAACTAGCTTTGTTCATGGATAGGGAGACAGACACCTAGCTGTGTCCATGGATAGGGAGACAGACACCTAGCTGTGTCCATGGATAGGGAGACAGGCAACTAGCTTTGTTCATGGATAGGAAGACACAACTAGCTTTGTCCATGGATAGGGAGACAGCAACTAGCTTTGTCCCTGGATAGGGAGACAACAACTAGCTTTGTCCATGGATAGGGAGACAGACAACTAGCTTTTCCATGGATAGGGAGACAGACACCTAGCTTTGTCCATGGATAGGGAGACAGACAACTAGCTTTGTCCATGGATAGGGAGAAGAACAAGCGAGAAACAACAGCTTTGTTCATGGATAGGGAGACAGACAACTAGCTTTGTTCATGGATAGGGAGACAGACAACTAGCTTTGTTCATGGATAGGGAGACAGACAACACTGCTTTGTTCAATGCAGACATGACAGACAAGAACAACAGACATACTGGTTCTGTCCAGACATGTGACAGAGGACAGACAGACAGACAACTGGTTCTGTCCACAACAACGATAGACAGAGACAGACAGAAGACAACTGGTTCTGTCCACAGACAACAATAGACAGACAGACACAGACAGACAGACAACTGGTTCTGTCCACAGACACGATAGACACACAGACAGACAGACAGACAGACAACTGGTTCTGTCCACAGACAACAGATAGAACAGCGACAGGACAGACAGACAGACAGACAACTGGTTCGTCCACAGACAATCGATAGACAGACAGACAGACAGACAGACAATGGTTCTGTCCACAGACATCAATAGACAGACAGACAACAGACAGACAGACAATTGGTTCAGTCCACAGACATCAATAGACAGACAGACAGACAGATAGACAGACAGACAGACAGACAACTGGTTCTGTCCACAGACATCGATAGACAGACAGACAGACAGACAACTGGTTCTGTCCACAGACATCGATAGACAGACAGACAACTGATTCTGTCCACAGACAACGATAGACAGACAGACAGACAGACAGACAGACAACTGGTTCAGTCCACAGACATCGATAGATAGACAGACAGACAGACAGACAACTGGTTCAGTCCACAGACATCGATAGATAGACAGACAGACAGACAGACAGACAGACAACTGGTTCAGTCCACAGACAACGATAGATAGACAGACAGACAGACAGACAGACAACTGGTTCTGTCCACAGACATCAATAGACAGACAGATAGCAGACAGACAGACAGACAGACAGACAGACAGACAACTTGTTCTGTTCACAGACATCGATAGACAGACAGAAGAACAGACAGACAGACAACTGGTTCGTCACACAACGATGGTATCTAAGATACCAAAAGCACAGACATCGATAGAAGACAGAAACAAACGATAGACAGACAGACAACTGGTTCTGTCCACAGACATCGATAGACAGACAGACAGACACAGACAGGACAACTGGTTCTGTCACAGACAAGACAGACAGATAGACAGACAGACAGGTTCAGACAAGACATCGATAGACAGACAGACAACTGGTTCGTGTCCACAGACATCGATAGACAGACAAGACAGACAACGATAGACAGACAGACAGACAACTGGTTCTGTCCACAGACAACGATAGACAGACAGACAGACAGACAACATAGGACAGTGTCAGACAACTGGTTCTGTCATAGGGCAAACGATAAAGTTCAGTGACAGACAGACAGACAACTGGTTCTGTTGCAGACAACGATGACAGACAAACGGTTCATGTAGACGATAACAGACAGACAATGGTATTTGTCCACAACAAACGATAGACAGAAAAGACATGAATCAAAGGGTTTCATGTTGGTCAGTAACATACATCAAAGGGTTCGATGTTGGTCAGTAACAGACATCAAAGGGTTCCATGTTGGTCAGTAACATACATCAAAGGGTTCCATGTTGGTCAGTAGCAACATCAAAGGGTTCCATGTTGGTCAGTAACAGACATCAAAGGGTTCCATTTGGTCAGTAACATACATCAAAGGGTTCCATGTTGGTCAGTAACATACATCAAAGGGTTCCATGTTGGTCAGTAACATACATCAAAGGGTTCGATGTTGGTCAGTAACATACATCAAAGGGTTCGATGTTGGTCAGTAACAGACATCAAAGGTTCCTTGTTGGTCAGTAACAGACATCAAAG
>CM060308.1:3182474-3184974 GCA_030674185.1 Monoplex corrugatus | reverse complement strand
CGATTGTTCAACTATCAAAGTGAAGTTTCTATAAAGTTTCTAAGACATGTTGCTGGGAACAATACATTTGTTTACCGTCTAATATCACTTATAGTGAAAAGACGTTAAATCAAGCAACGAACGAACAATACATTTGTTTCCGTGGGATCTTCAATGATCTGGCAGACGCCTTGAGCCTGTGCAAAACCTTGGCATTTTTTGGTGTAGATATTGTGGACAACAAAATGACAGACAGCCAATGGGCTTGGTGCAGTTGCTAACACAAGGAACTAACAACAGGAAGATTTTGGTTTGGAATCCCAGAGTCCTGTCAACATCCACGTGGATTTTTAGGACCTCACACGGCTCCTGCCTTGACCTGAACCTGCTATGGACTTGTTAGGAAGACTGTTGAAAACACACTGACCAGTCTCATTCACTATACGGATGTGTCATTGCGGATGTTGCTTAAAATTCCTGACCAACTCCGCAGACATCTGTAGCTCTCGGGCCTGGTCAGGACGCGACGATGTATTATGAAAGTAGCGTAAAGCAGAGTGTTGTCACACGATGTGAATGCAGAATGGAACTCCAGACCATCATGATTATCATCCCCATCGTCATCATCATCGTAACATTGCCAATAATTGCCTTGGATTCAACGGTCACTGATATGGCCTTAGAAATGTGACAGAAAAAAATGAAAGAATAAAAACAAATGTCCTTATGCAACTGAAAAATAAAGCGTAAGGAACGACAGAAGAAAAGATGGAAAATTGCCTCCCTTGTCCTTAGCTTTAACTTAATAAGAAACAGCCGAGGATGCCGGATAGTACCGAGCACCAGTGCCTCCTGCTCTCCAGACAAGCGTCTCCCAAGCTCCCGACGATACACGATAGCTATTTTATTAAGCAAAAAAAAAAAAAAAAAAAAAAAAAAAAGGGGGGGGGGGGGCTGTCCATGCGCTGTATGACCCATTCGGACCCAATCATCAGTTGCCTCGTTTACAAACCGAATGGCAAGGTGGGGAGATGGCAAACCCCGGGACATAGCCACACAACGTGCACCAACCAGGTCCAGCCCAGCCTGTGGACCAAGAGAGAATGGAAGACCCTTGTCCTGCCTTTCTCTGGGTCTGCGTCTCTCTACTGGGCAGCCCGCCATGCCGCCAGCTCACATAGTTGCCAGCTCCTTTCCCTTTATCATAATTCTGACACTTAGCAGTTGGAAGCTCCCAGCGTTGCCTTACTTCAACCACAGGGGTTGTTTGAACGTCCACAAAATTGGCCAGGCATGATGCTCCAGATACAGCCCATTTGCTGTTCAGCTGGTCTAACGTGTGCCCAAAGGGAGCCCAAATTAACCGTCTTTCCCGGCCGTCAGCAGTCTTTCCCTGCGGTCATCATGAAAGAAAAAGAAAAGGGAAGAAAATCACAAATGTCCTCATGCAGCTGAAAGAATAAAGGCAAAAAGAACTACAAAAGAAAAGAGAAAATTGCCTCCCTTGTCCTAAGGTATCGCTATATCAGTTTTCTCCCCTTTATTTTCTCCCACACCGAATCAGCGCCGCTCTTTTATCATCGTCTGGCTCCGTCTTGTTGGTGGGATGAGCAGGGAGAAAATTGTCACTTTTGACACTTGTGGTCAACCATACCTAGTGATCTGGCTTAATCACAAGCACCTTAACTGCGTGATGAGGGGTTGGGTGTCGGGAAGTGTACAGTAACCTCCATTTAGGTCAGCAGGGGGACTTACGGCTGTCCAAAGTGATCATAAATGGCGATTTATGCTTCATGGTACCGCCAAGCCGTGCATCGTCAAAAGGCGAAAAACTGGCTGTAATCAGGGTGTACAGCGGGTTAGGGAACTGTTTTTTATTTCAGGGGCTGACGGAGGACACAGGTGTGTTTAAATCGGAGAAGGTTGGGGTTTAACAACAATACCTGAATGCGCTTGTACCTGGCTGATACCATCACCAAGACGTTCTGTGACACCTGATCAAAAGGTCAAGGTTGTCCCCACAGCACTAAGATCTTAGGGGAGTGAGGTGGTAAAGAACTTTTTTTCAGGATCAGCATTATGAGTGAGGTGTCCATGATTTTTCCCCTCGGCTGCTGTAACTTTCCCAGCCATGAACAGGGCCAGGTACGCGCTCACAGCTGGGTGGCTTGTAGGCCACTAGCACCGAGTTTTTATCGAGCTGGACTCGAACCCGTTCACCCAAAGTAGAAGGCGGGAGTTTTACCTCTGTGCCAAACAGCATTCCGAGACATGTGGCGAGGACAGACAAGGTCAGAACAGAAATGCCAGGATTGGCACCGGGCCAACAGACCACATCTGTTTACTGTCACTTTCCTCAAGACAATGTCTCCACTCTCGGAATAAATTCTATGCTACGCTGATGCCGTGATGCCATGTGACGGAAACCAGTAATCTGCACATAAACCTTACACGCTGGTTAGAAAAACATTAAAGTGTACTTTAAGAACATAAAATCTACTTAAAGTAGAAGTTGTAATTG
>CM060308.1:3149974-3177474 GCA_030674185.1 Monoplex corrugatus | reverse complement strand
TCAGTATACAAACAGGAACATGTATTGTCACATCACCAGTCTTCAGTATACAACCAGGAACATGCATTGTCACATCACCAGTCTTCAGTATACAAACAGGAACAACATGCATTGTCACATCACCAGTCTTCAGTATACAAACAGGAACAACATGCATTGTCACATCACCAGTCTTCAGTATACAACCAGGAACATGTATTGTCACATCACCAGTCTCCAGTATACAAACAGGAACAACATGCATTGTCACATCACCAGTCTTCAGTACACAAACAGGAACATGTCACATCACCAGTCTTCAGTATACAAACAGGAACATGTCACATCACCAGTCTTCAGTACACAAACAGGAACATGTATTGTCACATCACCAGTCTTCAGTATACAAACAGGAACATGTCACATCACCAGTCTTCAGTATACAAACAGGAACATGTCACATAACCAGTCTTCAGTATACAAACAGGAACATGTCACATCACAGTCTTCAGTACACAAACAGGAACATGTATTGTCACATCACCAATCTTCAGTATACAAACAGGAACATGTATTGTCACATCACCAGTCTTCAGTATACAACAGGAGGAACATGTATTGTCACACCACCAGTCTCCAGTACACAAACAGGAACATGTCACATCACCAGTCTTCAGTATACAAACAGGAACATGTATTGTCACATCACCAGTCTTCAGTATACAAACAGGAACATGTATTGTCACACCACCAATCTTCAGTATACAAACAGGAACATATCACATCACCAGTCTTCAGTATACAAACAGGAACATGTATTGTCACATCACCAGTCTTCAGTATACAAACAGGAACATGTATTGTCACACCACCAATCTTCAGTATACAAACAGGTACATATCACATCACCAGTCTTCAGTATACAAACAGGAACATGTATTGTCACATCACCAGTCTTCAGTATACAAACAGGAACATGTCACATCACCAGTCTTCAGTATACAAACAGGAACATGTATTGTCACATCACCAGTCTTCAGTATACAAACAGGAACATGTATTGTCACATCACCAGTCTTCAGTATACAAACAGGAACATGTATTGTCAATCACCAGTCTTCAGTATACAACCAGGAAATGTATTGTCACACCACAAGTCTTCACTATGCAAACAGGAACATGTATTGTCACACCACCAGTCTTCAGTATACAAACAGGAACATGTATTGTCACATCACCAGTCTTCAGTATACAAACAGGAACATGTATTGTCACATCACCAGTCTTCAGTATACAAACAGGAACATGTATTGTCACATCACCAGTCTTCAGTATACAAACAGGAACATGTATTGTCACATCACCAGTCTTCAGTATACAAACAGGAACATGTCACATCACCAGTCTTCAGTACACAAGCAGGAACATGTATTGTCACATCACCAGTCTTCAGTACACAAACAGGAACATGTCACATCACCAGTCTTCAGTATACAAACAGGAACATGTCACATCACCAGTCTTCAGTATACAAACAGGAACATGTATTGTCACATCACCAGTCTTCAGTATGCAAACAGGAACATGTCACATCACCAGTCTTCAGTATACAAACAGGAACATGTATTGTCACATCACCAGTCTTCAGTATACAACCAGGAACATGTATTGTCACATCACCAGTCTTCAGTATACAAACTGGAACATGTATTGTCACATCACCAGTCTTCAGTATGCAACCAGGAACATGTATTGTCACATCACCAGTCTTCAGTATACAACAGGAACATGTATTGTCACATCACCAGTCGCCCTGGTGCAGTAGTTAACGCAGTCGGCTACCAACTGGAAGGTTGTGGGTTCCAATCCACATCAATACTGTCAAAATCATTGCGGGATTTTGCAACCTCAACCAGTTCCTACTTGAGTTGAGTGTGATGTCGGCTCATTGAAAAGAATGACACTCACACAGTCGACGCTCATCCACTTCACAGATGTATCGATGAGGGACTGCTCCAATCTCCTGACCAACACCGCGAGTGTCTGTATTTCTCGGGCCTGGTTGACGCCATGATGTATTATCACAGTAAGCTTAGAGTGGAAAGCTGGAGGGAAAGAGAACACCAGGTAGACCCAGGGAGAAAATATTGGACGGACTTGCAGGGTGGCTGAGGACAGAGAGGGTGGAATACGTGCTTGTGGTGACAAAGGATAGATGCATATGGAGGGCCATGATCGCCAACGCCATATGGCAGGGCACTTGATGATGATGGAGCTCAGGGTCAGCCCTGTCACGCAGTCTCAATCCTAGACGGAACTCTATAGCATCATGATTATCATCTCCATCGTCATCATTTGTACAGCACTTCAAGAACTGTCCCCACTTCTGTGCTCATAAAGGTAGCGTAGACAATGGGACACACAAAAAAAGTTTGTCTCCACTGAAGTACCATTTCGTTTATAAAGCAACAGTGTTCAGTTTGTCTCCACGTGACTTGGAGGTCTAAAAGCGCTGATGTGACAACCCAAGTAGGAGTCAAGGCTGACGTCATCACAGACCGCAAACTTTCTGAGTTGCCTATCTGTTGATATGGATCTGTGGCACACGATGCTACTGAGCGTCACCTTGAGCACTGTGAAGACACAACTATGGCCTGACTGGACATTACATTTGTCTGTCCTCTGTCTGTCTGTCTGTCCTCTGTCTGTCCTCTGTCTGTCCTCTGTCTGTGTGTCTGTCTGTCCTCTGTCTGTCTGTCATCTGTCTGTCTGTCTGTCTGTCCTCTGTCTGTCTGTCTGTCTGTCCTCTGTCTGTCTGTCTGTCTGTCCTCTGTCTGTCTGTCCTCTGTCTGTCTGTCTGTCCTCTGTCTGTCTGTCTGTCTGGACCATACGGCTGTCTGTCCTCTGTCTGTCTGTCTGTCCTCTGTCTGTCTGTCTGTCCTCTGTCTGTCTGTCCTCTGTCTGTCTGTCTGTCTGTCCTCTGTCTGTCTGTCCTCTGTCTGTCTTCTGTCTGTCTGTCTTCTGTCTGTCTGTCTTGTCCTCTGTCTGTCTGTCTGTCTGTCTGTCCTCTGTCTGTCTGTCCTCTTTCTGTCTGTCCTCTGTCTGTCTGTCTGTCCTCTGTCTGTCTGTCTGTCTGTCCTCTGTCTGTCTGTCTGTCCTCTGTCTGTCTGTCCTCTGTCTCTCTGTCTGTCTGTCCTCTGTCTGTTCTCTGTCTGTCTGACTTTCTGTCTGTCTGTCTGGACCATACGGTTGTCTGTCCTCTGTCTGTCTGTCCTCTGTCTGTCTGTCTGTCTGTTCTCTGTCTGTCTGACTGTCTGTCTGTCTGTCTGGACCATACGGTTGTCTGTCCTCTGTCTGTCTGACTGGACCATACGGTTGTCTGTCCTCTGTCTGTCTGACTGGACCATACGGTTGTCTGTCCTCGGTCTGTCTGTCCTCTGTCTGTCTGACTGGACCATACGGTTGTCTGTCCTCGGTCTGTCTGCCCTCTGTCTGTCTGTTTGTTCTCTGTGTGTCTGTCTGTCCTCTGTGTGTCTGTCTGTCCTCTGTGTGTCTGTCTGTCCTCTGTGTGTCTGTCCTCTGTGTGTCTGTCTGTCTGTCCTCTGTGTGTCTGTCTGGACCATACAGTTGTCTGTCCTCTGTGTGTCAGTCCTCTGTGTGTCTGTCTGGACCACACAGTTGTCTGTCCTCTGTGTGTCTGTCCTCTGTGTGTCTGTCTGGACCATACAGTTGTCTGTCTCTGTGTGTCTGTCCTCTGTGTGTCTGTCTGGACCATACAGTTGTCTGTCCTCTGTCTGTCCTCTGTGTGTCTGTCTGGACCATACAGTTGTCTGTCCTCTGTGTGTCTGTCCTCTGTGTGTCTGTCTGGACCATACAGTTGTCTGTCCTCTGTCTGTCTGTCCTCTGTGTGTCTGTCTGGACCATACAGTTGTCTGTCCTCTGTCTGTCTGTCCTCTGTGTGTCTGTCTGGACCATACAGTTGTCTGTCCTCTGTCTGTCTGTCCTCTGTCTGTCTGTCCTCTGTCTGTCTGTCTGGACCATACAGTTGTCTGTCCTCTGTGTGTCTGTCTGGACCATACAGTTGTCTGTCCTCTGTCTGTCTGTCCTCTGTGTGTCTGTCTGGACCATACAGTTGTCTGTCCTCTGTCTGTCTGTCCTCTGTGTGTCTGTCTGGACCATACAGTTGTCTGTCCTCTGTCTGTCTATCCTCTGTCTGGACCATACAGTTGTCTGTCCTCTGTGTGTCTGTCTGGACCATACAGTTGTCTGTCCTCTGTCTGTCTGTCCTCTGTGTGTCTGTCTGGACCATACAGTTGTCTGTCCTCTGTGTGTCTGTCCTCTGTGTGTCTGTCTGGACCATACAGTTGTCTGTCCTCTGTCTGTCTGTCCTCTGTGTGTCTGTCTGGACCATACAGTTGTCTGTCCTCTGTCTGTCTGTCCTCTGTGTGTCTGTCTGGACCATACAGTTGTCTGTCCTCTGTCTGTCTGTCCTCTGTGTGTCTGTCTGGACCATATAGTTGTCTGTCCTCTGTCTGTCTGTCCTCTGTGTGTCTTGATCATACTATTGTCTGTCCAGTCTTCTTGTGACCGGACCTTACAGATGTCCACGTCAGTGTCCTGTCCGTCTGTCCCAGGGGCAGTCAGGGACATTTAATGACCTCGCCATCTCTACTTCGGATCAGCGATCTTTTAGCATGTAGAAAACAGCGCTGGTCTGGTCCCGTCAGGTCGCCCTTTGTCCTCTTAATGGGCTCCGGGTTTGAGTCCTTGGAGCTTGTGGCTTTAAGATGGCGCGATAAGGCGAAAGGATCAGACAATGATGAGGACAGAGATGTGAGGGGTTACCGTGAGGGGTTACCAGCAGGGTTACAGTATGGTTCCCTACAAGCCTAGCTCTTTACCGGCTCAGCTTTGATGTGTGGGCCATAAGTCTTCTTTCTCTGACTTCTAAGTCTGCTTTGATTGACTTTTAAGTCTGCTTGTGTTTATCTCTAAGTCTGCTTTTACCTGGCTGTGTGGAGCATTGGTGCGGTCAGTTGGGGAGCTAGATGTGTTTTTATCCGTTCCTATGAGGGTCTTTCTTCTTTTTCTTTTTTGCTTTGTTTGTTTGTTTCTTTTTTTGTTTTTACCAAATGAGATATACATCTCAGCATATTGTAGCTTTGGCTGTTCTTCTGACAGATAAACACAAAGAAAGACAAACATGAAACCTTTATGCCAACAGATAAACACAAAGACAAACATGAAACCTTTATGCTAACAGATAAACACAAAGAAAGACAAACATAAAACCTTTATGCTAACAGATAAACACAAAGACAAACATAAAACCTTTATGCTAACAGATAAACACAAACAAAGACAAACATAAAACCTTTATGCCAACAGATAAACACAAACAAAGACAAACATAAAACCTTTATGCTAACAGATAAACACAAAGAAAGACAAACATAAAACCTTTATGCTAACAGATAAACACAAAGAAAGACAAACATAAAACCTTTATGCTAACAGATAAAACAAAGAAAGACAAACAGAAAACCTTTATGCTAACAGATAAACACAAAGAAAGACAAACAGAAAACCTTTATGCCAACAGATAAACACAAAGAAAGACAAACAGAAAACCTTTATGCTAACAGATAAACACAAAGAAAGACAAACAGAAAACCTTTATGCCAACAGATAAACACAAAGAAAGACAAACATAAAACCTTTATGCTAACAGATAAACACAAACAAAGACAAAGAGAAAACCTTTATGCTAACAGATAAACACAAAGAAAGACAAACATAAAACCTTTATGCTAACAGATAAACACAAACAAAGACAAACATAAAACCTTTATGCCAACAGATAAACACAAACAAAGACAAACATAAAACCTTTATGCCAACAGATAAACACAAACAAAGACAAACAGAAAACCTTTATGCTAACAGATAAACACAAAGACAAACATGAAACCTTTATGCTAACAGATAAACACAAACAAAGACAAACATAAAACCTTTATGCCAACAGATAAACACAAAGAAAGACAAACATAAAACCTTTATGCTAACAGATAAACACAAACAAAGACAAACAGAAAACCTTTATGCTAACAGATAAACACAAACAAAGACAAACATAAAACCTTTATGCTAACAGATAAACACAAAGAAAGACAAACAGAAAACCTTTATGCTAACAGATAAACACAAACAAAGACAAACATAAAACCTTTATGCTAACAGATAAACACAAAGACAAACATAAAACCTTTATGCTAACAGATAAACACAAACAAAGACAAACATAAAACCTTTATGCTAACAGATAAACACAAAGACAAACATAAAACCTTTATGCTAACAGATAAACACAAAGACAAACATAAAACCTTTATGCTAACAGATAAACACAAAGAAAGACAAACAGAAAACCTTTATGCTAACAGATAAACACAAACAAAGACAAACATAAAACCTTTATGCTAACAGATAAACACAAAGAAAGACAAACATAAAACCTTTATGCTAACAGATAAACACAAACAAAGACAAACATAAAACCTTTATGCTAACAGATAAACACAAAGAAAGACAAACATAAAACCTTTATGCCAACAGATAAACACAAACAAAGACAAAGAGAAAACCTTTATGCTAACAGATAAACACAAACAAAGACAAACATAAAACCTTTATGCTAACAGATAAACACAAAGAAAGACAAACATAAAACCTTTATGCTAACAGATAAACACAAAGAAAGACAAACAGAAAACCTTTATGCCAACAGATAAACACAAAGAAAGACAAACATAAAACCTTTATGCCAACAGATAAACACAAAGAAAGACAAACAGAAAACCTTTATGCCAACAGATAAACACAAACAAAGACAAACATAAAACCTTTATGCCAACAGATAAACACAAAGAAAGACAAACATAAAACCTTTATGCCAACAGATAAACACAAAGAAAGACAAACAGAAAACCTTTATGCTAACAGATAAACACAAAGACAAACATAAAACCTTTATGCTAACAGATAAACACAAAGAAAGACAAACATAAAACCTTTATGCTAACAGATAAACACAAAGAAAGACAAACATAAAACCTTTATGCTAACAGATAAACACAAAGAAAGACAAACATAAAACCTTTATGCTAACAGATAAACACAAAGAAAGACAAACATAAAACCTTTATGCCAACAGATAAACACAAAGAAAGACAAACAGAAAACCTTTATGCCAACAGATAAACACAAAGAAAGACAAACATAAAACCTTTATGCTAACAGATAAACACAAAGACAAACATAAAACCTTTATGCTAACAGATAAACACAAAGACAAACATAAAACCTTTATGCTAACAGATAAACACAAAGAAAGACAAACATAAAACCTTTATGCCAACAGATAAACACAAACAAAGACAAACATAAAACCTTTATGCTAACAGATAAACACAAAGAAAGACAAACATAAAACCTTTATGCCAACAGATAAACACAAACAAAGACAAACATAAAACCTTTATGCCAACAGATAAACACAAACAAAGACAAAGAGAAAACCTTTATGCTAACAGATAAACACAAACAAAGACAAACATAAAACCTTTATGCTAACAGATAAACACAAAGAAAGACAAACATAAAACCTTTATGCTAACAGATAAACACAAAGAAAGACAAACAGAAAACCTTTATGCCAACAGATAAACACAAAGAAAGACAAACATAAAACCTTTATGCCAACAGATAAACACAAAGAAAGACAAACAGAAAACCTTTATGCCAACAGATAAACACAAACAAAGACAAACATAAAACCTTTATGCCAACAGATAAACACAAAGAAAGACAAACATAAAACCTTTATGCCAACAGATAAACACAAAGAAAGACAAACAGAAAACCTTTATGCTAACAGATAAACACAAAGACAAACATAAAACCTTTATGCTAACAGATAAACACAAAGACAAACATAAAACCTTTATGCTAACAGATAAACACAAAGAAAGACAAACATAAAACCTTTATGCCAACAGATAAACACAAACAAAGACAAACATAAAACCTTTATGCTAACAGATAAACACAAAGAAAGACAAACATAAAACCTTTATGCCAACAGATAAACACAAACAAAGACAAACATAAAACCTTTATGCCAACAGATAAACACAAAGAAAGACAAACAGAAAACCTTTATGCCAACAGATAAACACAAACAAAGACAAACATAAAACCTTTATGCCAACAGATAAACACAAACAAAGACAAACATAAAACCTTTATGCTATATAAGATCTGAAGGCCCCACTAACACAAAGGGCTTCAATGTTTTTTATGGTTTGTTCCATGACCATTTCCGGTCTTCTTCATCACGTGCCATCTATGGCGTCAGTACATACCGAATTTTATTCCGAACGCGGAAACGGCAGTGTGAGAAACGGAAACTGAAAGTGAAACTGGCTTTGCCTGCCTGCACGTGTTTGTGCTTCAGTCTGCCTAATGCGCTGCCCACTCTCGTCAAATCTGTCTCCACATCTTTCACCACTCCTACAAATGCTCTCCACTTACTTAAGGGACACCACTGACCCGACACGGCTGATGGTCTGTCTCGAATAATGGCCCCTGATTTGAATAATTACGAGAATCAGCGCCCCAAATCTGCCCGTGGTGTTTGGCGTTGGCGTGTAAAAACGAAGGTTATGTTTGAAGTGGGCTTTCCTCCCGTCTTTAACACGGGTGACGGGACAGGTCGGGACTTTTTATCTTCATGTTAGCTCCAGTGGACGTCTCTTCACCCAGACACGCTTCACTGATGGGCGCAGAGGTAAAGATTCCGTGCATGTGTTCGAGTTTGACTCGAGAAATACCCTTTACATGAAGACTCCAGTCCACCCAGCTGTGAACAGGTACCTGAACCTTTTACATATTGGGGAAGGTAAAGTAGTTTCAGTTTCAGTTTCAGTTTCTCAAGACGACGTCTCCGCGTTCGGAACGAATTCCATATGCACTAACGTCACAAGTGCCATGTGTATGGTGATCATGGCACAAGCCTTAAGCCTGCACATAAACCCATGAGCTGGCCAAGTCATGAGGCCCTACCTAGCCTATGTTTTACCTAGTCTATATTTTGTACTGGTATTCTATTAGCCCATCACTAGGATGAAGTATGCTCCTCCATCAATATGCTTGTTAAAAATCCCGAAAGTTAGTTCCGGTGGCTTACGGAAACACGAAAATACCCAGCATGCAGTTGTACCAAAGATGGAGAACGCAGAGTGTGTAGCAGCATACCTCTTGAACGCTATTGGCAGAACAACGTGCACATGTGTCTGAGAAATGTCAATACTGACAGAAAAATACCCATTCCTTCACAAAGTTCAACATCTCTATCATCTCTTTCGTCTGTCGGGGAAAGTAAAGAAGCGACGGACAGGCAAAAATGCCGCCCTCATATTGCTGGTCATCACACACACACACACACACCACACACACACACACACACACACACACACACACACACACACACACACACACACACACACACACACACTCATACAACACACACACACATACACACCACACGCGCGCGCGCGACACAACACACACCACAACACTCACACACACACATACAACACACACACACATACACACACACACACCACAATACAACACACATCACACACACACCACAAAACACACCACACATACACACACACTCACACACACTCACACACATACACACATACATCACACACACACACACACACAAACACAACACACACAACCACACAACACAACTCTCTTTCCTCCCTCCCTCTCTCTCTCTCTTTCTCTCTCCCTCCTACCACCTCAGGTCCCTGTAACGTGAGGTTAATGGAACAGTCTGCATTTTGTGATGTGTAAAGGACAGAACACATGAGTTGACTGACTAACAGCCTGTAATGACAGCACTGTTCTGGTCCTGTTCTGGTCCTGCCAACCATGGACTACACTGTTCTGGTCCTGTTAACCATGAATACACTGTTCTGGTCCTGTTAACCATGGACTACACTGTTCTGGTCCTGTTAACCATGAATACACTGTTCTGGTCATGTTAAACCATGGACTACACTGTTCTGGTCCTGTTAACCATGGACTAACAGCCTGTAATGACTGCACTGTTCTGGTCCTGTTAACCATGGACTAACAGCCTGTAATGACAGCACTGTTCTGGTCCTGTTAACCATGGACTAACAGCCTGTAATGACTGCACTGTTCTGGTCCTGTTAACCATGGACTGCACTGTTCTGGTTCTGTTAACCATGGACTAACAGCCTGTAATGACTACACTGTTCTGGTCCTGTTAACCATGGACTAACAGCCTGTAATGACTATACTGTTCTGGTCCTGTTAACCATGGACTAACAGCCTGTAATGACTACACTGTTCTGATCTGTTAACCATGGACTAACAGCCTTAATGACTACACTGTTCTGGTCCTGTTAACCATGGACTAACAGCCTGTAATGATTCACTGTTCTGGTCCTGCCAACCATGGACTAACAGCCTGTAATGATTACACTGTTCTGGTCCTGCCAACCATGGACTAACAGCCTGTAATGACTGCACTGTTCTGGTCCTGTTAACCATGGACTAACAGCCTGTAATGTCTGCACTGTTCTGGTCCTGTTAACCATGGACTAACAGCCTGTAATGACAGCACTGTTCTGGTCCTGTTAACCATGGACTGCACTGTTCTGGTCTGTTAACCATGGACTAACAGCCTGTAATGACTGCACTGTTCTGGTCCTGTTAACCATGGACTAACAGCCTGTAATGACTAGCACTGTTCTGGTCCTGTTCTGCTGTAACCATGGACTAACAGCCTGTAATGACTAGCACTGTTCTGGTCCTGTTAACCATGGGACCTAACATGACTACAGCCTGTAATGACTAGCACTGTTGTCTGGTCCTGTTAACCATGGACTAACAGCCTGTAATGACGCACTGTTCTGGTCCTGTTCTGGTCTGTTCTGGTCTGTTAACCATGGACTAACAGCCTGTAATGACTAGCCACTGTTCTGGTCCTGTTCAACCATGGACTAACAGCCTGTAATGATGTACGCTGTTCTGGTCCTGTTAACCATGGACTAACAGCCTGTAATGACTACACTGTTCTGGTCCTGTTCAATGGGCTAACAGCCTGTAATGACTACACTGTTCTGGTCCTGTTAACCATGGACTAACAGCCTGTAATGATTACACTGTTCTGGTCCTGTTAACCATGGACTAACAGCCTGTAATGACTACACTGTTTCTGGCGTTCTGCTGTAAACCATGGACTAACAGCCTGTAATGATGACTTCCTGTTCTGGTCCTGTTAACCATGGACTACAGCCCTGTAATGACTGCACTGTTTTGGTCCTGTTCTGCTGAACCATGGACTAACAGCCTTAATGATTCACTGTTTCTGGTCCTGTTAACCATGGACTAACAGCCTGTAATGACTGCACTGTTGTCGGGTTCGGGTCAACCATGGACTAACAGCCTGTAATGACAGCACTGTTTCTGGTCTGTTAACCATGGACTAACAGCCTGTAATGACTTACACTGTTCTGGTCCTGAAACCATGGACTAACAGCCTGTAATATTGTCTGTCCTGTTCTGGTCCTGTTAACCATGGACTAACAGCCTGTAATGACTAGCACTGTTCTGGTTCTGTTAACCATGGACTAGCAGCCTGTAATGATTACACTGTTCTGGTCCTGTTAACCATGGACTAACAGCCTGTAATGACTGCACTGTTTGGTCCTGACAACCATGGACTAACAGCCTGTAATGATGCACTGTTCTGTCCTGTTAACCATGGACTAACAGCCTGTAATGACTGCACTGTTCTGGTCCTGTTAACCATGGACTAACAGCCTGTAATGACTGCACTGTTTGTCCTGTCAATACTGCTGGACCGGATCTTTGCAATGAATTACCGATTCCTTTCACACAACACTCCCAACAAAACCCTAAGAATAAATCTACATAATTTGATTCTTGATAATTGCTGTAATGACACTAGCATGTTTGTCATCATTACGTTTAAGTGCATTACATCCGTACATAATTATACGTGTTCTGTACATAATTATACGTGTTCTGTACAAATTATACGTGTTCTGTACATAATTATACGTGTTCTGTAGTCATGCAATGTTTATACGTGTTCTGTATGTATGTATGTCTCGTTTTAGACCGACCATATTTTTTGTTGATTGAAAAAACCTTTCAGACCAATTTGACTTTATACAGTAGGAACAATGAAGGCAATTTCAAAGTGACTAGAGGAGTAGGACAAGGATACGTACTGTAAGCACTGTTCTTTGGCACGGCCATAAACTGGGGGACAAGACGAACGACTGCGGCTCAAAAATAATAATGATAATAAATAGCTCTTGTACAGCGCTATTCTCAGTTCGACTCACTGCGCTGTTACATAAACAAATAATCTCACTCACGTACCAATAACATCATTTTTCAATCCACACACACACTACACACACACACACACACACACACACACACACAACACACACCACACACACACACACACACACACCGCACGCGCACACACACACACACACAAAACAAAACAAAACAAAAAGAGGGGGGGGTTGTATACTTATGAAAATGCCTGCAGAAACAAATGTGTTTTGAGTCTTTTTTGAAAGCTTGAAGGGTTGGAACATTCTCTTAGACTGCATCACATGGAATCTTTCTTCACAAATGGAGGTGTTATCTCTGCAGACAAGTTGGACAGGTCAGTTCAAGGTTATTCTACTAACGTCAGTCCATGTCTCCCTCCAGCTGCTTTCGTCTTGTTGTCCATGTCTCCCTCCAGCTGTTTCGTCTTGTTGTCCATGTCTCCCTCCAGCTGCTTTCGTCTTGTTGTCCATGTCTCCCTCCAGCTGTTCGCGTATCTATTCTTCCATGTCTCTCTCCAGCATTTTTCTCATTGTTGTCCCTGTTCTCCCGCTAGCTTTCTCCTCTTGCTTGTCTTTCCATCTCAGCTTTTTCTGCTGTGTTTCACAATGTCTCCTCATTTTCTGTTTGTTGTCCATGAATTCCTACTAGCTGTTTTCTCTGTGTTTGTCCATTCTACTACTCATTCTTTCGTCTTGTTTTCCGAATATCTACTACTTCAATTTCTGCTTGTTTTCACATATCTACTACTTTTCGTTCTTGTTTCCAATTCTACTCACTGCTTCTCGCTTGTTTGTCCATGAGCTATCTCCAATTTGCGTGTTATTCAAGCAAATATCTATTCCTTCATTCTCTGCTGTATTTCAGCAAATATCTATTCCTTCCATTCTCTGCTGTGATTTTCAGCAAGTATCTATTCCTTCCATTCTCTGCTGTGTTTCGCAAGTTCTTATTGCCTTATCCCTGCTGTGTTTTCAGCAAATATCTACTACTTCAATTCCCTGCTGTGTTTTCAACAAATATCTATTCCTTCAATTCTCTGCTGTGACTTGAGCAAATCTCTATTCCTTCAATTTTCTGCTGTGAGTTCAGCAAGTATCAACGCCATTAAATTTATGCTTTTTGGCAAGCAGGTCCTTCTGTATTCTTTCAGATCTCTGCCGTGTTATCAGCATGTATCTACTCCTTTAAATCTATGCTATTTCACTAACATGTCTCTGCTCCTTCAGTTCTCAGCTGCGGCTCTAAGAAGTACAGAGCGTTTCCTCCTTTAATTCTGTGCTGTTTTATTAGCGGGTCTCTGAATCACCAATTGTCTGCTGCGCTTCAAACAGATCTGTATTCCAGTTCTCCACTGTGCTGCCGGTGGGTCCCTGCCTCTTCAGCGCCGTGTTGTGCTAGCGGGACGTCTGCCTCCAGTGGCGGGTGTTAGGGTCGTGACAACAAATCATCAGGTGAAGTGTCGTCTGCTGTCTCCATCTCCATGTCGTGCGCTGTCTCCCCCTGTGTTCAGTTAAATGACTCATTTGTCGGCTGATGATGGACTTTCTCTCTCCACTCACCTTGATGATGCCGGCTCTCTGTCCAGACGGGCGGTCCACTCTGTCCAGACGGGCGGTCCACTCTGTGACCGTCTAACGGGATCTCTGACAGGACAGCCGCCTGTTTGTCTAACAGTTCTTTGCTCTTTGTCACTCGCTCACCGGGCTATTTGTCTAACGGGTCTTTACGGCTTGCTACTTGTCGAGGGATCTTAATCCTGTCCAGGCCTTTCATCGCCGTTAATGATATGGTTGAGTTGATGGTACAGGCGACGAAGAAGATGTTCGGACAATTTTTCTCTTACTTGTTGAAGACCTGTACCCAGGGGCCCGCACTCTGTACCGCCTTTGATGAGGCCCGTGTGTGTGTGGCGCAGGGGAGGCGCCCTCACTATGTCGGTTCAATATTGTGATAGGGAACAAGGTGTGCGGGGCTGTGATAGGGATAGACTGATAGATTTGGTGACAACCATCACGTTCTTTAAGAGTTAACCAACACCTGGGGTCGGTCAAGCCAAAGAAATCAGTGAAGCGAGGTATCAGTGATTTCTCTGGTATCGACTGGTGTCAGTCATTTCATTTTATTTTATCTCACCTTATTTACCAATGGCATGCATTTTGTGCCAATGGCCTGTGAACTCGGTCAGCTCGTCATGCTAAAAACACAGAGACCGTGGGTTCGAATCTCGGCTGGAGCCCTGGTTATCAGGGGCTGGCTGGTTATCAGGGGCTGGCTGGTTATCAGGGGCTGGCTGGTTATTCTACATGTGCCGTAGACTCAAGATCTCAGGATCTCGAGTTCAATTCCATCTGGCGACATAAAGTTGTCTGTTCAATGCCCATCTGAATGTTTCCATCATTGTGATGACGTCAGTGTTTTACAGATCCTGTCCCCCTCCCCATTCCATCTTAATGTTTCCATCATTGTGATGACGTCAGTGTGTTACAGATCCTGTCCGCCTCCCCATTCCATCTGAATGTTTCCATCATTGTGATGACGTCAGTGTGTTACAGATCCTGTCCGCCTCCCCATTCCATCTGAATGTTTCCATCATTGTGATGACGTCAGTGTGTTACAGATCCTGTCCCCCTCCCCATTCCATCTGAATGTTTCCATCACTGTGATGACGTCAGTGTTTTACAGATCCTGTCCCCCTCCCCATTCCATCTGAATGTTTCCATCATTGTGATGACGTCAGTGTGTTATAGATCCTGTCCCCTCCCCATTCCATCTGAATGTTTCCATCATTGTGATGACGTCAGTGTTTTACAGATCCTGTTCCCCTCCCCATTCTCATCGAATCGAATTTCCATCATGTGATGACGTCAGTGTTTTAAGATCCTGTCACCTCTTCACACGATGATGTTCCAGTATTGTGATGACGTCAGTGTGATAGCTGATCCTGTCCAATTTAGAGCACCAGCCAGCGGTGGGTTGTGAGAAAATGCCACAATGCTTCTAGTATTGTGAAATCAGAATGAGGTCTTTGAGCAACGTCAGTCCTAGCGAGTGGGAGAGAGAAATGTACATGCTTGTTTGTGAATAGAAGTGTTGTTTGTTGTTGTTGTGTTGTTGTAGTGTTGTTGTTGTTAGTGTTGTTGTTGTTGTTGTTTTTGTGTTTTTGTGTGTTGTTGTTTGTTGTTGTGTTAGTGTTTTTGTTGTTGTGTTGTTGTTGTTAGTGTTGTTGTTGTTAGTGTTGTTGTTGTTAGTGTTGTTGTTGTTATGTTTGTTGTTAGTGTGTTGTTGTTGTGTTGTTGTTGTTAGTGTTGTTGTGTTGTTGTTAGTGGTTGTTGTTGTTAGTTGTTGTTTGTTGTTAGTGTTGTTGTTGTTGTGTTGTTGTTGTTAGTGTTGTTGTTGTTAGTGTTGTTGTTGTTAGTGTTGTTGTTGTTAGTGTTGTTGTTGTTAGTGTTGTTGTTGTTAGTGTTGTTGTTGTTAGTGTTGTTAGTGTTGTTGTTAGTGCTGTTGTAAGTGTTGTTGTTGTTAGTGCTGTTGTAAGTGTTGTTGTTGTTAGTGTTGTTGTTTTGTTGTTGTGTTGTTGTTGTTAGTGTTCTTGTTGTTAGTGTTGTTGTTGTTGTGTTGTTGTTAGTGTTGTTGTTGTTGTGTTGTTGTTAGTGTTGTTGTTGTTAGTGTTGTTGCTTTTGTTGTTGTGTTGTTGTTGTTGGTGTTGTTGTAAGTGTTGTTGTTTGTGTTGTTGTTAGTGTTGTTGTTTTTGTTGTTGTGTTGTTGTTGTGTTGTTGTTGTTAGTGTTGTTGTTTTTGTTGTTGTGTTGTTGTTGTTAGTGTTGTTGTTTTTGTTGTTGTTGTTGTTAGTGTTGTTGTTGTTGTGCACATGTTTGTGAAATAGAATTGTCCCGGTGTTGTTGTTGTTGTTGTTATTGTTGTTGTTGTGGTGGTTGTTGACGTTGTTGTGAAATAGAACTGTCCTGGTGTTGTTGTTGTTGTGGTTGTGTACATGCTTATGTGTGAAATAGAATTATCCCGTTGTTGTTGTTGTTGTTGTTGTTGTGATGGTTGTTGTTATTGTTGATGTTTTTGTTTGTTTGTTTGTTTGTTTGTTTGTTTTTCTCCCTCATTTTGTTTTCCGGCTGCATCAGAATGTGCAGTAAGTGTAAATATTCCTACTGATACTGTGGACACTACTGACTTCTAGATACAGCACACTGACTATTGCAGTATGTGTAAATATTCCTACTGATACTGTGGACACTACTGACTTCTAGATACAGCACACTGACTATTGCAGTAAGTGTAAATATTCCTACTGATACTGTGGACACACTGACTTCTAGATACAGCACACTGACTATTGCAGTAAGTGTAAATATTCCTACTGATACTGTGGACACTACTGACTTCTAGATACAGCACACTGACTATTGCAGTAAGTGTAAATATTCCTACTGATACTGTGGACACTACTGACTTCTAGATACAGCACACTGACTATTGCAGTAAGTGTAAATATTCCTACTGATACTGTGGACACTACTGACTTCTAGATACAGCACACTGACTATTGCAGTAAGTGTAAATATTCCTACTGATACTGTGGACACTACTGACTTCTAGATACAGCACACTGACTATTGCAGTAAGTGTAAATATTCCTACTGATACTGTTGACACTACTGACTTCTAGATACAGCACACTGACTATTGCAGTAAGTGTAAATATTCTTACTGATACTGTGGACACTACTGACTTCTAGATACAGCACACTGACTATTGCAGTAAGTGTAAAATAATATTCCTACTGACACTGACTTCTAGATACAGCTCACTGACTATTGCAGTAAGTGTAAATATTCCTACTGATACTGCTGACACTACTGACTTCTAGATACAGCACACTGACTATTGCAGTAAGTGTAAATATTCTTACTGACACTGTTGACACTGACTTCTAGATACAGCACACTGACTATTGAAGTAAGTGTAAATATTCCTACTGATACTGTGGACACTGACTTCTAAATACAGCACACTGACTATTGCAGTAAGTGTAAATATTCCTACTGATACTGTGGACACTGACTTCTAGATACAGCACACTGACTATTGCAGTAAGTGTAAATATTCCTACTGATACTGTGGACACTGACTTCTAGATACAGCACGCTGATTATTGCTCATGACAAAGAGAGAGAGAGAGAGAGAGAGAGAGAGAGAGAGAGAGAGAGAGAGAGAGAAGGAGACAGACGGACAGACAGACAGAAAAAGAAAGAAAAAGAGACAGATCGATAGAGACAGAGCGAGGGGGAGACAAAGAGAGAAAGAAAGCGAGAGACAGAGATAGACAACGAGAAATACAGAGAGAGTAACAGAGAAAGAAAAGGAGAGCGAGCGAGCGAGCGAGCGAGCGAGAGAGAAAGAGAGAGAGAGGGAGATAGAGAGAGAGAGAGAGAGAGAGAGAGAGAGAAGAAAAAGAGAGGAGAAAGAGAGACAGATAGACCGACAGAGAAATAGGCAGAGAAAGAGAGAGAAAGAGACAGACAGAGAGACAGAGACAGAGACAGAGACAATGATATAGACAGATAGAGAGACAGAGACAGAGAGAGACAGAGGGACAAAGAGACAGAGATGGAGGCAGAAAGAGAGAAAGAGAGAGGGGGAAGGAGAGAGGTGAGAGGGAAAGTCAACAATGAAGCTAACAACAAACAATATCAGAGACATCGTCAATCCTCAGTCTCAGCTAATTTAGACCAACAACAGTGGGAAGGATGTCATGTAAATTACAATCATGTTAAACCCTACAGTGGGCTGGATGTCATGTAAATTACAATCATGTTGAGCTCTACAGTGGGCTGGATGTCATGTAAATTACAATCATGTTAAACCCTACAGTGGGCTGGATGTCATGTAAATTACAATCATGTTGAGCTCTACAGTGGGCCTTAAAAACATTCTCCAACATAGAACATTGACACAGAATGAGAGAGAGAGAGAGAGAGAGAGAGAGAGAGAGAGAGAGAGAAATAGAGAAAGAGAGAGAGAGACAGACAGACAGAGACAGAGACAAAGAGAGGGAGACTAACAGAGACAGACAAGCAGAGAGAGAGAGAGGAGAGAGAGAGAGAGGGAGAGAGAGAGAGAGAGAGGAGACAAACCTTCAAACTTCAAAACATTTAATTACTCAAAGATAGTAGCAGTAGATCCCATTACACCTGTCTTACAGCCAGTCTTTCCTACTCTTCATGTATGATTAAGCAAATAAAAAAAACAAAACAAAACAAAACAAAACAAAACAAAACAGATAAACCATAACACATACAATGTGAAAGAAATTGTAAAAATAAAAGCCCTACTGATAATAACAAAAACAGCAATAATTACATGATAATATTGGTAGTAGTAGCAATAACACATATTTCGAAAATTTAATTACAGTCCTGGAATCAAAGGAAAAAGACAATTATTGGACAGATGGGGAGAGTACATTAAAGACCTTTTTGAGGATGACAGAAACGAAGAACACATTATAAAAAAGAACGTTGAAGGACCACCCATAATGAAAGATGAAGTTAGAGCAGCACTGAAAAAGATGAAACCAGGAAAAGCCCCAGGACCAGACAACATTACTGCAGAGATGATTGAAGCCCTGGAGGAATTTGGCATAGAAAAAATAACAGTACTCCTAAATGAAATTTACGACACAAGAAAAATCCCCAAAGATATGTCAAAATCAATTTTCATTGCACTTCCAAAAAAGACAGGGGCTATAGAATGCGAACTCCATCATCGCACAATCAGTTTGATGAGTCATGTAACAAAAATCCTGTTAAGAATAATCATGATGAGGACAAGGAATAGAATCAAAAGAGAAATAGCAGGAGAACAGTGTGGATTTGTGAAGGGGAAAGGAACTATTAATGCCATACACATCCTAAGAACTATCATAGAGAGGTCAATTGAGACGAATAAGGATTTATATTTATGCTTTGTTGACTACACCAAGGCTTTCGATTGGGTAAGACATGATGAATTGATCAACCAACTGGAGAGACTCAATGTTGATGGAAAAGATCTACGAATAATCAGGAATATGTACTGGGAACAAACAGCTGCAATGAGAATTGAAAACAATGTAAGCTCTTTCCAAAACATCAAAAGAGGAGTCAGACAGGGTTGTGTTTTGTCACCAGATCTGTTTTCACTTTACAGCGAAAACATCATGAGAAACCTAGAAGAAGACCCTGGATTAAAGGTTGGAGTTCTTGAATGTTATACTGTTGTACGGATGTGAGGCGTGGACAGTCAACAAGCAAAGCCAGAACAAGATTGAGGCAGCCGAGATGTGGTTTCTAAGAAGAATGTTGAGAGTTCCATGGACGAGACAGTCTTGATGGAGGCAGACACAAGTAGACCACTCATAAGGAAGATTAGGAAAAGACGGGCAACATTTATAGGCCATTTTATGAGGGAGGGGGATTTGGAGCACCTGGTCACAACGGGAAAGCTGGAGGGAAAGAGAGCACCAGGTAGACCCAGGGAGAAAATGCTGGACGGACTTGCAGAGTGGCTGGGGACGGGGAGGGTGGGGGAGATGCTAGGGGCAACGAGAGATAGAGACAGATGGAAGTCCATGATCGCCAACGCCATGCGGCAGGGCATCTGATGATGATGACGAGAGAGAGAGTGAGTGAGTGAGAGGGACAGAGCGAGAGACACACACACAGAGACCGAATGAGAGAGACAGAGAGAGAGAGACAGAGAGAGAGAGACAGAATGAGAGAGAGACAGAGACAGAGAGAGAGAGACAGAGACACAGAGACAGACAGAGACACAGAGAAAGAGAGAAAGACAGAGAAACAGAGACAGAGACAGGGACAGAGAGAGAGAGAGGGGTGGGGGGGGGGGGGGTAGAGGAAATTTGGTCTCAATCAAAGCCAAAGAAACCGTTAAGTCAACTAAGGTGGACATGAAAGACGACCGATCTTTTCAGTTCAGTCACAAGATGATGACCATTTAACCTCACTTCCTGGCCTGCACGCCCTCCCTTTAATTACCTCCCCTGTTTTACCTTCCTTCATTTACTTCCCTTTTTCTGACCACACGACAAGAACAGACGGCAGACGACCGGAGTGCAATCCCACAGGGCCCTGATCCAATCATCACCACCAATCTTTCAATCATCATCTATATAACACAGGCTTTCATTGGTCAACATCAGGTGTTAATGAAGGTGATTGGTTGTAAAAAGGTGTTGATCAAATGGCGTCCCGGAAACAGCCAAGGGAGGGAAGTGAGGATCGGGAGGTAAGGGAGGAAACTGGAGTTGGTGCAACCGAGAGATTTGGATTCACACCTTCCCGCTTTGGCGGCGTGATCAGAGCTTTTAATCAAACTTACAATCACACCTTCTCGCTTTAACGATGTGATCAGTGCTTTTAATCAAAGTCGATACGATCCATTGCCAACGCCTTCCTATCTACCTGACAATCACTGGGCGCTCTGTCGGCTCCTCGCGCCTTCCGTCTCTAACGGAGCGGGACGCGGAGTGATCTGTACGTGTACAATAGCAGACCTCTAACCGTCCGTACTTCTTGTTCAGTTTATGGCAACCACACCTTTCAGCACTGCTCGGTGAGTAAACAGCGCAGAGCGAAAAGCTCGCAAACTTTACGACACTTCACGAAATTGCAATTTGATCTGGGGCGATTTATCTCACTCAGGTCTCATATGCGCTCTAGCCACACAGACTCTATATCGATGGCTGTACCAGTATCAGTTTTCTCAAGACACTGTATCTGTGCTGCTTTCGGAATAATTCCATACACACCAATGCCTGTAAACACACCAATGCCTGCAAACGCTTTAACCCTCTGAATCCCGTACCATATCCACCAACATCAAAACCTTAACCCTTTTACTCTCTCACACCCATTCACTAGCTTCCTGCAGGAAGTTGGTGGATAGGGTTAGGGAATCAAAAGGTTATGATTTTGCCCAGCCAGCATGGTTGACAATACAGGATACTAGAAGACAGGGTGTGGGAGTGAAAGGGTTAAGTATTTAGACTTAGACACTCCAACGTCGTGCAATGCTTGACACACCAAGAACGCTTCAACAAACTCTGTCTGCAGACAATCCCAGAGCATCATTCCAGCGTTCATTCACCAGTTGTAGCTTTCTGTCAACCGTCTGGTGCCAGTTCCTTTTTGGTTTTCCCTTCCTTTGCTGTGATCCACGCTTCCAGCAGACGCCATGTGAAGGAAAAAGATTCAAAGCGATCATGGCATAGGGCTTACTATGCCTACACAGAGACCCAACGCGCTGGCACGGTCTTCGGATGTTATTTAACTTATAGATTGATGCAGTGCTAAAAACTGCTAATGGTCCGGTTGCTCCCTCAGGAACGCCAGAATCCTACTCACCAGCGAAACTCACAAATGGAACAAGATGGGAACAGTGTACAAAGATGGCGCTGACATCATTTGTCTTGGAGAATGAACTCATCACATTGGACAACGAATGACAGTTTTTATGCCGTGTACTAGAACTGGTCCTGACGTATAGTACTAGAACTGGTCCTGACATATAGTACTAGAACTGGTCCTGACATATAGTACTAGAACTGGTCCTGACATATAGTACTAGAACTGGTCTGACATATAGTACTAGAACTGGTCCTGACATATAGTACTAGAACTGGTCCTGACATATAGTACTAGAACTGGTCTGACATATAGTACTAGAACTGGTCCTGACATATAGTACTAGAACTGGTCCTGACATATAGTACTAGAACTGGTCCTGACATATAGTACTAGAACTGGTCCTGACATATAGTACTAGAACTGGTCCTGACATGTAGTACTAGAACTGGTCCTGACATATAGTACTAGAACTGGTCCTGACATATAGTACTAGAACTGGTCCTGACATGTAGTACTAGAACTGGTCCTGACATATAGTACTAGAACTGGTCCTGACATATAGTACTAGAACTGGTCCTGACATATTCTATACAAACTACACAGCTCTATGGAAATGAAAGCTGTCAGTCATCCCAGATGTGTTTAGTGTGGGCTATGCAATACTACAATGTACGGAGGAAAGATCACTTTGAGAAATTCGAAGGTTGTTAATTTTCAATGTTCTGTTTTTCCTCAAGAGAGTTTGTGTCATTTCGTGCTGATTGTCTTTCTGTCTGTGAGGAAAGTAGTTTGATGAAATGTTCTCAACTAGTTATGGCTGTATCTTTATCAGATCTATCTGGTCAAGGCTGGACCAAAAAGGAATTGTAACAATAACAGTTTGTAACATGACATTAGTCATATCAACCGTTGTTGTATTGTGTCATTATCAAATTGTAACAATAACAGTTTGTAACATGACATTAGTCATATCAACCGTTGTTGTATTGTGTCATTATCAAATTGTAACAATAACAGTTTGTAACATGACATTAGAGTCATATCAACCGTTGTTGTATTTTGTCATTATCAAATTGTAACAATAACAGTTTGTAACATGACATTAGAGTCATATCAACCGTTGTTGTATTGTGTCATTATCAAATTGTAACAATAACAGTTTGTAACATGACATTAGAGTCATATCAACCGTTGTTGTATTGTGTCATTATCAAATTGTAACAATAACAGTTTGTAACATGACATGAGAGTCATATCAACCGTTGTTGTATTGTGTCATTATCAAATTGTAACAATAACAGTTTGTAACATGACATTAGAGTCATATCAACCGTTGTTGTATTGTGTCATTCATCATCATCATCATTCTCCTGCCCGTGATGGGCGTAGAGGAGAGATGAGAGACACTCTTGAAGCCAGCCGTCGCCAACCGGTCCTGTCCTCCGCCTGTCGCACCAGCATGGGGCCATCCAACCTGGTCCATTCTTTGATGTTGTCCATCCAGCATTTGGCTTGTCGTCCCCTTCGTCTGCCGCCTCCCAGTGTACCCTGGAGGACCGTTTTGGGCAGTGAGTTGTGGCGTGTGACATGCCCGAACCACGACAGCTTCCTGTTCTTGACTGTTGCCAGGAGGGGTTCTTGTGGGCCTGCGAGTGTTGTTATTTGGCTCCACACAAAGTCGTTTGTCTTCCGATCTTGCCAAGAGATCCCGAGCAAGCGCCTGAAGCATTTAGTTTCAAACGTCTGGATTCTCTTGGTGGTCTCTGCTGTCATGGTCCAGCTCTCGCATCCATACAGCAGGATGGGGAGCACCAGGGACTTGTACAGCTTCATCTTCGATGGAAAGCCGATCTCTCTGCTCTTCCAGATCTTGTTTAGCTTTACCATTGCTGCTGTTGCGATCGCTAGTCTGGTCTTGATTTCTGTTGTAGAGCGACCGTCTTTGGTGAGGGTGGCGCCAAGGTATTTGAAAGCGTCCACTTCTTCAAGCTGTTGCCCGTTCATGTAGATTTCAGCATGGGTGTTGGTTGTGCTGTTGACCAGGACTTTGCTTTTTTCTGTGCTCACTTCCATTCCGTGTGCACCTGCACTTTCTTCCAGTCTCATGGTCAGGTCTTGTAGTTCTTCGTTGCTGCCTCCCATCAGGTCGATGTCATCTGCGAACCTCAGGTTGTTGATGGTTCTTCCTCCGATGGAGACAGTGGAGTGGAAGTCATGGAGGGCTTCACGCATGATGTTCTCCAGGAAGAGATTGAACAGCAGGGAGAGAGTAGGCAGCCTTGACGGACTCCAACTGTGGTCTTGAAGTAGTCCCCTATCTGGTTGTTGAGGAGAACTGCGCTGCTGGCAGTGTTATACAGCGCCTGGATGGTTTAGACGAGACCTTCCTCTATGCCAAACTTTCTTAGCACCTGCCACAAACCCTTATGCCACACCCTGTCGAATGCTTTTTTAAAGTCTATGAAGTTGTGGAACAGGTCTCTCTGATGCTGCAGATGTTTCTCCATCATTATCCGGCAGGTGAAGATCTGTTCTACTGTGCTTCTGCCCGCCCTAAATCCAGCTTGTTCTTCCGCAAGGTGTTCTTCCGCTTCTTTCTTCAGTCGATTCAATATGACTCTGAGCATGATCTTGCTGGTGTGGCTAATGAGACTTATTGTTCTGTAGTTCTGGCATTGGCGCATATTTCCCTTTTTGGGCAGGGGGATGATGAGTGATTGAGTCCATTCTGTGGGCCACTGTTTTGTCTCCCAGATCTTCTGACAAATCGATGTTACACGAGTGACCAAATCATTCCCTCCATGTTTGAGCAGCTCTGCTGGGATATTGTCTGCTCCAGGTGATTTCCCTGCTGGTAGGCTGCGGATGGCTTCTTCCACTTCTTCTCTCATCACTGGTAGCGGTGAGGATTCCCTCAATGGTGTTGAGTCCCCCTGAAACAAACTGTCATCTGGCTGTATTGGGTAGTTGTATAGTTCTTGGCAGTACTGCGTCCATCTGTTCAGAACAGCGGAGCTTTCTGTCAGCAGCTCGCCTGAGGTATCCTCGATGACTGACGATCTGTTTTGCTGCGTCTTGGTAAGGTTTTTCAGTGTGGTGAAGGCATGTTTGCTGTTTCCTTTTTTCATGCCTTTCTCTATGTTCTCACACTGGTTGTTGATCCATTGTTCTTTGGCTTCAATCATTTTCTTCTTTACAAGGTTGTTGGTTTTACGATACTGTGCGGCTTCTTCAGGGCTGGAGTTTTTCGTCTTCTTCAGTGATCTTCTGTTGTCGCAGAGGTCAAGGATGTCATTTGAGATCCATGCTTGGTGTTTCTTCCTCTGTCGCCCCAGTACCTCCTCTGCTGTTTCGCGGACTGCCTCACCAAAGTTGTTTGTGAGGTCGTTGATGTCGCTGTCCAGGAAGTTGAGTGCCGCGAACCGCCCCCCGAGCTGTGCCTGGAATGCCTCTTCTATCTCTGGATCTTTTAGCTTTTCCAGGTCAAACTTGATGCGTGGCTGCGCAGCTTGGTACTTCTTTTTCAATTTGATCTTCATTGTGAGTAGCACGAGGTCGTGGTCGCTGCCTATATCAGCTCCAGGGTATGTCCTCGTTTTTGCTTTATTAATGCTTGATTTGAAGCGCCGCGGTGTGAGGACAAAGTCGATCTGGTTGTGAGTCTTTCCGTTCGGCGCATGCCAGGTTGTTCTTCTTGACAGTTTGTGGGGGTAGAGGGTGTTGGCAATGGTGAGCCGTTGGGTGCAGGCAAACTCCAGTGTCATTATCGTGTCATTATTGTGCTGGGCTGTACATGTATTGTCACAACACAGCTTGAGCATTTTCCTAGATTCGGAAAAGACAAGCAACATTTTAGGACATTTAATGAGGAAAGAGAAATTAGCGCACCTGGTCACAACAGGAAAGCTAGAGGGAAAGAGAACACCAGGTAGACCCACGGAGAAACTACTGGACGGACTTGCAGGGTGGCTGAAGACAGAGAGGGTGAGAGATGTACTTGCGGCGACAAGGGATAGATTCGTATGGAGGGCCATGATCGCCAACGCCATGCGGCAAGGCACTTGATGATGATGATGATGATGATGATGATGATGATGATGATGATGATGATGATGATAATGACGACAGCTTGAGTGTGCTTTCTTATGGTCACCTGTCCCACTGACTTTTCACACAGACTGGAGAAAATCAACGACTTTGATATAGTGTCTTCTGTACGAGTGTATGCTGCACACAGCGTCTTGAGGATGATGTAGGTGGGGAGAATTACGAAGTCTGACGATATTAGTGGCTATAACCATTACAAAACACACTTCCGGTGAAGGCAAAGTTACGGTCATCCCCCCTCACTCCCCTCATCTCCCCCCCCCCCTGTCCCAGCCGTCGTCGTTTCAACATGGAGTGGGTGGCTGTGTGGTTACGGCACCTGTCTAGGACGCCAAAAGCCCCAGGTTTGAAACCAACCCTAAATCAGACAGAATGTATGTCTGTCCCTTCCCGTACACTACAGCTTGTTAAGGGCTGGTCTTGCTGCTGTTTTACGGATCATACACCCAGATCCCATGTGCAGCACGCAGTTAGCGCAAGTTAAAGATCACACGTCAACAAAGGAGTTGTCGCTGGCAAATTCTGTGGCAACATCCACTTTCGTAAGAAAACAGAGTACATGAATACAGGAAGAAGAAACAACAAACAAATGGGTGGCGCTGCAATGTGGCGATGATCTCTCCCCGGAGAGAACAACTCAAATTTAACAAAGAACAGATGAAGAGAGAACAAAACAAAACAAAACAAAAAAACGAACAGAACAGTACAAGACTGCGGCAGGAAATGTGTGGCAAGACAGGCACGCCCTATGTTGTGTGACCATGTCAGTGACAATGGGCAAAGATGACGTCAGCATCATGTTAACGGCTATGACGACGCCATGTTTGTCAGCATGCATTCCTTGGTTCAGTGTACAGTCCTGCCATACACTGTGTACACCAGGACTACTATCAAACATTTGTTTCACAGGAACTCTTGAAATGTCATGTCCATCTCCCATGACAGGCTGAGTCCCAATTGAAGGGAGGAGGTGTCTTGAGACTGTCCTGTCTGCTTTGGTCAGCGGTCCACAAGGTGAAATGCGTAGTGTACATGGAATCACCGTGCTAATTGCACAAAATGAAAGGGACCTACAAAACCTTGTGAATATACTAGAAATAGAAAGCAAGGGTAAGGGGTTGGAACTAAACAGCAGGATGACTGAAGCCACGGTGATCAGTAAAAAACATGAAATCCCCTCATGCAAAATAACAGCAAATGGCACAACCTTGACACAGGTTAATAAGTTCAAATACCTGGGAACGGTCATTTCATCAGACGGCAGATGCACATCGGAAATAGCTGGCAGAATCGGCCAAGCCAAAACAGCATTCAAGAAGATGACAAGCATTCTTACCTACAAATGCCTATCAATTAACATCAGAAAGAGAGTCTTGAATGTTATAATAGAACCAATACTGTTGTACGGATGCGAGGCGTGGACAGTCAGCAAGCAAAGCCAGAGCAAGATTGAGGCAGCCGAGATGTGGTTTCTCAGAAGAATGTTGAGAGTTCCATGGACAGCAAAGAAAACAA
>CM060308.1:3129974-3144974 GCA_030674185.1 Monoplex corrugatus | reverse complement strand
GCGTGTATGCGTGTGTGTGTTGTGTGTGTGTGTGTGCGTGCGTGCGTGCGTGTGTGTGTGTGTGTGAGAGAGAGAGAGAGAAAGAGGGAGAGAGAGAAAGAGAGACCGAGAGAGAAAGAAAGAGGAGAGAAAGAAAGAGAGAGAGACAGGGAGAGGGAGAGAAAGAGCGACCAAGAAAGACAGAGAGAGAGAGAAAGAGAGAGAGAGGGAAGAGAGAAGTGTGCAGATGTGCGTGTTGGAGCTATCGCCTCACCTTGAGCAATCAAACCAGGAGTAGCTAGCTAGCTGTTAATAATCAACATCGCTGGCATTATCATTATCGTTATTATCATTTTTATTATCGTCCTCGTCGTGATCATTACAATCATTATTATCAATCTCAATACAGCTCTGATTGCAAGAGACATTTCAGCCTAGCAGACAACCTCCGACCGCCACAATATGCCAGCCCTCAAACCGGCCAGAAAAAGTTGTTCCTGCAAGTTATGGTGAAATAATGGGGTTTGCCGTCCGCTGCTAAACTGCCGTCAAACGGCCGTCCCCTCTCATCTGGCTGTGAGGCCGCCACCTGTAGTCAAAGTCACACAAATGACGGTGAGAAAAACTGCCCGTTTCCGTCCAATCATCGTCGCGCTCTCATCGATAGCGGCCCGCATTGACCAATAGGAAACGGTTTGTCATGGGTGGCAAGCAAATGGCGGCTAAAAGCTATCGAATGACGATGTGGACTGATGAGCTGGCGACTTGTGAGGCCTGCTGGCAGGATGCTCGGTCCTGGAGCCGATGGCGCTGATGGTGGGCAAACATCCCAAACACCTTATCTCGCTTTTCCTTTCCCTCTCCCCCACCCACCCCCCTGCTTATCTGTAAGACGATAAAAAGCCAGGGAGGTCGGATGACGGCTGACGTCACGGGCAACGGCACGAGCTCACGTGCAGGCAGGTCGTCAGTGGGGGGGATTGTATGGTGACACAAGGTGTCAACCTGATGGAGCGTGACCACGGGGACAGGAACGAGGCACAAAAGGCGCTCTTGTCTCTGCAACACGAACCGCAGAACTGACAACAATCACGTGGCTCAAGGACCAATCACAGCCGGCAGTAAGTCGCTACTTCATCGGCAGTAAAAGTGCTGGCGCCACTTGGTGAACACGTCACTTCCGCACAGGCTTAGCTGGCTACTGTTCCTGGCGTAAGGCTTTGAGACTTGTGGCGCTTGGAGTCCCAGCACGATCTGAACTCTGTCTGTCTTCTCTGCTTCTCCCCTAACTCCATGAAGAGTTGTTGGGCTACCACACTAAAGAGCTGGTCACCATGTTCTTCCAGCTCTGCTGGTTGTGTGCCAAAGCCTGAGTCTCTGCAAATGGTTTCTCTGTCTAATTTTATGAATGTTGTCAATTCTATCATTGTTTTGTTTTGTTTTGTTTTGGTCTTCCATTCCATCTCAGTCCCTCAACTGTTCCCCGGATGATTGTTTAGCAAGGCCGTTGGATCTTGTTACAAGGCCGTTGGATCTTGTTACAAGGCCGTTGGATCTTGTTACAAGGCTGTTGGATCTTGTTACAAGGCCGTTGGATCTTGTTACAAGGCCGTTGGATCTTGTTACAAGGCTGTTGGATCTTGTTACAAGGCCATTGGATCTTGTTACAAGGCTGTTGGATCTTGTTACAAGGCCGTTGGATCTTGTTTTAAAGCCATTGGATCTTGTTTAAAGGCCGTTGGATCTTGTTACAAGGCTGTTGGATCTTGTTTTAAGGCCGTTGGATCTTGTTACAAGGCTGTTGGATCTTGTTACAAGGCTGTTGGATCTTGTTACAAGGCTGTTGGATCTTGTTACAAGGCCGTTGGATCTTGTTACAAGGCTGTTGGATCTTGTTACAAGGCTGTTGGATCTTGTTACAAGGCTGTTGGATCTTGTTACAAGGCTGTTGGATCTTGTTACAAGGCTGTTGGATCTTGTTACAAGGCCGTTGGATCTTGTTACAAGGCCGTTGGATCTTGTTACAAGGCTGTTGGATCTTGTTACAAGGCCGTTGGATCTTGTTTTAAGGCCGTTGGATCTTGTTTAAAGGCCGTTGGATCTTGTTACAAGGCCGTTGGATCTTGTTTTAAAGGCCGTTGGATCTTGTTACAAGGCCGTTGGATCTTGTTACAAGGCCGTTGGATCTTGTTTTAAGGCCGTTGGATCTTGTTTAAAGGCCGTTGGATCTTGTTACAAGGCTGTTGGATCTTGTTTTAAAGGCCGTTGGATCTTGTTTTAAAGGCCGTTGGATCTTGTTACAAGGCTGTTGGATCTTGTTTTAAAGGCTGTTGGATCTTGTTACAAGGCTGTTTGATCTTGTTACAAGGCCGTTGGATCTTGTTACAAGGCTGTTGGATCTTGTTACAAGGCCATTGGATCTTGTTACAAGGCCGTTGGATCTTGTTACAAGGTCGTTGGATCTTGTTACAAGGCCGTTGTATATTGTTACAAGGCCGTTGGATCTTGTTACAAGGCCATTGGGTCTTGTTACAAGGCTGTTGGATCTTGTTACAAGGCCGTTGGATCTCGTTACAAGGCCGTTGTATATTGTTACAAGGCTGTTGGATCTTGTTACAAGGCTGTTGGATCTTGTTACAAGGCCGTTGGATCTTGTTACAAGGCCGTTGGATCTTGTTACAAGGCCGTTGTATATTGTTACAAGGCTGTTGGATCTTGTTACAAGGCCTTTCGATCTTGTTACAAGGCCGTTGGATCTTGTTACAAGGCCGTTGTATATTGTTACAAGGCTGTTGGATCTTGTTACAAGGCCGTTGTATATTGTTACAAGGCTGTTGGATCTTGTTACAAGGCCGTTGGATCTTGTTTTAAAGCCATTGGATCTTGTTTAAAGGCCGTTGGATCTTGTTACAAGGCTGTTGGATCTTGTTTTAAGGCCGTTGGATCTTGTTTTAAGGCCGTTGGATCTTGTTACAAGGCTGTTGGATCTTGTTACAAGGCTGTTGGATCTTGTTACTAGGCTGTTGGATCTTGTTACAAGGCCGTTGGATCTTGTTACAAGGCTGTTGGATCTTGTTACAAGGCTGTTGGATCTTGTTACAAGGCTGTTGGATCTTGTTACAAGGCTGTTGGATCTTGTTACAAGGCTGTTGGATCTTGTTACAAGGCCATTGGATCTTGTTACAAGGCCGTTGTATATTGTTACAAGGCTGTTGGATCTTGTTACAAGGCCGTTGGATCTTGTTACAAGGCCGTTGGATCTTGTTACAAGGCCGTTGTATATTGTTACAAGGCTGTTGGATCTTGTTACAAGGCCGTTGGATCTTGTTACAAGGTCGTTGGATATTGTTACAAAGCTGTTGGATCTTGTTACAAGGCCTTTCGATCTTGTTACAAGGCCGTTGTATATTGTTACAAGGCTGTTGGATCTTGTTACAAGGCTGTTGGATCTTGTTACAAGGCCGTTGTATATTGTTACAAGGCTGTTGGATCTTGTTACAAGGCCGTTGGATCTTGTTACAAGGCCGTTGGATCTTGTTACAAGGCCGTTGTATATTGTTACAAGGCTGTTGGATCTTGTTACAAGGCCGTTGTATATTGTTACAAGGCCGTTGGATCTTGTTACAAGGCCGTTGTATATTGTTACAAGGCTGTTGGATCTTGTTACAAGGACGTTGTATATTGTTACAAGGCCGTTGGATCTTGTTACAAGGCCGTTGGATCTTGTTACAAGGCTGTTGGATCTTGTTACAAGGCCGTTGGATCTTGTTACAAGGCTGTTGGATCTTGTTACAAGGCCGTTGGATCTTGTTACAAGGCCGTTGGATCTTGTTACAAGGCCGTTGGATCTTGTTACAAGGCCGTTGGATCTTGTTACAAGGACGTAACCCACCAACACAGTTTCTTTTCTTAACTGATGTCATTAGATCTTCATACAGTCCACAGTGCTGCATTCTTCTTTATTGTTGATATGATCAGTGTATCTGTTAGTGTTGATATGATCAGTGTATCTGATGTTCTTTATTGTTGATATGATCAGTGTATCTGTTATTGTTGATATGATCAGTGTATCTGTTATTGTTGATATGATCAGTGTATCTCATGTCAAGCATCTCGCAATAATATCTCATGTCAATGGTAAGCATTCGTCGTTCCAAATTGGCTGTGAAGGTTGATGTCTCACGTGCATACAGGAAGACGGAATAAACCAGAGCACGTAACAAGCTGATCTGGCGTTTCATGGACAAGTTCTTGTCCTTCCAGACAGGTTTCAGCCTGGACAATGCTGGTGTTGTCTTTGCTGCCCTTGACAGGATTTCTGGTCTGGATCCCTCGTTGCTAATGATGGATCTCAGGTAAGTGAATTGTTGGACAGTTCCTGGCATCAGTCCATGGACAGTTATATCAGTGGTGGTGGTCATCATCGTCATCATCATCATCAGGTGCCCTGCCGCATGGCGTTGGCGACCATGGACTTCCAACCATCTCTATCTCTCGTTGCCCCCAGCATCTCCCCCATCCTCCTCATCCCCAGCCACTCTGCAAGTCCGTCCAGCATTCTCTCCCTGGGTCTACCTGGTGCTCTCTTTCCCTCCAGCTTTCTGGTGGTGGTGGTGGTGGTGTGGCTTAAATCCAGGAGAAAGATGTTCAGTATGGTGACTGTAGTACAAAGACAGACACTGCAGGTAAACTGTTCCACGTCTGTTCAGTGCAAGTGAACAAGCAAACAGGAAAGTCATCACCTGACAAAACAAACAATATATATATATTTAACGCTCAGCAAATTAGAGTGAACCAATCAATTGTGAAAATTGGATGCTGTTCATGTTCATGACAATTGCTGGGGAAACGCCGAGGTGGTCAAGATCATTCGTAACATCAGCCTTCAGAGTCAGGGTTCTGCCTTGTCCACGTCGAAGGTTGACTTGGTCGCTGAGGTTGGCAGACAATATGTCACCCAGGGGAGTGGGACACCTTGTCTGCATTCGAAGGCTGTGCCCGATCAGTCTCAGTCGGCGTCTTCGAAGCGTCTTGCTCAACGTTGAACGATTCAACTTTCACATTAGATTGTTGAGTGCGGGGGTTAGACAAACTTTGGTTGGCAGCCAACAGTTCAGACAAAACAGTTGTTCAGACAAAACAAAACAAACAAACAAACAAACAAACAAACAAACAAACAAACAAACAAACAAAAAACACACAAACAAACAAAACAACAACAACAACAAAAAACCTTCTTCCACGTCCACTTTCTCATAAAATGACAGCGCCACTCACCGGGCCGAAGACTGACCGTTGCAACGTTTTCATCTGTAGAGCGCGTATATATATATTGCAGAAACTTTCCCAGAGAATTATACATGTACATATTATAGACTTATCGGATTATTTGTGACTGATGTACAAACAACTTGTCATTGTCCAGTGACGTATAATTCATGGAGGACAGCAAAGACAGACTCCATGTCCTCACCAACGGATTCATTAACACTGTCTGGACCTTCAGAATGGAAGTCAGCAAGGAGAAGGGCAAGGTCAAAGTCAACAGAGCTAATCCTGCGTCCGTCCAGATGACTAGATTACAACAGCGATAGTAGTGGTGGCCAGACGAAACAGAACTTGGAGAAGGAGCACCATCAGCTTTACCAGCAGGTACAGACGGTGCAGTGTTGTAATACAATGTATCATCCCTACCATGTCCCTCTCTGATGTCATTTATCATCCCTGTTATGTCCACTCTCTTATGCAAATTATCACACACACACACACACACCACACACACACACACACAATCACACACACACACACACACACACACACGCACCACACACACACACACGCACGCACACACACACGCACAACACACACATACACACACACACCACACGCACACACACCCACACACACACATGCACACACACACACACACGCACACACACACATACACACACACACGCACACACAACTACACCACACTACACACGCGCACACACACACATACACACACACACAACACACGCGCCCCACACACATACACACACACACACGCACACACACACACAACACACACACACATACCACGCACACACACACACAACACACACACACATACACACGCGCACACACACACATACACACACACACAACCACACACACACACACACATCACACACACAACAACACACAACCACCACACCACACACGCACAACACACAACACATCACACACACACACACAACACACAACACACACACACACACAACAACACACACACATACATCACACACGCGTGTGTGGGCTAGCTCGCACGCGCCCATAATATCACTTTTTATAAAAAATCTTACAAGACACTCTGCCCACCACATTCTTTACCAAAAAACAAAAACAAAAACAAAAAAGAAGAAAAAACAAAAAACGCTGTGGCCACATGAGGTGGAACACACGACCCACTGAGTTCAAGGCATGGGGTTTTGACCAACTGAGTTAACATGGCCACTGGTTGTTGCTGTCAATCACAAAGGGTGGAGGGTGAGGGTTCCAGTCCCTGTCTGAAATGTTCAAATTCATTGTGGGCGTTTTGAACTCTGAACACCTCTTTCCTCCAGGAGACATCTTGGAGTGGGGCCAGGATGTCAAGGTCATGTTTCTGTCACTGTATCATGGGAATTCACATCATACCTGCAGGTGCCTGTTTTGTCCAGTCCTGTGAACCAGATAATGAATGGTATATTTCGATCTAACAGTCATGTTTCTTTCACTGTACCATGGGAATTCACATCATCACCTGCAGGTGCCTGTTTTGTCCAGTCCTGTGAACCAGACAGTGAATGACATATTTCTGATATCAAGCCATGTTGTTGTTAGGGGGAAACATGATGTTATTATATATATATATATACTTGTGATGTGTTGTGACGGCAAGCACAGACTGTCGCCCTGGCCAGCAGAGTGGGAGTGGAATAGAAGGTCAGAGCGTCATCCGTCATCATCGTCATGCTCATCACTCATCACATAATAAACGACAGCCAACATCATGTCCCGTGTTATGGCCGCCTTCAGCCCCCCCCCACCCCCCCCCCCCGCCTGGGGCCCAAACCAAATGAGCATCGTGAGGTCTAGACTTACACACACTTGCAGGTTTCACCTTGCCGGCCAATGACCCCCTGGGCAGAAAGTATCCATTATGGTTTGTTTTTGGGGGTGGGGGTGGGGGAATGATAGAGGAGTAGGAGCGGAAGGTGGCAGTTATTATTGTCGGCATTTTAAAGCCGATATCATCGGAACAACAGTCCACCCTTTACCTGTTGCCAACAAGTAGAGAAGTTGGGCTGGCCTACTAAAAGGTGAGGCGATAGCTTCCCCCTTCCTCCCTGCCATTGTGGCCGCCACAAAAGAGCGGTGTTTTCTGTGTGTTTTTAGCGGGCAGGTAAACGAGGCCCATTCTGGCAGCTATCGGCCTGCCTGCTACATCACGCGCCCTCGTTAAGCCTCGTAAAAGGTCCACTTTCAGGCGGCACCGCTGCCCTCAGTTTAACGGCACCTCGCCAATGGCAGGCGGCCAATCAGTCATCACACCCATGATGCCCGTTATCAAAGGGGACCAACCGCAGAGCCTCTTTGAAAACCGATCGGCAAATGAGGGGCGATTGGATTGGCCAAGTAGCCTAACACGCAGCACGCGCACACAAAATCGTCGTGGCTGCCATTGGACACCCCTCACTTTCCTGATGGCGTAAATCCCCTGCATCGATTTCCCTGTCTGTCTGTCTTTGTTGTTGTCTGTTTGTTTGTTTGTTTGTTTGTTATCTGGTGTCTGTAGTTCTTTGTTCTGGTCTGTCTCTGTTGTCTGTTTGTCTGTCTGCTCTGTCGTCTCTGTCTGTGTCGTGTGTCTCTGTCTGTTGTTTGTCTGTTCTGTCTGTCGTCTCTGTCTGTCTCTATCTGTGTTTTGTTCTGTCTTCTGTGTATCTGTCTTCTTTGTCGTTTTCTGTGTCTCTGTCTGTCTGTTGTCTGTACTGTGTTTTTTTTCTGTCTCTGTTATCTTCTGTCGTTTTTGTCGTATGTTGTCTCTGTCTGTCTCTATCTGTGTTTTTGTTTCTGTCTCTCTGTGTTATCTTTGTCTGTCTGTCTGTTTGTCTGTTCTGTCTGTTCTTGTCTGTGTCTTTGTTCGTCTGTCTGTTGTCGTTGTTGTCTAGTCTGCTCTATCGTGTTGTTCTGTCCTCTGTGTACTTTGTCTGTCTGTCTGTCTGTCTGTATTTTCTCTCAGTTGTCTTTGTCTGTTCGGTCTATGTCTGTCTACCTGTCTTCTCTCTCTCTTTCTCTTTCTCTTCTCTGTATGTGTGTGGTGGTGTGTGTGTGTGTGTGTGTGTGTGTGTGTGTGTGTGTGTGTGTGTGTTGTGTGTGTAGTGTGTGTGTGTGTGTGTGTGTGTGTGTGTGTGTGTAACGGTGTGGTTTGATTTTTTTTTTTAGGAAATAACCGTAGACCAAACAATGTTTGCACCTTTACCACAAGCCAACATCATCTTTTTATATTGCTTCTGAAACAACAAAATGAGCTGCCCTCTCCCTCGTCCATTCTCTTTTTGTTTTATTTTATTATTTATTTGTTTTTTTGTTTGTTTGGTCACCTTATCCGTTTCCTTCCGTTCGTGAACATCATGTCCCACGTGTACACACATGTAGGAGTGAGCTGTTGTTACAGCTGGCCGCTCTTCACTCCGCCATTAATGCAGCCATACTACGTGTTCGGGGGTAGGCATGTCGGGTGTTTTCGTGTCTCCGTATAAGTCACCGAACACTGACGACATGGCTTACAGGATCTTTAACGTGCGTATTTGAAGTTAGCTAAAAACATAGTCTGGGTAGGGCCTCAGGACCTGGCCAGCTCATGAGTTTATGTGCAGGATTAAGGCGTGTGCCACGGTCACCATAAACGTGGCACATGTGACGTTAGTGCTCATGGAATTTGTTCCGAGCGCGGAACCGTCGTCTTGAGAAACTGAAACTGAAACTTTGACGTCCTGCGAGTGTATACATACGAATGGTGTTCAGCACTGTCAGTTCTGCACTTACGTTGACTTGGGAGATGGAAAAACTGTCCACCCCTCACCCACCAGGGAGGCTTTTCAAAAAAAAAAAAATTACTGTTACTGTTGTTTAAAGCCCAGCCGACTGCGTAGAGCCATATCAGGGCTATACCTGTTTCAAAACATAACAATACTTCAACAGGAAAAAAAAAGGAAAAGAAAATTAAGTACACATATCAGTGCATTCGCGCACATAATCTAAGGAGATGCCCCTGGCGTTGACCACTCCGTCCAATTTATCGCACAGGGGATTTAAAAAAAAACATACCTGAATACAAATTTTAAGACATAACTCCCAGACCTTCTAACTGGAAGAAGTGTCCTGACACGTGACTGTGGCGCCGTCATCTGACGTTGTGTTCAGCGTTCTGGTTGTGATTCCAGTTGTGGAACTGGTGGAGGTGATGATGACCACGTGACTGTGGTGCCGTCATCTGACGTTGTGTCCAGTGTTCTGGTTGTGATTCCAGTTGTGGAACTGGTGGAGGTGATGATGACCACGTGATTGTGGTGCCGTCATCTGACGTTGTGTCCAGTGTTCTGGTTGTGATTCCAGTTGTGGAACTGGTGGAGGTGATGATGACCACGTGATTGTGGCGCCGTCATCTGACGTTGTGTCCAGTGTTCTGGTTGTCATACCAGTTGTGGAACTGGTGGAGGTGATGATGACCACGTGACTGTGGTGCCGTCATCTGACGTTGTGTCCAGTGTTCTGGTTGTGACACCAGTTGTGGAACTGGTGGAGGTGATGATGACCACGTGACTGTGGTGCCGTCATCTGACGTTGTGTCCAGTGTTCTGGTTGTGACACCAGTTGTGGAACTGGTGGAGGTGATGATGACCACGTGACTGTGGTGCCGTCATCTGACGTTGTGTCCAGTGTTTGGTTGTGACTCCAGTTGTGGAACTGGTGGAGGTGATGATGAAGCCATGTCAAGAAACGTACAAACAGACGTCAGCGATAATGATGATAGTGCTAATGTTAATAATAATAATAATAATAATAATAATAATAATAATATAATAATAAAACAATAATAACAATAATGATAATAATAATAATAATGATAACAACAACAACAACAACAACAATAAAACAACAATATATATAATAATGATATGATGATGATAACAACAACAACAACACAACAATAATAATAATAATAATAGAACAATAATGATAATAATAATAATAATAATAATAATAATAATAATAATAATAATATAATAATATGATAACAACAACAACAACATTAACAACAATATAATAATAATGATGATATGATGATGATGATAACAACAATACTACTACTACTACTACTTCTACTAAAAATAAATATAATAATAATAAATGATGATGATGATGATAAGATGAAGAAGAATAAGAATGATGATGATGGAAGTCTCACACTCTGTATAGCTCCACACCTGGACAGTTACCGCCGTTAACAAGGCCTATAACAAGTAATGTCCACAGATGGATCACAACAGTTTTTTGTTGAACTCCACCAAAGCGATCTAGCAGCAGTACAGGATCACCTCTGGCTAGTGTCCTTGTAGCGCTACGATAACTGTAGCTTCCATGTACTTCCTTATAGCACTATGATAACTGTAGCTTCCATGTACTCCTTATAGCACTAAGATAACTGTAGCTTCCATGTACTTCCTTATAGCACTATGATAACTGTAGCTTCCATGTACTTCCTTATAGCACTATGATAACTGTAGCTTCCATGTACTTGTACTTCCTTATAGCGCTATGATAACTGTAGCTTCCATGTACTTGTACTTCCTTATAGCACTATGATAACTGTAGCTTCCGTGTACTTGTACTTCCTTATAGCACTATGATAACTGTAGCTTCCATGTACTTCCTTATAGCGCTATGATAACTGTAGCTTCCATGTACATGTACTTCCTTATAGCGCTATGATAACTGTAGCTTCCATGTACTTCCTTATAGCGCTATGATAACTGTATAGCTTCCATGTACTTCCTTATAGCACTATGATAACTCTAGCTTCCATGTACTTCCTTATAGCGCTATGATAACTGTAGCTTCCATGTACTTCCTTATAGCACTATGATAACTGTATAGCTTCCATGTACTTCCTTATAGCGCCTGATAACTGTAGCTTCCATGTACTTCCTTATAGCGCTATGATAACTGTAGCTTCTGACTTCCTTATAGCGCTATGATAACTGTAGCTTCCATGTATTCTATACGCTTGATAACTGTAGCTTCCTGTACTTCCTTATAGCTATGATAACTGTAGCTTCCATGTATTCCTTATACCTATGATAACTGTAGCTTCCATGTACTTCTTATAGCGCTATGATAATGTAGCTTCCTGTACTTCCTTAACGCTATGATAACTGTAGCTTCGTGTACTTCTTTAGCCTATGATACTGTAGTTCCATGTACTTCTTAAGCACTATGATAACTGTAGCTTCCGTGTACTTCCTTATAGCAATGATAACTTAGCTTCCATGTACTTCCTTATAGCCTATGATAACTGTAGCTTCCTGACTTCTATAGCGCTATGATAATGTAGCTTCCGTGTACTTCCTTATAGCCTATGATAACTGTAGCTTCCATGTACTTCCTTATAGCCTATGATAACTGTGCTTCCTGTACTTCCTTATAGCACTATGATAACTTACTTCCATGTACTTCCTTATAGCGCTATGTACTGTACTTCCTGTACTTCCTTATAGCTATGATAATTACTTCCATGTACTTCCTTATAGCCTATGAAACGTAGCTTCCATGTACTTCCTTATAGCGCTATGATAACTGTATTTCCTGTACTTCCTTATAGCCTATGATAACTGTAGCTGCCATGTACTCCTTATAGCATGATAACGTGCTTCATGTACGTTCCTTATAGCGCTATGATAACTTAGTCCTGTACTTCCTTATAGCGCTAAACTGTGCTTCCATGTACTTCCTTAAGCGCTATGAAATGTAGCTTCCATGTACTTCCTTATAGCGCTATGATAACTGTAGCTTCCATGTACTTCCTTAAGCGCTATGATAACTGTAGCTTCCTGTACTTCCTTATAGCCTATGATAACTGTAGTTCCATTATTCCTTATAGCGCTATGATAACGTACTTCCAGTACTTCCTTATAGCCTATGATAACTGTAGCTTCCATGTATTCCTTATAGCCATGATAACTGTAGCTTCTGTACTTCCTTATAGCCTATGATAACTGTAGCTTCCTGTACTTCTTATAGCGCTTGATAACTGTAGCTTCCTGTACTTCCTTATAGCCTATGATAACTGTAGCTTCCTGTACTTCTTATAGCGCTATGATAACTGTAGCTTCCTGTACTTCCTTATAGCCTATGATACTGTAGCTTCCTGTATTCCTTATAGCCTATGATAACTGTAGCTTCCTTACTTCCTTATAGCCTATGATAACTGTAGCTTCCATGTACTTTATTCCTATGATACTGTAGCTTCCTGTACTTCTTATGCCTATGATAATGTAGCTTCCTGTATTCCTTATAGCGCTATGATAACTTAGTTCCTGTACTTCCTTATAGCGCTATGATAACTGTAGCTTCCTGTATTCCTTATAGCCTAGATACTGTGCTTCCATGTACTTCCTTATAGCCTTGATAACTGTAGCTTCATGTACTTCCTTATAGCGCTATGATAACTGTGCTTCTGTCTTCCTTATAGCGCTATGATAACTGTAGCTTCATGTACTTCTTATAGCTATGATACTGTAGCTTCCTGTATTCTTATAGCCTATGATAACTGTGCTTCATGTATTCCTTATAGCTATGTAATTAGCTTCCTGTACTTCCTTAAGCCTATGATAACTGTAGCTTCCTGTACTTCTTATGCCTATGATAATGTAGCTTCCATGTACTTCCTTATAGCGCTATGATACTGTAGCTTCTGTACTTCTTATAGCCTTGTAACTGTGCTTCCATGTATTCCTTATAGCCTATGATAATGTAGCTCCATGTACTTCCTTATAGGCTATGAAACTTGCTTCCATGTACTTCCTTATCGCTATGATACTGTAGCTCCATGTATCTTATAGCCTAGTAACTTGCTTCCAGTATCCTATAGCCTTGATCTTAGTTTCTATCATTACTCTTGAATGCCTATGAACTTAGCTCATGTATCCTTTAGCGCTATGATACTTATTCCTGTACTTCTTATAGCCTAATAACTATTCCATGTATTCCTTATAGCTAGTAATGTAGTCCATGACTCCTTATGCGTATGTACTGTAGCTTCCATTACTTCTTGCATGATAACTGTCTCTGTACTCCTTATAGCGTATGAAATTACTTCATGTATTCCTTATAGCTATGATAATGTAGCTTCCTGTACTTCTTAAGCGCTAGATAACTGTGCTTCCATGATCCTTATAGGCTAGAATACTTCATGTACTTCTAACTATGTAACTGTATTCATGTTTCTACTTGTAATTGTTCCATGTATTCCTTATAGCGCTATGATAACTGTAGCTTCCATGTACATGTACTTCCTTATAGCGCTATGATAACTGTAGCTTCCATGTACTTCCTTATAGCGCTATGATAACTGTAGCTTCCATGTACTTCCTTATAGCACTATGATAACTGTATAGCTTCCATGTACTTCCTTATAGCACTATGATAACTGTAGCTTCCATGTACTTCCTTATAGCGCTATGATAACTGTATAGCTTCCATGTACTTCCTTATAGCGCTATGATAACTGTAGCTTCTATATACTTCCTTATAGCGCTATGATAACTGTAGCTTCCATGTACTTCCTTATAGCACTATGATAACTGTAGCTTCCATGTACTTCCTTATAGCGCTATGATAAGTGTAGTTTCCATGTACTTCCTTATAGCGCTATGATAACTGTATAGTTTCCATGTACTTCCTGGCACTGGGATTGAAATACACCTGAGGCACTGTAAACAGAATTGGGCCCAGACAACAGTCTGTACGCTTGTCCAACGACGTACCATGCATACAGTAAGTGAACATAGGTTGACTGTAAACATCGCTGTCCATCACCTGTGTGCAGACAGGTAAGGTGGCTACAGACACAGACAGGTAAGGTGGCTACAGACACAGACAGGTAAGGTGGCTACAGGCACAGACAGGTAAGGTGGCTACAGGCACAGACAGGTAAGGTGGCTACAGACACAGACAGGTAAGGTGGCTACAGGCACAGACAGGTAAGGTGGCTACAGACACAGACAGGTAAGGTGGCTACTGGCACAGACAGGTAAGGTGGCTACAGACACAGACAGGTAAGGTGGCTACAGGCACAGACAGGTAAGGTGGCTACAGGCACAGACAGGTAAGGTGGCTACAGGCACAGACAGGTAAGGTGGCTACAGGCACAGACAGGTAAGGTGGCTACAGACACAGACAGGTAAGGTGGCTACAGACACAGACAGGTAAGGTGGCTACAGACACAGACAGGTAAGGTGGCTACAGGCACAGACAGGTAAGGTGACTACAGACACAGACAGGTAAGGTGGCTACAGGCACAGACAGGTAAGGTACAGGTAAGGTGGCTACATGCAGGGTCCACACTGTGTGGACTTCAAACATTGACCGTTCATGTGTCCATCGTTCCCCCCCCGTGGGGTTCTTTCAGTATAAATAGTATCCCCACCTTCTGGAAATTCTGTGCAAGAAATTTCCCCTTTTCTGTCACTCTCTTTGTTTCTGCCTTGCTCCTTTGCTTTCTGTCATTTCTTCCTATCATTTTCTGTCTTGCTGGTCCATTCACTTGTATGTGTTCGATGAAGTCTTACGTACTTTTTCTTAGGATTGATAATTGTGTACATGTATTAAGTGCAGTTTTAGCTCTGAGGAGGTGAGGTGTGCGGAGGCAATTTTAGGTAATTTGTGCCCGTTTATATATCAACTAAGTAACATAACTGTTGAGAGTCACGGAATTTC
>CM060308.1:3119974-3122474 GCA_030674185.1 Monoplex corrugatus | reverse complement strand
GACCTCTCTTCTGATGTTAACCTATAGATATTTGTCCGTAAGAACGCTTTTGGTCTTCTTGAATGCTGTTTTGACTTGGACAATTCAATTCTCCATGAACACTTTTATCTGGCCTTAGCTAGTCGTTATCTCTCCACTTACGTGTTTGTGTGCTAACGTATGAGGAACAGTCTCCAGCAATCGTTTCATGTTTCTAAAGATCGTGTCATCGCCCATGGAATAGTCTAGAGAGCTGGCTAGCTCTTGAAATTGAGCCGTGGACTCAAGATTTGATGTCTGGAGTTCAATTCCAGCCCACAGAATAAAACCTGGCCTGTTTCATTACCCATCTTGATACTGTAATTAGTTTGGTGTTGTCTGTCTTCCACTGGCCTGTTGGCTGCATGTTATTATTATTATTATTATTATGAACATTTAGTACGCCTAATCAAATTAATGCCCTAGGCGTTAACAATGGCAAAACATATAACCGAAATCACAAGCACACACACACACGCCCACAAACACACACACGCACACACACACACACACACACACACACACACACACGCACACGCACCACACACACACACACACACACACACACACACACACACAGCACGACATGCAAATACAATGACACATTGACACTAAGACATTATAAAGCCAACATTACGTTACATGGGGGGAGGGGGGCAGAAATTACCAGTTATTTGGGAAACAGATGAGTTTTGAGGGAGCGTTTGAATGTGGACAGAGAGGGTGAGTATCTGAGTGAGCGAGGTAGCTGATTCCAGATAGTTGGAGCTTGATAGGAAAAAGAACGCTGCCCAAACCTTTTAGTGCGGACTATGGGGATACTATAGAGACGGGTGTCGGATGAGGACCGCAAAGCTCGTGTTGTGACGTCAGCTTGGCCTGTTGGCTGTATGTTGTGACGTCAGCTTGGCCTGTTGGCTGTATGTTGTGACGTCAGCTTGGCCTGTTGGCTGCATGTTGTGACGTCAGCTTACAATAACCAAACAGGCCTGTTGGCTGCATGTTGTGACGTCAGCTTGGCCTATTGGCTGTATGTTGTGATGTCAGCTTGGCCTGTTGGCTGCATGTGGTGATGTCAGCTTGGCCTGTTGGCTGCATGTGGTGACGTCAGCTTGGCCTGTTGGCTGCATGTTGTGACGTCAGCTTGGCCTGTTGGCTGCATGTTGTGACGTCAGCTCAGTATTTCACTTGTCCCGTTCCTCTTACCCCCCACCCCCTCTACTTCTCCATTTCAAGACCTTGCTGACGTGGATGGTTTTGTGCCTGCTCAAAGGGTTTACCATATAATTACAGGTAGCTTACGACATAGCGCATATGGATATGCCATGAATCATTCTCGAAAAAAACAAAACAAACAAAACAAAACAAAACAAAAAACTGCAACCGCCGGCTGCAGAACGATTGACCGATCTCTCTCACGATGTCTCTGAACCGTCGTACAGCGTCTCCCGTTTTCCGCCAAAAGTTTGTAAACGGCGACTGTTTCATTGGAGTCTATCAAAAAGTGTGGTATAGAGAAGGCCGAGTACATAGTGTATGTCAAATTGCCGTAGAGGGGGTGGGGGTGGGGGTGGGGGATATACACAGTCTGTTGACAGGTGCTGGCTCACACCAAAGATGGAACAAATCCTGTTTCTGTGGTAACTGGACAAGAGATTTTCTGATCTTTGTACTGGCCGGAATGAGTTTGTTCTACTTGCAATTTGGTGCTTGTCAAAGCTCGTGACACTGATTGCCATTCCAAAGTCTTTTCACTGCTCGCTAGATGCCGCAAAACTTGTTTGTTGTTGGGATTGGGTGTGGGGAGTTAATATGTTTACTCCCTGACCCTGTACACCAGCTTACATCATGTCACCCTGTGACTCCTGACCCTGTCCACCAGCTTAGTACACGTCACCCTGTGACTCCCTGACCCTGTCCACCAGCTTACATCATGTCACCCTGTGACTCCCTGACCCTGTCCACCAGCTTACTACACGTCACCCTGTGACTCCCTGACCCTGTCCACCAGCTTACATCATGTCACCCTGTGACTCCCTGACCCTGTCCACCAGCTTAGTACACGTCACCCTGTGACTCCCTGACCCTGTCCACCAGCTTACATCATGTCACCCTGTGACTCCCTGACCCTGTCCACCAGCTTACTACACGTCACCCTGTGACTCCCTGACCCTGTCCACCAGCTTACATCATGTCACCCTGTGACTCCCTGACCCTGTCCACCAGCTTAGTACACGTCACCCTGTGACTCCCTGACCCTGTCCACCAGCTTACTACATGTCACCCTGTGACTCCCTGACCCTGTCCACCAGCTTACTACACGTCACCCTGTGACTCCCTGACCCTGTCCACCAGCTTACTACACGTCACCCTGTGACTCCCTGACCCTGTCCACCAGCTTACTACATGTCACCCTGTGACTCCCTGACCCTGTCCACCAGCTTACTACACGTCACCCTGTGACTCCCTGACCCTGTCCACC
>CM060308.1:3102474-3104974 GCA_030674185.1 Monoplex corrugatus | reverse complement strand
ACAACATGACCCATACAGTAACTGACATCATAACATGAAGACTTGCCTGTAAGGTGTTCAACCATTGTGACGTCAGCCTACATGACCCATACAGTAACTGACATCATAACATGAAGACTTGTCTGTAAGGTGTTCAACCATTGTGACGTCAGCCTACAACATGACCCATACAGTAACTGACATCATAACATGAAGACTTGCCTGTAAGGTGTTCAACCATTGTGACGTCAGCCTACATGACCCATACAGTAACTGACATCATAACATGAAGACTTGTCTGTAAGGTGTTCAACCATTGTGACGTCAGCCTACGACATGACCCATACAGTAACTGACATCATAACATGAAGACTTGTCTGTAAGGTGTTCAACCATTGTGACGTCAGCCTACAACATGACCCATACAGTAACTGACATCATAACATGAAGATTTTGCCTGTAAGGTATTCAACCATTGTGACGTCAGCCTACAACATGACCCATACAGTAACTGACATCATAACATGAAGACTTGCCTGTAAGATGTTCAACCATTGTGACGTCAGCCTACAACATGACCCATACAGTAACTGACGTCATAACATGAAGACTTGCCTGTAAGGTGTTCAACCATTGTGACGTCAGCCTACAACATGACCCATACAGTAACTGACATCCATAACATGAAGACTTGTCTGTAAGGTGTTCAACCATTGTGACGTCAGCCTACAACATGACCCATACAGTAACTGACGTCATAACATGAAGACTTGCCTGTAAGGTGTTCAACCATTGTGACGTCAGCCTACAACATGACCCATACAGTAACTGACATCCATAACATGAAGACTTGTCTGTAAGGTGTTCAACCATTGTGACGTCAGCCTACAACATGACCCATACAGTAACTGACATCATAACATGAAGACTTGCCTGTAAGGTGTTCAACCATTGTGACGTCAGCCTACAACATGACCCATACAGTAACTGACATCCATAACATGAAGACTTGTCTGTAAGGTACTCAACCATTGTGACGTCAGCCTACAACATGACCCATACAGTAACTGACATCATAACATGAAGACTTGCCTGTAAGGTGTTCAACCATTGTGACGTCAGCCTACAACATGACCCATACAGTAACTGACATCCATAACATGAAGACTTGCCTGTAAGGTGTTCAACCATTGTGACGTCAGCCTACAACATGACCCATACAGTAACTGACATCCATAACATGAAGACTTGTCTGTAAGGTACTCAACCATTGTGACGTCAGCCTACGACATGACCCATACAACGACTGACATCCATAACATGAAGACTTGTCTGTAAGGTGTTCAACCATTGTGACGTCAGCCTACAACATGACCCATACAGTAACTGACATCCATAACATGAAGACTTGTCTGTAAGGTGTTCAACCATTGTGACGTCAGCCTACAACATGACCCATACAGTAACTGACATCATAACATGAAGACTTGCCTGTAAGTGTTCAACCATTGTGACGTCAGCCTACAACATGACCCATACAACGACTGACATCCATACCATGAAGACTTGCCTGTCTCATCTAACGCTGCTGATCCAGATTATGGCCACGATATGTGTACGTTGTGAAAACTTGGTCAGTGTAGCCCCGCGTTATTCCATCCAGATTATACACACCATATGTATATTGAACATCGTAAGGCGCTGCCACTTTCATTAGACGTTAGCTTCTAGAAATCCAGATTAGCCATACCTTGTGTACACACTACCCGGTATAAGTCCATAGGAGACTGAAGGTTCTACTCTTCACACCTGACGCTGGATTTTTTTTACTTCTACTTCTTGGGATTACTGATACGATAGGTACGCAGGCTGGAAAGGCGCGGTTACGTTCACTTTTTGTTGGCTTGTAATACAGATTATTGATAGGATATGTACACAGGCTGAAGGCTCTGTGCCAGTGGGACCCTCGTTTCCTTACAGCCCCAATAGCGCGTGAGCAGGTTAGGGAAATTTGTCGGGCAAGTGGATATTGATTTGCTGTTGATCGTTTCGCTTTGCGGGGACCCTTGTGGGTTCCCTGTGAGGAGAGGAGGAAATAGAAGTCTTTGTGAGCGGTGCCTGTAAGTCTTTAAGTCTATAGACTCCTTGCTTAACCCCCAGTCCTTACCTGGCCAGGTGCGAAATGAGGTGAGTGTATCAAGGTGTGACATGACCCATGTGTGTCCCCCTTCTCTCTCACTCCCCATTGTCCATACAGCTGTAACTGGAAACTGACGAGGTAAAACATCACTACGTTAAGACAACAACTAGTTATACAGGCTATTCTGAACAATAATAATGATGATGATGATGACAATAATAATAATAATGATGATGATGATGATGGACAATAATAATAATAATGATAATAACAATGATAATAATAATAATTACAATAATAATAATAATAATGATAATAATAATAATAATAATAATAATAATAATAATAATAATAATAATAATAATAATAATAATAATAATA
>CM060308.1:3082474-3094974 GCA_030674185.1 Monoplex corrugatus | reverse complement strand
GTGGATTATTGGGGACTCGACATTTCTGTTCTCCATTTAATCCAATCGGAAACGTGAAATGGACCCACTCAAAAGTCTGTGGTAGTGTGTGAACACTTCTGGTGGTGTGGGCTTGGAAGTCTTAGTGCCTGATAGAGAGTAGAACACTTGTCCTCAATCCATTTCAAAACCTCGCTGGTGGATAGTGTTAGAATAATGATAATAATACTGATAGGTGTAGATTAGAATAATGATAATAATACTGATAAGTGTAGAGCGCCAAGTCTGGATACAAGAATCAAAGCAAGGCGAGCACTCTCATCAGTGACCAAAGCAATCACCAACAATGACCACATCACCAGGACACACAGCAATCACCAACAATGACCACATCACTAGGGCACACAGCAATCACCAACAATGACCACACCACCAGGGCACACAGCAATCACCAACAATGACCACATCACCAGGGCACACAGCAATCACCAACAATGACCACACCACCAGGGCACACAGCAATCACCAACAATGACCACATCACCAGGGCACACAGCAATCACCAACAATGACCACATCACCAGGGCACACAGCAATCACCAACAATGACCACATCACCAGGGCACACAGCAATCACCAACAATGACCACATCACCAGGGCACACAGCAATCACCAACAATGACCACATCACCAGGGCCACAGCAATCACCAACAATGACCACATGACCAGGGCACACAGCAATCACAACAATGACCACATGACCAGGGCACACAGCAATCACCAACAATGACCACATCACCAGGACACACAGCAATCACCAACAATGACCACATCACCAGGGCACACAGCAATCACCAACAATGACCAGGGCACACAGCAATCACCAACAATGACCACATCACCACGGCACACAGCAATCACCAACAATGACCACACCACCAGGGCACACAGCAATCACCAACAATGACAACATCACCAGGACACACAGCAATCACCAACAATGACCACATCACAGGGCACACAGCAATCACAACAATGACCACATGACCAGGGCACACAGCAATCACCAACAATGACCACATCACCAGGGCACACAGCAATCACCAACAATGACCACATCACCAGGGCACACAGCAATCACCAACAATGACCACATACACAGGGCACACAGCAATCACCACAATGACCACATGACCAGGGCACACAGCAATCACCAACAATGACCACATCACCAGGACACACAGCAATCACCAACAATGACCACATCACCAGGGCACACAAGCAATCACAACAATGACCACATCACCAGGGCACACAGCAATCACCAACAATGACCACATGACAGGGCACACAGCAATCACCAACAATGACCACATGACCAGGGCACACAGCAATCACCAACAATGACACATGACCAGGGCACACAGCAATCACCAACAATGACCACATCACCAGGGCACACAGCAATCACAACAATGACCACATCACCAGGGCACACAGCAATCACCAACAATGACCACATGACCAGGGCACACAGCAATCACCAACAATGACCACATCACCAGGGACAACAGCAATCACAACAATGACCACATCACAGGCACACAGCAATCACCAACAATGACCACATCACAGGGCACACGCAATCACCAACAATGACCACATCACCAGGGCACACAGCAATCACCAACAATGACCACATCACCAGGACACACAGCAATCACCAACAATGACCACATCACCAGGGCACACAGCAATCACCAACAATGACCACATCACCAGGGCACACAGCAATCACCAACATGACCACATGACCAGGGCACACAGCAATCACCCACAATGACACATGACCAGGGCACACAGCAATCACCAACAATGACCACATACCAGGGCACAGCATCACCACATGACAATCCAGGGCACACAGCAATCACCACAATGCACACAGGGCACACAGCAATCACCAACAATGACCACATGATCAGGGCACACAGCAATCACCAACAATGACCACACATACCAGGGCACACAGCAATCACCAACAATGACCACATCACCAGGGCACACAGCAATCACCAACAATGACCACATCACCAGGGCACACAGCAATCACCAACAATGACCACATCACCAGGGCACACAGCAATCACCAACAATGACCACATCACCAGGGCACACAGCAATCACCAACAATGACCACATCCACCACGGGCACACAGCAATCACCAACAATGACCACATCACCAGGGCACACAGCAATCACCAACAATGACCACATGACCAGGGCACACAGCAATCACCAACAATGACCACATGACCAGGGCACCAGCATCCCAACAAGACACATACAGGGCACACAGCATCACAACAATGACCACATCACCAGGGCACACAGCAATCACCAACAATGACCACATCACCAGGGCACACAGCAATCACCAACAATGACCACATGACCAGGGCACACAGCAATCACCAACAATGACCACATGACCAGGGCACACAGCAATCACCAACAATGACCACATGACCAGGGCACACAGCAATCACCAACAATGACCACATGACCAGGGCACACAGCAATCACCAACAATGACCACACACCAGGGCACACAGCAATCACCAACAATGACCACATCACCAGGGCACACAGCAATCACCAACAATGACCACATCACCAGGGCACACAGCAATCACCAACAATGACCACATCACCAGGGCACACAGCAATCACCAACAATGACCACATCACAGGACACACAGCAATCACCAACAATGACCACATCACCAGGCACACAGCAATCACCAACAATGACCACATCACCAGGGACACACAGCAATCACCAACAATGACCACATCACCAGGGCACACAGCAATCACCAACAATGACCACACACCAGGGCACACAGCAATCACCAACAATGACCACATCACCAGGGCACACAGCAATCACCAACAATGACCACATCACCAGGGCACACAGCAATCACCAACAATGACCACATCACCAGGGCACACAGCAATCACCAACAATGACCACATCACCAGGGCACACAGCAATCACCAACAATGACCACACCACCAGGACACCAACAGCAATCACCAACAATGACCACATCACCAGGGCACACAGCAATCACCAACAATGACCACATCACCAGGGCACACAGCAATCACCAACAATGACCACATCACCAGGGCACAACAGCAATCACCAACAATGACCACACCACCAGGGCACACAGCAATCACCAACAATGACACATCACCAGGCACACAGCAATCACCAACAATGACCACATCACCAGGGCACACAGCAATCACAACAATGACCACATGACCAGGGCACACAGCAATCACCAACAATGACCACATCACCAGGGCACACAGCAATCACCAACAATGACCACATCACCAGGGCACACAGCAATCACCAACAATGACCACATCACCAGGGCACACAGCAATCACCAACAATGACCACATGACCAGGGCACACAGCAATCACCAACAATGACCACATCACCAGGACACACAGCAATCACCAACAATGACCACATCACCAGGGCACACAGCAATCACAACAATGACCACATCACCAGGGCACACAGCAATCACCAACAATGACCACATGACCAGGGCACACAGCAATCACCAACAATGACCACATGACCAGGGCACACAGCAATCACCAACAATGACCACATGACCAGGGCACACAGCAATCACCAACAATGACCACATCACCAGGGCACACAGCAATCACCAACAATGACCACATACCAGGGCACACAGCAATCACCAACAATGACCACATCACCAGGGCACACAGCAATCACCAACAATGACCACATACCAGGGCACACAGCAATCACCAACAATGACCACATCACCAGGGCACACAGCAATCACCAACAATGACCACATCACCAGGGCACACAGCAATCACCAACAATGACCACACTCACCAGGGCACACAGCAATCACCAACAATGACCACATCACCAGGGCACACAGCAATCACCAACAATGACCACTCACCAGGGCACACAGCAATCACCAACAATGACCACACACCAGGGCACACAGCAATCACCAACAATGACCACACCACCAGGGCACACAGCAATCACCAACAATGACCACACCACCAGGGCACACAGCAATCACCAACAATGACCACATCACCAGGCACACAGCAATCACCAACAATGACCACACCACAGGGCACACAGCAATCACAACATGACCACACCACCAGGGCACACAGCAATCACCAACAATGACCACATCACCAGGGCACACAGCAATCACCAACAATGACCACACCACCAGGGCACACAGCAATCACCAACAATGACCACACCACCAGGGCACACAGCAATCACCAACAATGACCACACACCAGGGCACACAGCAATCACCAACAATGACCACATCACCAGGGCACACAGCAATCACCAACAATGACAACACCAGGGCACACAGCAATCACCAACAATGACCACATCACCAGGGACACACAGCAATCACCACATGACACATCACCAGGGCACACAGCAATCACCAACAATGACCACATCACCAGGGCACACAGCAATCACCAACAATGACCACACACCAGGCACACAGCAATCACCAACAATGACCACATCACCAGGGCACACAGCAATCACCAACAATGACCACATCCCAGGGCACACAGCAATCACCAACAATGACCCACACCTACCAGGCACACAGCAATCACCAACAAGAATCCCACAATCAGGGCACACAGCAATCACCAACAATGACCACATCACCAGGGCACACACAATACACATCAGACACACAATCCACCAGGCACACAGCAATCACCAACAATGACCACATCACCAGGTACACAGCAATCACCAACAATGAACACACAGGGCACACAGCAATCACCAACAATGACCACATCACCAGGCACACAGCAATCACCAACAATGACCACATCACCAGGCACACAGCAATCACAACAATGACCAGGACGCACACAGCAATCACCAACAATGACCCATCACCAGGGCACACAGCAAATCACCAACAATGACCACATCACCGGGACACAGCAATCACCAACAATGAACCAGGGCACACAGCAATCACCAACAATGACCACATCACCAGGCACACAGCAATCACCAACAATGACCACATCACCAGGGACACACAGCAATCACACAAACAATGACCAGGGCACACAGCAATCACCAACATGACCACATCACCAGGGCACACAGCAATCACCAACAATGACCACATCACCAGGGCACACAGCAATCACCAACAATGACCACATCACCAGGGCACACAGCAATCACCAACAATGACCACATCACCAGGGCACACAGCAATCACCAACAATGACCACATCACCAGGGCACACAGCAATCACCAACAATGACCAGGGCACACAGCAATCACCAACAATGACCAGGGCACACAGCAATCACCAACAATGACCAGGGCACACAGCAATCACCAACAATGACAACACCAGGGCACACAGCAATCACCAACAATGACCATCAGGGCACACAGCAATCACCAACAATGACCAGGGCACACAGCAATCACCAACAATGACCAGGGCACACAGCAATCACCAACAATGACCACATCACCAGGGCACACAGCAATCACCAACAATGACCACATCACAGGCACACAGCAATCACCAGACAATCCAGGCACACAGCAATCACCAACAATACCAGGCACACAGCAATCACCAACAATGACCACATCACCAGACACACATGCACATCACCAGGAACACGAGATCCCAATGACCAGCACACTAGCATCACCTCAATTATCACGGCACACACATTTCACCAACAATGACCATCACCTAGGGCACAGCATCATCCAACATGATCCAGGCACACAGCAATCACCACAATGACCTCACAGGGCACCGATCACACAATGCGGGCACACGCAATCACCTAACAATGACCATTCACCGTCACCAGTCCTGCACATCTCACATCGCAATCACTCTAACATGACCACATCACCAGGGCACACAGCACATCACAACTGGGGGGCAGGTGCCGTAGTTTACTCTGTCTCAATCCTCATCGCTCCACACTCTCAGTTCTGTCTTGTCTCTCCTCTTTCTTCTCTCTCTTCTCTCTCTCTCATCCACACACATCACCACACATCCACATCACCAGCCTCACAGCAATCACCAACACACTGCCTGTCACACACATTCACCAACCACTGACCTACTCTCCTCGCACACATCAATCACCAACATGACCATCACGTGCACATCACGTCACCACAATGCCTGCCCACATCACCCATGCCACTCACCACACACACACACCACACAACACCACACAACACACACACACATCACATAAGTACACATGAACACATCATCAACACACACAACAGCAATCACCAATACAAACCCATCACAGCACCACATCAATCCCAACAATGACACATTCACCAGTCACAGGTAATACATGAATGATCCGACATTCCCAGACTCAGTGTGTGTTCCGTCAGATGATTGTGATCGACTTCGTTTGTGTGTGTGTGTGTGTGTGTTGTGTGTTTGTGTGTGTGGTGTGTGTGTGTGTGTGTGTGTGTGTAGTTAGTTTGTTACATGTATGTATATGTGTGTGTGTGTACGTGTGTGTGTAATGTGTGTGCATGTGTGTGTTTGTGTGTGTATCTGTGTGCATGCGTGTGTGTTTGTGTGTGTGTGTGAGAGTGTGTGTGTATGTGTGTATAGGGGTCTCTCTCCACACACACACACACACACACACACACACACACACACACACACAACACACACAGACACACACACACACACACACACACACACCACACACACCACACACACACACACACACACACACACACACACACACACACACACACACACACACAGAAGCGGAGTTGGATCACACAACAGTCCTGACGGTGCTTGCCAACCGAGCAGTGATCGGCAAAGTGACCACCTGGTCAACATTTGTTTAACTGACCACAAAGTCTGTAGTGGTCAAACAGCGCTGTTGCAGGACTTGATGGCCTCTCCCCTCATTGGCACTAATCGTCCACGCGCGCTGCTAATATGCATTCTGTGGAACAGCGGCTTTTTAAGGCCAGTCTAAGACCATTGACATGTATGGTTGATGGGTTTGTGGCTTGCCCTGGTCAGTGTTGACTGACCAAGACAGTGGAAGGGTTTGTGGCTTGTCCTGGTTAGTGTTGATGGACTGGCCAAGATAGTGGAAGGGTTTGTGGCTTGCCCTGGTTAGTGTTGATGGACTGACCAAGATAGTGGAAGGGTTTGTGGCTTGTCCTGGTTAGTGTTGACTGACCAAGACAGTGGAAAGGTTTGTGGCTTGCCTGGTTTGTGTTGATTGGTCAAGATAGTGGAAGGGATTGTGGCTTGTCCTGGTTAGTGTTGACTGGTCAAGATAGTGGAAGGGTTTGTGGCTTTCCTGGTTAGTGTTGACTGGTCAAGATAGTGGAAGGGTTTGTGGCTTGTCTTGGTTAGTGTTGACTGGTCAAGATAGTGGAAGGGTTTGTGGCTTGTCCTGGTTAGTGTTGACTGGTCAAGACAGTGGAAGGGATTGTGGCTTGCCCTGGTTAGTGTTGACTGGTCAAGATAGTGGAAGGGATTGTGGCTTGTCCTGGTTAGTGTTGACTGGTCAAGATAGTGGAAGGGTTTGTGGCTTGTCCTGGTTAGTGTTGACTGGACAAGATAGTGGAAGGGTTTGTGGTTTGTCCTGGTTAGTGTTGACTGACTGACCAAGATAGTGGAAGGGTTTGTGGCTTGCCCTGGTTAGTGTTGATGGACTGACCAAGATAGTGGAAGGCTTTGTGGCTTCTCCTGGTTAGTGTTGACTGACCGAGATTGTGGAAGGGTTTGTGGCTTGTCCTGGTTAGTGTTGATGGACTGACCAAGATAGTGGAAGGCTTTGTGGCTTGCCCTGGTTAGTGTTGATGGACTGACCAAGATAGTGGAAGGGTTTGTGGCTTGTCCTGGTTAGTGTTTACGGACTGACCAAGATAGTGGAAGGGTTTGTGGCTTGTCCTGGTTAGTGTTTACGGACTGACCAAGATAGTGGAAGGGTTTGTGGCTTGTCCTGGTTAGTGTTTACGGACTGACCAAGATAGTGGAAGGGTTTGTGGCTTGTCCTGGTTAGTGTTGACTGACCAAGATAGTGGAAGGGTTTGTGGCTTGTCCTGGTTAGTGTTGATGGACTGACCAAGATAGTGGAAGGGTTTGTGGCTTGTCCTGGTTAGTGTTGATGGACTGGTCAGATAGTGGAAGGGTTTGTGGCTTGTTCTGGTTAATGTTGATGGACTGGTCAAGATAGTGGAAGGTTTGTGGCTTGTCCTGGTTAGTGTTGATGGACTGGTCAAGATAGTGGAAGGGTTTGTGGCTTGTCCTGGTTAGTGTTGACTGACCTGGTCAAGATAGTGGAACGGTTTGTGGCTTGCCCTGGTTAGTGTTGACTGGCCAAGACAGTGGAAGGGTTTTGTGGCTTGTCCTGGTTAGTGTTTGAATGGATTGACCAAGATAGTGGAAGGGTTTGTGGCTTGCCCTGGTTAGTGTTGACTGACCAAGATAGTGGAAGGGTTTGTGGCTTGCCCTGGTTAATGTTGACTAACCAAGATAGTGGAAGGGTTTGTGGCTTGTCCTGGTTAGTGTTGACTGACCAAGACAGTGGAAGGGTTTGTGGCTTGCCCTGGTCAGTGTTGACTGGTCAAGATAGTGGAAGGGTTTGTGGCTTGCCCTGGTTAGTGTTGACTGACCAAGATAGTGGAAGGGTTTGTGGCTTGTCCTGGTAAGTGGTTATGGACTGACCAAGATAGTGGAAGGCTTTGTGGCTTGTCCTGGTTAGTGTTGACTGACCAAGATAGTGGAAGGGTGTGTGGCTTGCCCTGGTTAGTGTTGACTGGCCAAGGTAGTGGAAATATTCACTGCTTTAAAGGATCAACTGTTGTTATGCAGATTTGTTTCATTGCTTGTATATTTTTCTTTCCCTCTCTCTATCATTCACACACACAAACAGACACACACTCGCATACATACACACACGCACACACGCACATACAGACACCCATATACACATACATTCACACAAACGTACGCATTTACACACATACATACACACACACACACACACACACACACACACACACACACACACACACCACAGCCTACACGCACACACTCACCACTCGCACACACTCACTTATACACAGGCACACACACATACACATACTTGCATACGCACACTTACACACACACACACGGACTTACGCGCGTGCGCACGAACATACACACACACACATAAAACACACACACACACACACACACACACACATACACACACACATCTTTGTGGCATTAATATGATTTAGAAAAGCCTTCACAACGTCAATCAATCTGTGACCTTTATTGATTTGCCCGTCGTCAACTATCTATTACAAACTTCAGTATCATTTTCTCAAGTGACGTCTCCGCACTCGGAGCGAATTCCATATGCACTAACGTCACAGGTGCCATGTGTATGGTGATCATGGTACAACAACCTTAATTACTCCTGCACATAAACCCATGAGCTGGCCAGGTCCTGAGGCCCTACCTAGACTATGTTTTACCTAGTCTATATCTTATACTGGTGTTTTATCAGCCTACCACTGGAATAATCTTGGTTATGTAAATGACACGTGTATGTGTGTATCTTACCTTTAAAAGAGGAACCCATGTATAAGTAAATAAATAAATAATCAAAGGTCTGAATCACAACACAATTAGCTATTCTGTATAAACTCGTCTCACATGATAGACCCCCCCCCCCCCCCCCCATGCCAGTCAATGCCCAAATTCTCAGCTGTCTATCAACTAGGTGAAGACAATATTATTTTAATCATAGACAGGTAAGTAAATAAGTAAGTACGTAAGTAAGTAGGTAATCAAGCAAGTAGGTAAACAAGCAAGTAAGTAAACAAGCAAGTAAGTAAATAAGCAAGTAAGTAAACAAGTAAGTAAGTAAACAAGCAAGTAAGTAAACAAGCAAGTAAGTAAACAAGTAAGTAGGTAATCAAGCAAGTAAGTAAACAAGCAAATATGCTAGCAAGCAAGTAAATGAGTGTCAACTATTATGAAGAAACAAGTATTTTTCACTTGATGAACATTTCCAGAACTGTTGACCCACCAACCCGTCTAACCCTAACCCTAACTCTAACCCTGCTGCCAAGACCGTTATCAGTCACATTTAGAATTTGTTTGGAGTTTTATTGAAGAAAAATTCATCACGCTCGGAAAATTCCATATGCGCTCCACAAATCAATTATCCGGCAGACTCTGTGAATCCGTGTAAAACCCTATGTTCTGGCAAGGTCATGACACGGGGAGATGGGAAGAGGGACCTATGAAACAGTAAGCTGACACCACCACAATGATGGACATATTAAGATGGACAGCCAACAGACAAGTGGACTTATGATACAGTAAGCTGACACCACCACAATGATGGACATATTAAGATGGACAGCCAACAGACCAGTGGACCTATGAAACAGTAAGCTGACACCACCACAATGATGGACATATTAAGATGGACAGCCAACAGACCAGTGGACCTATGAAACAGTAAGCTGACACCACCACAATGATGGACATATTAAGATGGACAGCCAACAGACAGTGGACCTATGAAACAGTAAGCTGACACCACCACAATGATGGACATATTAAGATGGACAGCCAACAGACAAGTGGACTTATGATACAGTAAGCTGACACCACCACAATGATGGACATATTAAGATGGACAGCCAACAGACAAGTGGACCTATGAAACAGTAAGCTGACACCACCACAATGATGGACATATAAGATGGACAGCCAACAGACAAGTGGACCTATGAAACAGTAAGCTGACACCACCACAATGATGGAAACATTAAGATGGACAGCCAACAGACCAGTGGACCTATGAAACAGTAAGCTGACATCACCACAATGATGGACATATTAAGATGGACAGCCAACAGACAAGTGGACTTATGATACAGTAAGCTGACACCACCACAATGATGGACATATTAAGATGGACAGCCAACAGACAAGTGGACCTATGAAACAGTAAGCTGACACTACCACAATGATGGACATATTAAGATGGACAGCCAACAGACAGTGGACCTATGAAACAGTAAGCTGACACCACCACAATGATGGAAACATTAAGATGGACAGCCAACAGACCAGTGGACCTATCAAACAGTAAGCTGACACCACCACAATGATGGAAACATTAAGATGGCAGCCAACAGCCAGTGGACCTATGAAACAGTAAGCTGACACCACCACAATGATGGAAACAGTAAGATGGACAGCCAACAGACCAGTGACCTATCAAACAGTAAGCTGACACCAGCAGAATGATGGAAACATTAAGATGGACAGCCAACAGGCCAGTTGACCTATGAAACAGTAAGCTGACACCACCACAATGAGGAAACATTAAGATGGGCAGCCAACAGACCAGTGGACCTATGAAACAGTAAGCTGACACCACCACAATGATGGAAACATTAAGATGGGCAGTCAACAGACCAGTGGACCTATGAAACAGTAAGCTGACACCACCACAATGATGGAAACATTAAGATGGGCAGCAACAGACCAGTGGACCTATGAAACAGTAAGCTGACACCACCACAATGATGGAAACATTAAGATGGGCAGCCCAACAGACCAGTGGACCTATGAAACAGTAAGCTGACACCACCACAATGATGGAAACATTAAGATGGGCAGCAACAGCCAGTGGACCTATGAAACAGTAAGCTGACACCACCACAATGATGGAAACATTAAGATGGGCAGCCAACAGGCCTAGTGACCTATGAAACAGTAAGCTGACACCACCAGAATGATGGAAACATTAAGATGGGCAGCCAACAGTCCAGTGACCTATGAAACAGTAAGCTGACACCACAAATGATGGAAACATTAAGATGGGCAGCAACAGGCCAGTGGACCTATGAAACAGTAAGCTGACACCACAGAATGATGGAAACATTAAGATGGGCAGCCAACAGGCCAGTGGACCTATGAAACAGTAAGCTGACACCACCACAATGATGGAAACATTAGATGGGCAGCCAACAGGCTAGTGGACCTATGAAACAGTAAGCTGACACCACCACAATGATGGAAACATTAAGATGGGCAGCCAACAGGCCAGGGACCTATGAAACAGTAAGCTGACACCACCAGAATGATGGAAACATTAAGGTTGGAACCCTAACCACCGCGTTATCATGAATCACATCCATACTACAGAACAAAGTCATTATGTTGGAATTGTGTCTTCTATGATAAACTCAAGACTAAGAACAGACGAAGAAAATAAAATCAATGCAGCAGAGGTGTGGCTCTATAGACGACTTCTCAGAGTCAAATGGACAGACAGAAGAACAAACGATATCGTATT
>CM060308.1:3069974-3077474 GCA_030674185.1 Monoplex corrugatus | reverse complement strand
ATTCTGGTAGTGTCAGCTTACTGTTTCATAGGTCCACTGGTCTGTTGGCTGCCCATCTTAATGTTTCCATCATTCTGGTAGTGTCAGCTTACTCTTTCATAGGTCCACTGGTCTGTTGGCTGCCCATCTTGATGTTTCCATCATTCTGGTGGTGTCAGCTTACTGTTTCATAGGTCCACTGGCCTGTTGGTTGTCCATCTTAATGTTTACATCATTCTGGTGGTGTCAGCTTACTGTTTCATAGGTCCACTGGCCTGTTGGCTGCCCATCTTAATGTTTACATCATTCTGGTGGTGTCAGCTTACTGTTTGATAGGTCCACTGGCCTGTTGGCTGCCCATCTTAATGTTTCCATCATTCTGGTGGTGTCAGCTTACTGTTTGATAGGTCCACTGGCCTGTTGGCTGCCCATCTTAATGTTTCCATCATTGTGGTGGTGTCAGCTTACTGTTTCATAGGTCCACTGGCCTGTTGGCTGTCCATCTTAATGTTTACATCATTGTGGTGGTGTCAGCTTACTGTTTGATAGGTCCACTGGCCTGTTGGCTGCCCATCTTAATGTTTCCATCATTGTGGTGGTGTCAGCTTACTGTTTCATAGGTCCACTGGCCTGTTGGCTGCCCATCTTAATGTTTCCATCATTCTGGTGGTGTCAGCTTACTGTTTGATAGGTCCACTGGCCTGTTGGCTGTCCATCTTAATGTTTCCATCATTCTGGTGGTGTCAGCTTACTGTTTGATAGGTCCACTGGCCTGTTGGCTGTCCATCTTAATGTTTACATCATTCTGGTGGTGTCAGCTTACTGTTTCATAGGTCCACTGGCCTGTTGGCTGCCCATCTGTATGTTTCCATCATTCTGGTGGTGTCAACTTACTGTTTCATAGGTCCACTGGCCTGTTGGTTGTCCATCTTAATGTTTACATCATTCTGGTGGTGTCAGCTTACTGTTTCATAGGTCCACTGGCCTGTTGGCTGCCCATCTTAATGTTTACATCATTCTGGTGGCGTCAGCTTACTGTTTGATAGGTCCACTGGCCTGTTGGCTGCCCATCTTAATGTTTCCATCATTCTGGTGGTGTCAGCTTACTGTTTGATAGGTCCACTGGCCTGTTGGCTGCCCATCTTAATGTTTCCATCATTGTGGTGGTGTCAGCTTACTGTTTCATAGGTCCACTGGCCTGTTGGCTGTCCATCTTAATGTTTACATCATTGTGGTGGTGTCAGCTTACTGTTTGATAGGTCCACTGGCCTGTTGGCTGCCCATCTTAATGTTTCCATCATTGTGGTGGTGTCAGCTTACTGTTTCATAGGTCCACTGGCCTGTTGGCTGCCCATCTGTATGTTTCCATCATTCTGGTGGTGTCAACTTACTGTTTCATAGGTCCACTGGCCTGTTGGTTGTCCATCTTAATGTTTACATCATTCTGGTGGTGTCAGCTTACTGTTTCATAGGTCCACTGGCCTGTTGGCTGCCCATCTTAATGTTTACATCATTCTGGTGGCGTCAGCTTACTGTTTGATAGGTCCACTGGCCTGTTGGCTGCCCATCTTAATGTTTCCATCATTCTGGTGGTGTCAGCTTACTGTTTGATAGGTCCACTGGCCTGTTGGCTGCCCATCTTAATGTTTCCATCATTGTGGTGGTGTCAGCTTACTGTTTCATAGGTCCACTGGCCTGTTGGCTGTCCATCTTAATGTTTACATCATTGTGGTGGTGTCAGCTTACTGTTTGATAGGTCCACTGGCCTGTTGGTGCCCATCTTAATGTTTCCATCATTGTGGTGGTGTCAGCTTACTGTTTCATAGGTCCACTGGCCTGTTGGCTGCCCATCTTAATGTTTCCATCATTCTGGTGGTGTCAGCTTACTGTTTGATAGGTCCACTGGCCTGTTGGCTGTCCATCTTAATGTTTCCATCATTCTGGTGGTGTCAGCTTACTGTTTGATAGGTCCACTGGCCTGTTGGCTGTCCATCTTAATGTTTACATCATTCTGGTGGTGTCAGCTTACTGTTTCATAGGTCTCTCTTCCCCTCGCCATTCCAAGACCTTGGCACCTCACAGGGATTTGGACGGCTCATGGGGTGTTCCAGATAATTTCTGGATGATCTGGGTGGAGCGCATGTGGATGTGTGTGTGGGGATGAATCCTCTCCTTGGCAAAGTGTGGACACCAGCATGACACAGTCCAAGACCATTCTTCAGGCCATTTTGAAGTGAGACAGTCGTTAGGGGCACAGAGGAAGAGCTGGGTGACATATATCACAGACTTGACATACTTCAGTATGTCTGAACTGCGATATGCCATACGTCTCTGTGTGTGTGTGTGTGTGTGTGTGTGTGTGTGAGAGAGAGAGAGAGAGAGAGAGAGAGACTGAGAGAGACAGAGAAAGACAGAGAGGTAGAGAGAGACAGACAGATAGACAGACAGATAGACAGACAGACAGACTTGACATACTTCAGTAATGTCTGACTGCGATATGCGTACGTCTGTTGTGTGTGTGTGTGTAGGGTGTGAGAGAGAGTGAGAGAGAGAGAGAGAGAGAGAGAGAGAGGGAGAGAGACTGAGACAGAGACAGAGAAAGACAGAGAGACAGAGAGAGAGAGACAGACAGATAGACAGACAGAGAGAGAGACAGACAGACAGAGACAGACAGACAACAGACAGACAGACAAGACAGACAGACAGACGAGACAGACAGACAGACAGATAGACAGACAAACAGACAGACAGACAGATAGACAGAAGAGACAGACAGACAGAAGATAGACAGACAGACAGACAGATAGACTACAGACAGACAGACAAACAGACAGACAGACGAGACAGACAAGACAGATAGACAGACAGATAGACAGAGAGACAGACAGACAGATAGATAGAAGACAGATAGACAAATAGCAAAACAGACAGACAGACAGACAGACAGACAGACAAACAGACAGACGGGACAGACAGACAAACAGACAGACAAACAGACAGACAGACAGACAGACAGACAGACAGACAGACAAACAGAAAACAGACAGACAGACGAGACAGACAGACAGACAAACAGACAGACAGAAAGACAGACAAACAGACAGATAGACAGACAAACAGACAGACAGACAGACTGACAAACAGACAGACGAGACAGAGACAGAGAGAACCATTGCCACCAAATAACTTTCTTGCTAAAATCACTGGCTGACGGAAGACACAAAAGTGTTATAGTAAAAGATAATCTGCTTATGGGTGGGTGTGCGTTGGTGTGTTTTCCACGTTGAAATTTCTTTTTGTGTGTTATTTTTGAGAGAGAGAGAGAGAGAGAGAGAGAGAGAGAGAGAGAGAGGAGAGAGAGAGAAGAGACAGAAGAGAAGAGACAAAGAGAAGAGAGAGAAAGAAAGAGACAGAGAGAGACAGAGACAGAGAGAGAGACAGAGAGAGACAGAGAGAGACAGAGAGAAACAGAGACAGAGAGAGACAGAAAGACAGAGAGAGAGACAGAGAGAGACAAAGAGACAGTGAGAGAGAGAGACAGAGAGAGACAGAGAGACAGAGACAGAGAGACAGTGAGAGAGAAAGAGAGACAGAGACAGAGAGACAGAGAGACAGACAGAGAGAGACAGAGAGAGACAGAGAAAGAGAGACAGAGAGAAACAGAGACAGAGAGACAGAAGAGACAGAGAGAGACAGAGAAAGAGAGACAGAGAGAAACAGAGACAGAGAGACAGACAGAGAGAGACAGAGAGAGACAGAGAAAGAGAGACAGAGAGAAACAGAGACAGAGACACAGAGAGAGACAGAGAGAAACAGAGACAGAGAGACAGAGAGAAACAGAGACAGATAGACAGACAGAGAGAGACAGAGACAGAGAGACAGAGCGACAGAGACAGAGACAGAGCGACAGAGCGACAGAGACAGAGACAGAGACAGAGACAGAGACAGAGACAGAGACAGAAGCAGAGATTGAGAGAGAGAGGAGACAGAGAGAGACAGACAGAGACAGAGCGACAGAGCGACAGAGACAGAAGCAGAGATTGAGAGAGACAGAGACAGAGACAGAGACAGAGAGACAGAGACAGAGACAGAGACAGAGAGAGACAGAGACACAGACACAGAAATAGAGAGAACCATACCCACGAAATCACCTTTTGCCCTTTAAAATCACCGGCACCGCTTCACTGCGTCCTCGCACAATGCTGGTCGGCGAAGAGATAGCATATACAACAGGTTGACTGTCCACTGACCTCGTGTCACTGACCGCGCTGGTCTGTGGCCTGTCAGTCCTCCCCACTCTAATGCTGGGCTTCACCACAGGGAAGCTGGAGGGAAAAAGAACATCAGGTAGAACCAGGGATAAAATGTTGGACGGCCTTGCGAAGTGGCTAAAGACAGACATAGTGGGAGAAGTACTTGCAGCGACAAAGGACAGATTCACATGGAGGGCCATGATCGCCAACGCCATGCAGCAGGACACATGATGATGGTGATGCTTGACGGAGCAAGACTGAGGCGGCTGAAATGTGGTTTCTGAGAAGAACGTTCACAGTTCCATGGATGCAAAGAAATCAAACGAGGCAGAAGAAAACACACAAAAAAGAACATCAATGAAGATTAGAGAAAGCCAAGCAGCATTTATAGGACATTTTATGAGGCGAGAGAAATTTGAGCGCGTACTCACAACAGGAAAGTTAGAGCGAAAAAAGAGGACCAGGCAGCAGCAGGGAGGATGTCCTGGACAGTTCTGTGGAGTGGGAGGTACAAGAAGACCAGGGGGTGTACTTACAGACAAAATATGGATTCGTATGGAGGGCCCGTGATCACCGATGTCATGCAACAACATACATGATGATGATGATGATGATGATGATGATGAAGAAGATGATGATGATGATGAAGACGACAACGATGATGATGATGAAAAAGAAGAAGAAGATTTGATGATGATGATGACGACAACAACGATGATGATGATGATGAAGAAGAAGAAGATGACGATGATAATGACGACAACAACGATGATGATGATGAAGACGAAGAAGATGATGATGATAATGACGACGACGACGATGATGACGATGATGATGACGATGATGATTGCTTGGCACGGGAATGATAATCACACCAAGGGGAACCAGTTATTTCCCTTCTCGATGGTATGCAAAATGTGATGTTTGAACAAGTCTACGTCATCATCATCATCGCCATCATCAAGTGCCCTGTCGCATGGCGCTGGCGATCATGGCCCTCCATACGTATCTATCCCTTGTAGCCGCAAGCACATCTTCCATCCTCTCTGTCCTCAGCCACCCTGCAAGTCCGTCCAATATTTTCTCCCTGGGTCTACCTGGTGCTCTCTTTCCCTCCAGCTTTCCTGTTGTGACCAGGTGCTCTAATTCCCCTTTCCTCATAAAGTGGCCTGTAAATGTTGCTTGTCTTTTCCTGATCGTCCTTATCAATGATCTTCTTGTGTCTGCCTCCATCAAGACTGTCTCGTTTGTTTTCTTTGCTGTCCATGGAACTCTCAACATTCTTTTAGAAACCACATCTCGGCTGCCTCAATCATGTTCTGGCTTTGCTTGTTGACTGTTCATGCCTCACAACCGTTAAACAGTATTGGTTCTATATAACATTCAAAAACTCTCTTCCTGATGTTAATTGATAGGCATTTGTTGGTTAGAATGCTTTTCATCTTCTTGAATGCTGTTTTGGCTTGGCTGATTCTGATGGCTATTTCTGACGTGCATCTGCATGTTCTCTCAATTTCTGTCAAACCAGGTTTGAAGTTTGAACTTTGGTCGAGACGGGTTCATCGACACACTGAGACATTCCATATGCGCTCCACCCACATTGTCAGAGATTATCCTTTAGACTACCTAAGCTCACGCAAAATCCTATGCGCCGACAAGGTCTTGAAATGGGAAGGGGAGAGGGACGTATCCAACAGTAAGCTGACACCACCACAATGATGGAAACATTCAGATGGGCAGCCAACAGGCCAGTGGATCTATGAAACAGTAAGCTGACACCACCACAATGATGGAAACATTCAGATGGGCAGCCAACAGGCCAGTGGACCTATGAAACAGTAAGCTGACACCACCACAATGATGGAAACATTAAGATGGGCAGCCAACAGGCCAGTGGACCTATGAAACAGTAAGCTGACACCACCACAATGATGGAAACATTCAGATGGGCAGCCAACAGACCAGTGGACCTATGAAACAGTAAGCTGACACCACCACAATGATGGAAACATTCAGATGGGCAGCCAACAGGCCAGTGGACCCATGAAACAGTAAGCTGACACCACCACAATGATGGAAACATGAAGATAGTCAGCCAACAGGCCAGTGGACCTATGAAACAGTAAGCTGACACCACCACAATGATGGAAACATTAAGATGGACAGCCAACAGGCCAGTGGACCTATGAAACAGTAAGCTGACACCACCACAATGATGGAAACATGAAGATGGTCAGCCAACAGGTCAGTGGATCTATGAAATATTCAGATGGTCAGCCAACAGGCCAGTGGACCTATGAAACATTAAGATGGTCAGCCAACAGGCCAGTGGACCTATGAAACATTCAGATGGTCAGCCAACAGGCCAGTGGACCTATGAAACATTCAGATGGTCAGCCAACAGGCCAGTGGACCTATGAAACATTCAGATGGTCAGCCAGCAGGCCAGTGGACCTATGAAACATTCAGATGGTCAGCCAACAGGCCAGTGGACCTATGAAACATTCAGATGGTCAGCCAACAGGCCAGTGGACCTATGAAACATTCGGATGGTCAGCCAACAGGCCACTGGACCTATGAAACATTCAGATGGTCAGCCAACAGGCCAGTGGACCTATGAAACATTCGGATGGTCAGCCAACAGGCCAGTGGACCTATGAAACATTCAGATGGTCAGCCAGCAGGCCAGTGGACCTATGAAACATTCAGATGGTCAGCCAGCAGGCCAGTGGACCTATGAAACATTCAGATGGTCAGCCAGCAGGCCAGTCTTTAAATGTTGCAGGTTGGAATTGAACCCGAGATATCAGTCCTTGAGTCCACGGTTGTATCATAAGAACCAGCTAGCCCCACCCCCCCATCCCCCACGAAGTTCATGATATTTTCTCATGGTAGCGAAACGTTGGTTTACGTTTGACGACGTTGTTGCTTCTTACCAACAAATGCCTATCAATTAACATCAGAAAGAGAGTCCTTGAATGTTATATAGAACCAATACTGTTGTATGGATGCGAGGCGTGGACAGTCAGCAAGCAAAGCCAGAGCAGGATGGAGGCAGCCGAGATGTGGTTTCTAAGAAGAATGTTGAGAGTTCCATGGACAGCAAAGAAAACAAACGAGACAGTCTTGATGGAGGCAGACACAAGTAGATCACTCATAAGGAAGATTAGGAAAAGACAAGCAACATTTATAGGCCATTTTATGAGGAAGGGGGATTTGGAGCACCTAGTCACAGCGGGAAAGCTGAAGGGAAAGAGAGACCAGGTAG
>CM060308.1:3057474-3062474 GCA_030674185.1 Monoplex corrugatus | reverse complement strand
AGATGACAGAGTCCTAGAAGGCTATTTGCCAGACCAAAATACTGATACAAAATACTGATACTAATGGTGATATATTAGATATTGTTGTAACAGAGTCAGAAGTGAGAAGGCAATTAGAAAATTAAAAAAGAACGGCTAAGCAGCAGGACGAGATAGTATTCTAAATGAAATGTTAAAAATGTCAGAAAACGTTATTGTTCCCTACATAGTTAAACTGTTCAATTCCCTGTTCAACAGAGACGTTTATCCTGTAGAACGGACCAAATCAGTGAGTGTGTCATTGCATACAAAGGGAAATATGGATGACCCATATACTTACAGAGGAACATCATTGACAAACATATTGAGCAAGGTTTTTACCTGGGTATTGAACAAACGACAATCAGCCTGGTCTGTGGCAAATGACGTCATAGTTGAGTCAGGCTGGAATTCGTAGAAATCACTGGACTATTGATCCTGTTTTCACTCTCTATGCTTGTGTGGAGAAACAGTTCTACAAAAATGCGAAACTGTGCATCGTATACATCGATATTTGCAAAGCTTATGACTGTTCCGAACGTGCCATTTTATGTCTGTTTTAGTCAAAACTACCATTCAAGGTCAAATGCTTACTACACTGAAAAACAACAACATTGTATGGAAATGTTAAGGCGTGTGTAAGATGTGGTGATGAACTTTCAGACTTTTTTGAATGCATCCAAGGTCTGAAACAAGGTTGTGTGGCATCGCCAATAATGTTTTCATTTTTGATTCATGAACTTGCTCGTGGAATTGTGGAACAAGGCAAAGATGACATTCGTCTTTCACCGGCAGAAATAAAACTGTTTATTATTATGCTTTTTGCTGATGATGTTGTCTTATTATCATATCCTGTTGCTGGCTTGCAGAACCAATTGAACTTGTTATATCACGCCTCTGGAAGATTGGAACTAAACGTTTATCTTGAAAAAAACAAGAATTATGGTTTTTAGAAAAGTGGGATATTTCAGCAAAGGAAAGATGGTCTTATGGATGTCAGGAAGTGGATGGATGTTGTAAATTCTTACAAGTATATTGGTATAACAATGTCAACAAAACTGAGTTGGAATGTGGCCACTGACGATAGGATCATTCGTGTAAAGAAAGGTGTTGTAGAATTGTTAAAGCTTCTTCCAAGTTTTCTGTAAACGTTCTAATGCCCAGATTGTACCAATGCTATTGTATGGGTCAGAAATATGGACATCTATCAATAATGATTCATTTGAGAAAGTACACCTGTTCGCTTGCAAGAGATTTCTGAAAGTATCATTAAGAGCTTCAAACAACTTAGTGTACGGGGACTTTGGCAGACATCCACTGTACATCAATTCTGCAATTAGCTGTATCAGATATTGACTCAGACTATTAAAACAGCATAACAACAGATATCGACTCAGACTATTAAAACAGCATAACAACAGATATCGACTCAGACTATTAAAACAACATAACAACAACAGATATTGACTCAGACTATTAAAACAGTATAACAACAGATATCGACTCAGACTATTAAAACAACATAACAACAACAGATATTGACTCAGACTATTAAAACAGCATAACAACAGATATTGACTCAGACTATTAAAACAGCATAATAACAACAGACATTGACTCAGACTATTAAAACAGCATAACAACAACAGAATTGACTCAGACTATTAAAACACATAACAACAACAGACATTGACTCAGACTATTAAAACAGTATAACAACAACAGATATTGACTCAGACTATTAAAACAGCAACAACAACAGACATTGACTCAGACTATTAAAACAGTACACAACAACAGACATTGACTCAGACTATTAAAACAGCACAACAACAGACATTGACTCAGACTATTAAAACATAAACAACAACAGATATTGACTCAGACTATTAAAACAACAAACAACAACAGATATTGACTCAGACTATTAAAACAACATAACAACAACAGACATTGACTCAGACTATTAAAACAGTAACAACAACAAAATTGACTCAGACTATTAAAACAAGCATAACAACAACAGACATTGACTCAGACTATTAAAACAACATAACAAACAGAATTGGACTATAAACAATAACAAACAACTGGCATAAACAATACAACAGAATATTGACTCAGACTATTAAAACAGCATAACAACAACAGACATTGACTCAGACTAATAAAAACCAAGCATAACAACATCAGATATTGACTCAGACTATTAAAACAGCAATAACAACAGATATTGACTCAGACTATTAAAACAGTATAACAACAGATATTGACTCAGACTATTAAAACAGCATAACAACAACAGATATTGACTCAGACTATTAAAACAGCACAACAACAGATATTGACTCAGACTATTAAAACAGTATAACAACAGATATTGACTCAGACTATTAAAACAGCATAACAACAACAGATATTGACTCAGACTATTAAAACAGCATACAACAACAGATATTGACTCAGACTATTAAAACAGCATAACAACAGATATTGACTCAGACTATTAAAACAGCATAAACAACAGATATTGACTCAGACTATTAAAACACATAACAACAGATATTGACTCAGACTATTAAAAAAACATAACAACAACAAATATTGACTCAGACTATTAAAACAGCATAACAACAGACATTGACTCAGACTATTAAAACAGCATAACAACAACAGATATTGACTCAGACTATTAAAACAACATAACAACAACAGATATTGACTCAGACTATTAAAACAGCATAACAACAGACATTGACTCAGACTATTAAAACAGCATAATAACAACAGATATTGACTCAGACTATTAAAACATATAACAACAACAGACATTTGACTCAGACTATTAAAACAGCATAACAACAACGATCATTGACTCAGACTATTAAAACAGATAACAACAACAGACATTGACTCAGACTATTAAAACAGAAACAAACAGACATTGACTCAGACTATTAAAACAGCACAACAACAGACATTGACTCAGACTATTAAAACAGCACAACAACAGACATTGACTCAGACTATTAAAACAACAACAAATTACAACATACAACAAAAATATTGACTCAGACTATTAAAACAGCATAACAACAGACATTGACTCAGACTATTAAAACAGCATAACAACAGAAATATTGACTCAGACTATACTTAAAACAGCATAACAACACACAAATATTGACTCTAGACTATTAAAAAACATAACAACAACAAAATATTGACTCAGACTATTAAAACAGCATAACAACAGACATTGACTCAGAATATTAAAACAACATAATAACAGATATTGACTCAGACTATTAAAACAGCATAACAACAACAGACATTGACTCAGACTATTAAAACAGCATAACAACAACAGACATTGACTCAGACTATTAAAACAGTATAACAACAACAGACATTGACTCAGACTATTAAAACAACATAACAACAACAGATATTGACTCAGACTATTAAAACAGCATAACAACAACAGATATTGACTCAGACTATTAAAACATCATAACAACAGATATTGACTCAGACTATTAAAACAGTATAACAACAACAGACATTGACTCAGACTATTAAAACAGTATAACAACAACAGACATTGACTCAGACTATTAAAACAACATAACAACAACAGATATTGACTCAGACTATTAAAACAACATAACAACAACAGATATTGACTCAGACTATTAAAACAACATAACAACAGATATTGACTCAGACTATTAAAACAACATAACAACAGATATTGACTCAGACTATTAAAACAACATAACAACAACAGATATTGACTCAGACTATTAAAACAGTATAACAACAACAGATATTGACTCAGACTATTAAAACAACATAACAACAACAGATATTGACTCAGACTATTAAAACAGCATAACAACAGATATTGACTCAGACTATTAAAACAGCATAACAACAACAGATATTGACTCAGACTATTAAAACAGCATAACAACATCAGATATTGACTCAGACTATTAAAACAGCATAACAACAACAGACATTGACTCAGACTGTTAAAACAACATAACAACAAATATTCATAATGTGTGTACTAAAGATAGGTCATATAACTTTTGTATGACGTGTGCAACATTTGCTGTGTTATAATGGGGTTTTATCATGTATGGCTGTTTGGCAGTGTTGGAAACGAGAATGTGTTTTTACACAAATTTAAAAGTAGATCAAGAGATTGTTTCTGTCATTTTGTCCCTTTTTACCCACTGGACGATGCGGCAGGGAAGATTTTAGTCCTGTTTTTATTATCCATTGTTTGGTGTTTGTGGTCTGTTTGTGACCGTGCGTTCGCGCTTGACAAAGGCCGGTTGGCCGAAAATTTGCCCTTGTTTTGTTTTGTTTTGTCGAATACGCGCTTATATTGGTTTTCTTGTTCTTCTGGTTCATGTCAAGAATGGTTTCATTATCTTGAAAATAACCAAGCGTGTCATATATATGGTGAGTATAAAAGATGTCTTGAAAAAGGAAAACTGATTGAATCAGTCAGTATGACCAGCTACAGGACAACCCTCTCACCATTTCCAATTGTGATTAAAGTATTCTCCAGCTCATGACAAAAGACGTCCATTTTGTTTATCTGAACCAGAATGACGAGATCCACGTCATACATCTCTGTCCTCAGTGTTGTGAGCTGAGAACCAAGTTTGTGAATATGTAGTAGTAGTAGGGACTGGCTTTCAATGGCCTAGGCCTTGCGGCCTATTTACGTCCCCTCTTTCTCAACTATTTCTAATACAGGTGTTAAAATGCGCATTTTCTTTTTTGTTTGCATAAGCCTAATCAGGCCTTTAATCATCATAATCGATGAAAAGTTCTTTGAATTTTGGAATTTCGTCCAAAAAATTCTTGAATTTGTTAGTATCTTGTGCAAATTTTATGTTAGTTGGGAGTTTATTCCACAAAGGGGCTACTCGATGTGAAAAAGAACATTTTCTTGTGTTAGT
>CM060308.1:3007474-3052474 GCA_030674185.1 Monoplex corrugatus | reverse complement strand
GGGTGTATCATTTACCTGCAGCACTGAACAACATCCATCATTAAGTAGCAGCAGACTATTATCTTACAGGTCTTCACACCCGCATGCGAGCTCTCACACATGTAGGCCAACACAAAAGGACAAAAAGGTTAAAGATTGAGTGGAAAATGGGGCTAGGAAGTGTGAAATAAGTTTTGTTCTCTCCCGTCCCTGCATGATGACGCCTCAAACAGTCAGCCCTGTGGTGTGGATGGTGGATGTGGTTGACGTCATGTCCCCGTTGTTGTCCTACAGCTGTTCTTCCAGAGTTGTCGCATTTGGTCACTGTTTGTTTCTGTTGCTTCTGAACAGTGGGCAACACTGTACAGCTTGGTCTTAAGACTGTGGTCCTGTCTGGTATGGACACCCATCTGTGTGGGACAGCCCTGACTGACACATATGTTGGTGACTGTGGTCCTGTCTGGTATGGACACCCATCTGTGTGGGACAGCCCTGACTGACACATATGTTGGTGACTGTGGTCCTGTCTGGTATGGACACCCATCTGTGTGGGACAGCCCTAACTGACACATATGTTGGTGACTGTGGTCCTGTCTGGTATGGACACCCATCTGTGTGGGACAGCCCTAACTGACACATATGTTGGTGACTGTGGTCCTGTCTGGTATGGACACCCATCTGTGTGGGACAGCCCTAACTGACACATATGTTGGTGACTGTGGTCCTGTCTGGTATATGTGGGACACCCATACACTATGTGGGACCGCCCTAACATTTGGACACCACATATGTTGGTGACTGTGGTCCTGTCTGGTATGGACACCCATCTGTGTGGACAGCCCTAACTGAACATATGTTGTGACTGTGGTCCTGTCTGGTATGGACACCCATCTGTGTGGACAGCCCATTCAACACATATGCTGGAGTAGGCAGCAGTGTCAAGTTCTCAGACTGAATGAAGATTGTGTTTCGTTGTTGCCGTTTCAGATCGTGGACGGGGCCAAGTCTCAATCAAAGTGTCTGCAAGAATTAAAAAAAAAACAGGAACCAGAAACTCACAAAAGTGGAACCAGAACGTGTATTTAATGAAACATAACAAGACAGGCCCAAGTCTTTTGGCCAACTGGACAGGCCCAAGTCTTTTGGCCAACTGGACAGGCCCAAGTCTTTTGGCCAACTGGACAGGCCCAAATCTTTTGGCCAACTGGACAGGCCCAAATCTTTTGGCCAACTGGCCTTTGTCACGCATATATTAAAGACAAGACAGAATGAACACACAAAACTGAATGGAAAAAAAATGAGCAGTGAGACATTTCTGATGTTTTCTGGAGCAGGACTTAAACTGATCGATACATGAAATCTGTCATATTCTGCGCAATCTGTATAATGAAATACAGACATATTTTGTGAAATCTATCTATTGCAAAGCATGTCAAATTGTGCAAAATCCCTTTGTTACACAGAACTAAAATTTTGCGAAGTAAGTCAGATATAAACACATCGAATTTCGCAAAATCAGCCTGATATATAGCACTTAAATTTGGATGAAATACACGTCAATTCTCTGTGACCGGTCTGATAAATAGCACGACATATTCTGCGACACTGGTCCGACATCAAGCACGTGGAATTGAGAGCTAAATCAGTGTGATATAAACACGTCACATTGTGAAATCAGTCTGATATAAACACGTCAAAGAGTGTGAAATTAATGTAATACAAACATGTCACATTGTGTGCAATCAGTCATGACATAAACACGTCAAATTGTGTGAAATCAGTCATGACATAAACACGTCACATTGTGTAAAATCAGTCATGACATAAACACGTCACATTGTGTAAAATCAGTCATGACATAAACACGTCACATTGTGTGAAATCAGTTTGACATAAACACGTCACATTGTGTGAAATCAGTCATGACATAAACACGTCACATTGTGTGAAATCAGTCATGACATAAACACGTCACATTGTGTGAAATCAGTCTGATATAAACACGTCACATTGTGTAAAATCAGTCATGATATAAACACGTCACATTGTGTGAAATCAGTCATGACATAAACACGTCACATTGTGTGAAATCAGTTTGACATAAACACGTCACATTGTGTGAAGTCAGTTTGACATAAACATGTCACATTGTGTGAAATCAGTCATGACATAAACACGTCACATTGTGTAAAATCAGTCATGACATAAACACGTCACATTGTGTGAAATCAGTCATGACATAAACACGTCACATTGTGTAAAATCAGTCATGACATAAACACGTCACATTGTGTGAAATCAGTCATGACATAAACACGTCACATTGTGTGAAATCAGTCATGACATAAACACGTCACATTGTGTGAAATCAGTCATGACATAAACACGTCACATTGTGTGAAATCAGTCATGACATAAACACGTCACATTGTGTGAAATCAGTCATGACATAAACACGTCACATTGTGTGAAATCAGTCATGACATAAACACGTCACATTGTGTGAAATCAGTCATGACATAAACACGTCACATTGTGTGAAATCAGTCATGACATAAACACGTCACATTGTGTGAAATCAGTCATGACATAAACACGTCACATTGTGTAAAATCAGTCATGACATAAACACGTCACATTGTGTGAAATCAGTCATGACATAAACACGTCACATTGTGTGAAATCAGTCATGACATAAACACGTCACATTGTGTGAAATCAGTCATGACATAAACACGTCACATTGCGTGAAATCAGTCTGATATATCATCATCATCATCATCATCATCATCATCATCATCATCATCAGGTGCCTGTCGGCTGCCTCGATCCTGCTCTGGCTTTGCTTGCTGACTGTCCACGCCTCGCATCGGTACAACAGTATTGGTTCTGTATAACATTCAAGGACTCTCTTCCTGATGTTAATTGATAGGCATTTGTTGGTAAGAATGCCTGTCATCTTCTTGAATGCTGTTTTGGCTTGGCCGATTCTGCCAGCTATTTCCGATGTGCATCTGCCGTCTGATGAAATGACCGTTCCCAGATATTTGAACTTATTAACCTGTGTCAAGGTTGTGCCATTTGCTGTTATTTTGCATGAGGGGATTTCATGTTTTTTACTGATCATCATGACTTCAGTCTTCCAGTCTGATATATCCACGTCACAATGTGTGAAATCAGTCTGATATATCCACGTCAAATCATTGGAACTGTGTATGTGTGTGTGTGTGTGTGTGTGTGTGTGTGTGTGTGTGTGTGTGTGTGTGTGTGTGTGTGTGTATGTGTGTGTGTGTGTATGTGTGTGTGTATGTGTGTGTGTGTGTGTGTGTATGTGTGTGTGTGTGTGTGTGTGTGTATGTGTGTGTGTGTGTGTGTGTGTGTGTGTGTGTGTGTGTGTGTGTGTGTGTGTGTGTGTGCGTGTACTGGCAGGTCTGCACACATGTTGACATGTAACATCAGAAATAACGTCACCCTTTGCCCACATGTTGACATGTAACATCAGAAATAACGTCACTTTGCCCACCAGACACACATGTTGACATGTAACATCAGAAATAACGTCACTTTGCCCACCAGACACACATGTTGACATGTAACATCAGAAATAACGTCACCCTTTGCCCACATGTTGACATGTAACATCAGAAATAACGTCACTTTGCCCACCAGACACACGTGTTGACATGTAACATCAGAAATAATGTCACTCTTTGCCCACATGTTGACATGTAACATCAGAAATAACGTCACTTTGCCCACCAGACACACGTGTTGACATGTAACATCAGAAATAACGTCACCCTTTGCCCACATGTTGACATGTAACATCAGAAATAACGTCACTTTGCCCACCAGACACACGTGTTGACATGTAACATCAGAAATAATGTCACTCTTTGCCCACATGTTGACATGTAACATCAGAAATAACGTCACTTTGCCCACCAGACACACGTGTTGACATGTAACATCAGAAATAACGTCACCCTTTGCCCACATGTTGACATGTAACATCAGAAATAACGTCACTTTGCCCACCAGACACACGTGTTGACATGTAACATCAGAAATAATGTCACTCTTTGCCCACATGTTGACATGTAACATCAGAAATAACGTCACTCTTTGCCCACCAGACACACGTGTTGACATGTAACATCAGAAATAACGTCACCCTTTGCCCACATGTTGACATGTAACATCAGAAATAACGTCACCCTTTGCCCACCAGGCACAAATGTCCAAGCGGATCGAACCCAGGACCTTCCAAATGGAAGTGAACAGTTTATCCACTTCATTATGGCGCCTGTCGCTATCTCTTTCATCAACAACAGTAACAGGCCTACAGGTTCAACAATTCATGCAACAGCCTTCGTCAACCGTTAAAGATCAAACAACAACAAAGAAAAAAACAAGAATGTAAAACAAAAAAACAACAACAACAACAACAAATTCAAAAGAAAATGAACACAAATGCTGTTAATTGCCAGTGGCATTCTTCTTTACCTGCACCCACCTCCCCTCCTTTCTGTCTTTGCTGTGCTCCCTGCAAAGTGCCCAGCACCCAAAGTCAGTATCGAACAGTGCATTACAATAATCTCCCCTGTTCCTAAACGGCGCTTTAATGACTTGCCTTTAGAGCAGTGAATGGCGTCACGTCAGTGCTTGTCCCAGTGGCTTCCCTCACACCTGTTGTTTGCGTCAGGTTGTGTTGTGGGGGCAAAATGAACAGGTAGTGGACCTGAATGAACGACCTGAATTATCGTCTGCCTCTGAGATTGTAGTTCCCGGCCCATATCTTTGCTCTTGTTTTCATTTTAAGTTGGGTTCTTTTGTGTTTTCTTTTTGGTTCTTTTGTTTCTTTTTGTTTTGTTTTGGTTTGCTTTTTTGTTTGGCTTTGTTTTGGTTTGGTTTGTTTTGCTTTGGGTTTTTTGTTGTTGTTGTTGGCTTTTTTGCTTTTTTTTTTTTTTTTTTTTCATGCGTTTATTTTGGATTTTGTTTCGCTTGGTTTTAACTTTCGTGTTTTGTTTTGTTTTGTTTTGTTTTGTTTTGTTTTGTTTTCCTTTAGCTTTTGCTCGATTATCTTTTGTTTTGCTCTTGAATTGTGCATGCGGGTGTGTGTGTGTGTGTGTGTGTGTGCTTGAGTGTGTATTTGTGTGTGTATGTGTTTTTGGGGTGCGCGTGCGTGCGTGCGTGCGTGCGTGCGTGTGTGTGTGTGTGTGTGTGTGTGTGTGTGTGTTTGAGTGTGTGCGTGTGTGTCTGTGTATCAATTTCATTTAATGTCTATCCAAATAATGTGATATTAGACGACTCTCGCTCGCTTTCTCTCTCTCTCTTTCTCTCTCTCTCTTTCTCTGTGTGTGTGTGTTTGTGTGTGTGTGTGTTTGTGTTGTGTGTGTGTGTGTGTGTGTGTGTGTGTGTGTGTGTGTGTGTGTATGTGTGTGGTATGTACTGTGCGTGGTTTTGTGTGTGTGTGTGTGTGTGTTTGTGGTGTGTACTGTGCGTGCGTTTGTGTGTGTGTGTGTGTGTGCGGTGCGTGTGCGTGTGCATGTGTGTGTGTGTGTGTGTATGTACGTGTGTGTGCGTGTATACAGTGTATGTGTGTTCGTTAGTTATTTCTTTTAACGTCCATTCATATATATGCGTTTTCAGATGGAAAAATGATTTAAAATGAATGGACAAATAAATAGATAAATAAGTAGATATGTAAATAAGTACATACATTCATAAATAAATACATAAATAGATAAATACATAAATGAAAACACAAATAAATACACGAATAGATAACATAAGGAGGTGTCTACGGATTGGATGAATCTATGACGTCATATTGACGTTGCACCATATAAGGTAACATCATACGATTTAAGAGCAACAGAAAAGCATTCTGAACTTTAGAACAGTCAGGCTTCATAAGTTTGTGCAGGGTTGTGTGTATGTGTGTGCGTGTACGTATGCGTGTGTGTGAATTTATGGGCGTGTATGTATGTATGCGCGTGTGTGTGTGTGCGTGCGTGCATGTGTGTGTGTGTGTGTGTGTGTGTGTGTGTGCTGCGCGCGCGCACGCGCTCTACGAGCATCTAAGTGCCTGTGCTGTCGTATCTGTTATTGTCTGATGGGATAAAGGTAGAGTAGAGGATTTTGAATCGAAACAGAACCGTTGTATCAGTCAAGGAAAAATGAAAAACCTAACAAGAAAACAAACAGGGGTAGGTGGGAGTTACAGGTATAAACAATCGGGCTTAATCACAGGAAACGACCTAGGGGACTGTGCATAAATGCTAGCAATGTGTAAATACAGAGTGAAATCAGTATGTTTGACCTACGGGACTGTGCAGTAAATGCCTAGCAATGTGTAAATACAGAGTGAAATCAGTATGTTTCTGTTTTAAATTTGTAACTGATGCAGGGAAATAAGGTCGCATTTGCTGACAACACAAAAGATGATTAACTGTTATGAAATCACTACAGATACACTTGATGGTATTACTGAATTTAGTGCGATGTGAGCTGAGAGATAATCTGTAAACTAAAATTATTTCCAGTTTTGTAAAAACCTGGTAGCTTACGATGAAAGGGCGAAGGTTATATTGCACTTTTACACTGTATTTCCTGTTCCGTCTGCCATATAATAATAATAATAATAATAACAATAATAATAATAATAATAATAATAATAATAATAATAATAATAATAATAAAATTTACAATATTTATATAGCGCAAAATCTTGATAAAATCAAATCTGAGCGCTGAAACAGACACACACGCACGCACACACACACACACGCACGCACACACAGACAACACACACACACACACACACACACACACACACACACACACACACACACGCATGGCTATAAATGGGGAGAAAGAATAAAAGCAATGGAAAATTATAGAGAGCATATTATATACAATTATATATTACAATGTGATTTTCCTCCGAGTGGAGACAGGCTGCAGAGGGGGATTGAGTGAGGTCAGGATTTTATGCAGAGGAGAAAAGGTGAGTTTTGAGAGCGGACTTGAAGGAGACAAAAGTATGTTGCTGACGGACTGAGAGAGGAAGTTTGTTCCAGGAGAGTGGACCAGAAACAGAGGGGCAGGTCGTGGAGGATGAAGTGGGGTTTTCTCCACAATTTATACAGTGAGCTGGTCCGACACATGTTCCTTCATGTTGCACGTTTTACACACAAGCCACATTTTCCTTACGGGGATATCTGTCTCTTACATGTCGGAACGTCGGGTACTTGAAACATCGTGTTGCCCACAGAACGTAAAGGGAGACCTTGCCACTCAGATACGGCATCGTTAGTGATTGTGGTAGATCAGGACACCAGACTGTCAGGACAACAACAGGACAACACACTGTCAGGACAACACACTGTCAGGACAACACACTGTCAGGACAACACACTGTCAGGACAACACACTGTCAGGACAACAGAACAACACACTGTCAGGACAACAGACTGTCAGGACAACACACTGTCAGGACAACACACTGTCAGGACAACAGACTGTCAGGACAACAGAACAACACACTGTCAGGACAACACACTGTCAGGACAACAGACTGTAGAACAAAGGACAACACACTGTCAGGACAACAGGGACAACACACTGTCAGGACAACACACTGTCAGGACAAACAGGACAACACACTGTCAGGAACAACACACTGTCAGGACAACAGACTGTCAGGACAACAGAACAACACACTGTCAGGACAACAGACTGTCAGACAAAAGGACAACACACTGTCAGGACAACAGGACAACACACTGTCAGGACAACACACTGTCAGGACAACAGGACAACACACTGTCAGGACAACAGGACAACACACTGTCAGGACAACACACTGTCAGGACAACACACTGTCAGGACAACAGGACAACACACTGTCAGGACAACAGGACAACACACTGTCAGGACAACACACTGTCAGGACAACAGGACAACACACTGTCAGGAACAACACACTGTCAGGACAAAATGTCAGGACAACAGAACACACTGTCAGGACAACAGACAACACACTGTCAGGACAACAGGACAACACACTGTCAGGACAACAGGACAACACACTGTCAGGACAACACACTGTCAGGACAACACACTGTCAGGACAACAGACAAACACACACTGTCAGGACAACAGACAACACACTGTCAGGACAACACACTGTCAGGACAACAGACAACACACTGTCAGGACAACAGGACAACACACTGTCAGGACAGACACACTGTCAGGACAACAGACAACACAACTGTCAGGACAACAGACAACACACTGTCAGGACAACAGACAACACACTGTCAGGACAACAGACAACACACTGTCAGGACAAACAACACCTGTCAGGACAACAGGACAACACACTGTCAGGACAACAGGACAACACACTGTCAGGACAACACAAATGTCAGGACAACAGACAACACACTGTCAGGACAACAGACAACACACTGTCAGGACAACACACTGTCAGGACAACACACTGTCAGGACAACAGGACAACACACTGTCAGGACAACAGACAACACACTGTCAGGACAACAGACAACACACTGTCAGGACAACACACTGTCAGGACAACAGGACAACACACTGTCAGGACAACAGACAACACACTGTCAGGACAACGACAACACACTGTCAGGACAACACACTGTCAGGACAACAGACAACACACTGTCAGGACAACAGACAACACACTGTCAGGACAACAGACAACACACTGTCAGGACAACAGACAACACACTGTCAGGACAACGGGACAACACACTGTCAGGACAACAGGACAACACACTGTCAGGACAACAGGACAACACACTGTCAGGACAACATACTGTCAGGACAACAGACAACACACTGTCAGGACAACAGACAACACACTGTCAGGACAACAGACAACACACTGTCAGGACAACAGACAACACACTGTCAGGACAACAGGACAACACACTGTCAGGACAACAGGACAACACACTGTCAGGACAACACACTGTCAGGACAACAGACAACACACTGTCAGGACAACAGGACAACACACTGTCAGGACAACACACTGTCAGGACAACAGGACAACACACTGTCAGGACAACACACTGTCAGGACAACAGACAACACACTGTCAGGACAACAGACAACACACTGTCAGGACAACAGACAACACACTGTCAGGACAACAGGACAACACACTGTCAGGACAACACACTGTCAGGACAACAGACAACACACTGTCAGGACAACAGACAACACACTGTCAGGACAACAGGACAACACACTGTCAGGACAACAGACAACACACTGTCAGGACAACAGGACAACACACTGTCAGGACAACACACTCTCAGGACAACATACACAACACACACACACACACACACACACACACACACACACACACACACAACACATACACACACACACACACGCAGAGCCATGTCCCTGCTTTCCGTTAGACAGATCAGTGGAATCATGGCCGATAGTGACTCAGTCAAACACAAACACGGAACATTTATTTATAATCCAGGTCCCGGATGTCTCATACATACCACCACTACTGACGTCATTTCCTGTTACCTCCACAAACATCAATACAGCACAAGTACATGTCACGCCGGATAAATCAGTTTGTATTGTAATTAAATCGTATCTTTCATCCACTCATTTCGTCGACCGCATTCATTCATGGGCCAAAATTCCGATAGTGAGTGTAAAATGTACACTCATTTAACACTTAATGTTACAGACAGTGAGGCCATCACTATGGCAATCTTTTCAGGCACTGGCCTGGAACAGGCGGAGGGAGCCTTCTGTCTGTGCTTAAGGATCCAGAGCGTGTGCGCTGGATTGATGTCTTCAAGACACAAGCCTGGCCATAGTGATATGGAGAACTGTTGTCCATACAGCAGTATAGATGTCACCAGGACACAGGCCATAGTGATATGGAGAACCTGTTGTTGTCCATACAGCAGTATAGATGTCACCAGGACACAGGCCATAGTGATATGGAGAACCTGTTGTTGTCCATACAGCAGTATAGATGTCACCAGGCCATAGTGATATGGAGAACCTGTTGTTGTCCATACAGCAGTATAAGATGTCACCAGGACACAGGCCTGGCCATAGTGATATGGAGAACCTGTTGTTGTCCATACAGCAGTATAGATGTCTCCTGGCCATAGTGATATGGAGAACCTGTTGTTGTCCACACAGCAGTATAGATGTCACCAGGACACAGGCCATAGTGATATGGAGAACCTGTTGTTGTCCATACAGCAGTATAGATGTCACCAGGACACAGGCCATAGGGATATGGAGAACCTGTTGTTGTCCACACAGCAGTATAGATGTCACCAGGACACAGACCTGGCCATAGTGATATGGAGAACCTGTTGTTGTCCATACAGCAGTATAGATGTCACCAGGACACAGGCCTGGCCATAGTGATATGGAGAACCTGTTGTTGTCCATACAGCAGTATAGATGTCACCAGGACACAGACCTGGCCATAGTGATATGGAGAACCTGTTGTTGTCCATACAGCAGTATAGATGTCACCAGGCCAGCCATAGTGATATGGAGAACTGTTGTTGTCCACACAGCAGTATAGATGTCACCAGGACACAGGCCATAGTGATATGGAGAACCTGTTGTTGTCCACACAGCAGTATAGATGTCACCAGGACACAGGCCTGGCCATAGTGATATGAAGAACCTGTTGTTGTCTACACAGCAGTATAGATGTCACCAGGACACAGGCCATAGTGATATGGAGAACCTGTTGTTGTCCACACAGCAGTATAGATGTCACCAGGACACAGGCCTGGCCATAGTGATATGGAGAACCTGTTGTTGTCTACACAGCAGTATAGATGTCACCAGGACACAGGCCATAGTGATATGGAGAACCTGTTGTTGTCATACAGCAGTATAGATGTCACTAGGACACAGGCCATAGTGATATGGAGAACCTGTTGATGTCTACACAGCAAGTATAGATGTCACCAGGACACAGACTGGCCATAGTGATATGGAGAACCTGTTGTTGTCCATACAGCAGTATAGATGTCACCAGGACACAGGCCTGGCCATAGTGATATGGAGAACCTGTTGTTGTCCACACAGCAATATAGATGTCACCAGGACACAGGCCTGGCCATAGTGATATGGAGAACCTGTTGTTGTCTACACAGCAGTATAGATGTCACCAGGACACAGGCCATAGTGATATGGAGAACCTGTTGTTGTCCATACAGCAGTATAGATGTCACCAGGACACAGGCCTGGCCATAGTGATATGGAGAACCTGTTGTTGTCTACACAGCAGTATAGATGTCACCAGGACACAGACCTGGCCATAGTGATATGGAGAACTGTTGTTGTCCATACAGCAGTATAGATGTCACCAGGACACAGGCCATAGTGATATGGAGAACCTGTTGTTGTCCATACAGCAGTATAGATGTCACCAGGACACAGGCCATAGTGATATGGAGAACCTGTTGTTGTCCACAAAGCAGTATAGATGTCACCAGGACACAGGCCATAGTGATATGGAGAACCTGTTGTTGTCCATACAGCAGTATAGATGTCACCAGGACACAGGCCTGGCCATAGTGATATGGAGAACCTGTTGTTGTCCACACAGCAGTATAGATGTCACCAGGACACAGGCCATAGTGATATGGAGAACTGTTGTTGTCCATACAGCATATAGATGTCACCAGGACACAGGCCATAGTGATATGGAGAACCTGTGTTGTCCACACAGCAGTATAGATGTCACCAGGACACAGGCCTGGTCCATAGTGATATGGAGAACCTGTTGTTGTCCACACAGCAGTATAGATGTCACCAGGACACAGGCCATAGTGATATGGAGAACCTGTTGTTGTCCAACAGCAGTATAGATGTCACCAGGACACAGCCATAGTGATATGGAGAACCTGTTGTTGTCCATACAGCAGTATAGATGTCACAGGACACAGCTTCATAGTGATATGAGAACCTGTTGTTGTCCACACAGCAGTATAGATGTCACCAGGACACAGGCCATAGTGATATGGAGAACCTGTTGTTGTCCACACAGCAGTATAGATGTCACCTGGACACAGGCCTGCCATAGTGATATGGAGAACCTGTTGTTGTCCACACAGCAGTATAGATGTCACCAGGACACAGGCCTAGTGATATGGAAACTGTTGTTGTCCACACAGCGATGATGTCCAGACACAGCCATAGTGATATGGAGAACTGTTGTTGTCCACACAGCAGTATAGATGTCATCCAGGACACAGGCCATAGTGATATGGAGAACCTGTTGTGTACCAGCAGTATAGATGTCACCAGGACACAGGCCATAGTGATATGGAGAACCTGTTGTTGTCCATACAGCAGTATAGATGTCACCATGGACACAGGCCATAGTGATATGGAGAACCTGTTGTTGTCCATACAGCAGTATAGATGTCACCAGGACACAGGCCATAGTGATATGGAGAACCTGTTGTTGTCCAACAGCAGTATAGATGTCACCAGGACACAGGCGCCATAGTGATATGGAGAACCTGTTGTTGTCCACACAGCAGTATAGATGTCACCAGGACACAGGCCATAGTGATATGGAGAACTGTTGTTGTCCATACAGTAGTATAGATGTCACCAGGACACAGACCTGGCCATAGTGATATGGAGAACTGTTGTTATCAATAAGAAAGTCAACAAACAATTGCACACCAATCAAGCAACCCAACAAACAAATAAATAAATAATAAATAGATAAATAGATCTATATATAGATAAATAAATGCATGAATAAATATAAATGAACCAATAAATGAATGAATAAATAAATGAATACATAGATAAGTAAATAAATAAATAAATACATAAACAAATGAATAAATAAATGAATGAATGAATGAATGAATGAACGAACGAACGAACGAATGAATGAATGAATGAATGAATGAATGAATGAATGAATGAATGAATGAATGAATGAATAAATAAATGAATTCAGAATTATGAAAAAAATAAAACAAAATCAATTAATAAATGATGACAATGGGGAAAAGAAGAAGAATGATTTCAAAGTATTTCCAGACAAAAAAAAAAAATTCCCATGCGAGATTCGAACCTGTACAAACCCCTGCCCTTAGATTGCAGGACCAAAGGTCTACTTCTGGACCTGTCCTGGCCTGCTTGCTTTGACAGACAAATCAACCAGCTTACACACTTACACATATACACACCTCTCACCCAAATACACTAGAACCAAAAACCAACCCAAAAAACAACACAAAAGATGTCATTCAATATAAATTATACCTCAAAGAAAGAAATGACAAACAAATACAAAAATCATGGTCGAGTTGTGTGGTATGGCAGATACAAGCCGCGTTCTGATTGGCTGTAATGTCGTGAGAATGCTGAGGAAAGCACAAACTATCTTTTGATTGGCTGTTCGATTTCAAATCACCAACAACAACCCAAATTCACCCATAAATATAAATACTGTTTATATGTATTAATTGACATCATCATTTATATCCCAATAGATCTGGTTGTATCAAATCCTAATACATGTACTGTATTACTGTTTTATACATGATAGAAAAATATCAAATGTCTCAAGTCCTTGTGTCAATCGCTTAAACAAACATTGACCATCTATTTTTAGACAAATGACATCAGACCTCCCATTAAGAATTACAGGTGGACAGTCAAAGCCAGTCATGGCGATTGTCACTGACATCACGGACTGTAAGACAAACGGACCACAACAATGCCTGAAAAAGTTTGCCACCAGGTAAGGATGACACTTGTGACCTATCGATAGATCCTTCAGAGGATCTCTGTGATCCTTGTGGTCTGTTGATAGCGCCTTCAGAGGCTCTGGACACTTGTGATCCTTGTGATTTGTTGATAGTGCCTTCAGAGGCTCTGGACACTTGTGATCCTTGTGATCTGTTGATAGTGCCTTCAGAGGCTCTGGACACTTGTGATCCTTGTGATCTGTCGATAGCGCCTTCAGAGGCTCTGGACCCTTCTTGAGGTTGGTTGAGTGACGTCACTTACGATGGCCAATCGTCTTCTTTGTTGGTTTTGAACGAGGTTGGACGTTGATCTTGGCCATTAGGAACAGGACAGAATTGTGTAAACTGTGCAGCACACATGACTTGACTGAGGTCTGCTTGGCGCAGAGGTACAGCTCTTGTGTTCCTGTCTGCCTGCGTGAGTCAGGACAGGTGTGAATCACGCCTGAAGAACTTTGTGTGTATGTGTTGTCCAGTCTACCTAGCTGTGACCGGCTGGCCACCTGACTGTCTTCACAGTTAGGGAAGGTAAAGCAGCGAGGCAGAGGAGATAATGCAGATTCACCCATTCGATTGCCATCCAGGGTAGATCAGAGAACCGAAAAAAGCATCGATTTCTCGCAATGCACAAACATTTTTTAAGGCTTCTTCAAACAATTTTTTCGCTAGTCCTCATATACTCTGAGAGTGGTAGGACTTTAAAACTTACTAAACTAACTAACTAACTAGATAATGCTGGCCCCGAGAAATGTTGAAATCTCTACCATCTCACTCCCCTATGACGTCAGAGTTCAGGGACAAGCAGTTCTTGACCTTGACCTGTCACCGTTGTGAAGATCAAGGACCAGTAACTAAGGCGGTACCCTTGTGGAGCCTGACACAAAAGACAGTGTGCAAAATCTTGCATACCTCCATTCTAAAAGTCTTTGCTTCCTTCGTTTTATTCATCCCCCCTCCCCCTCCCCTCCCCGCGGGATTTTTATTTCCATGGAACAACGCACATTGAGATATTGAGATGATATCTTAGACTATAGTGTGGCCCAAGTTGTTTCAGTTTCAGTTTCAGTTTCAGTTTCTCAAGATAACGACTCCCCGCTCAATTTAAATTCCATATGCATTGTTCCATGGACAGCATAGAAAACAAACGAGATATGCATTGTTCCATGGACAGCAAAGAAAACAAACGAGATATGCATTGTTCTATGGACAGCAAAGAAAACAAACGAGATATGCATTGTTCCATGGACAGCAAAGAAAACACAAACGAGACAGTCTTGAGAGAAGCAAACAACAGAAGATCATTAATGAAGAAGATTAGGAAAAGTCAAGCAATATTTATAGGACATTTTATGAGGCAAGAGAAATTTGAGCATCTAGTCACATTAGGAAAGCTTGAGGGGCAAAAAACATCAAGAAGACCCAGGGAGAAATTATTAGACAAGTTTGCAGAATGGATGAAGACAGAGAGGGTGGGAGATGTACTTGCGGTGACAAGAGATATTTTTGTATCGAGGTCCATGATCGCTAACGCCATGCAGCAAGGCACAGTATGATGATGATGATGATGATGATGATGATGATGATGAGATGATGATGATGATGATGATGATGATGATGATGATGATGATGATGATGATGATGATGATGCTGTCCATGGAACTCTTTAACATTTTTCTCAGAAAACACATTTTAGCTACTTCAGTCTCGTTCTGATTTTGAGTGTTGATTGTCCAGGCTTGCCATCCGTACGATACTACTGTTCTATATAACGCTGAACAATTATCTTCCTGATGTCAATGGATAAGCATTTGTTGGTTAGAACGCTTTTCATTTTTCTTGACTACCGTTGGCTCTAACAGTGGATCTAACGGACAACTCGAGCTGTTTCAATAACACACTGCAACAAGAATAGACATGCAGGCCTGACCAAGTTGGACATTAACAGTTCAAGAGGAAATAACGATCATCTTCAATCACACCACAAACATTCCATCTTCTCTTCGAATTTTTGTCGGCACGCTTGCTTGCTTGTTTGCTTGCTTGCTTGCTTGCTTGCTTGCTTATGATTTCTTTCACCTATTTTGATATTCAAACTCCGATTAATGAACAGGTAATATAGAGAAGATACGATCACGAATATGAACGTGATTTATTCAGTATAAGCCCTGGCCCCTCATCGGATGGGTTGTACCCATAAAACATAAAACTATGACTTTACACAGAAAAGCCAACATAATGATATAACTAGGTGTAAGTCTGTACACAGTACACAGAACAGCCAACATAATGATATAACTAGGTGTAAGTCTGTACACAGAACAGCCAACATAATGATATAACTAGGTGTAAGTCTGTACACAGAACAGCCAACATAATGATATAACTAGGTGTAAGTCTGTACACAGTACACAGAACAGCCAACATAATGATATAACTAGGTGTAAGTCTGTACACAGAACAGCCAACATAATGATATAACTAGGTGTAAGTCTGTACACAGAACAGCCAACATAATGATATAACTAGGTGTAAGTCTGTACACAGAACAGCCAACATAATGACATAACTAGGTGTAGTAAGACTGTACACAGAACAGCCAACATAATGACATAACTAGGTGTAAGTCTGTACACAGAACAGCCAACATAATGATATAACTAGGTGTAAGTCTGTACACAGAACAGCCAACATAATGATATAACTAGGTGTAAGTCTGTACACAGAACAGCCAACATAATGATATAACTAGGTGTAAGTCTGTACACAGAACAGCCAACATAATGATATAACTAGGTGTAAGTCTGTACACAGTACACAGAACAGCCAACATAATGATATAACTAGGTGTAAGACAGTACACAGAACAGCCAACATAATGATATAACTAGGTGTAAGTCTGTACACAGTACACAGAACAGCCAACATAATGATATAACTAGGTGTAAGTCTGTACACAGTACACAGAACAGCCAACATAATGATATAACTAGGTGTAAGACAGTACACAGAACAGCCAACATAATGATATAACTAGGTGTAAGACAGTACACAGAACAGCCAACATAATGATATAACTAGGTGTAAGACAGTACACAGAACAGCCAACATAATGATATAACTAGGTGTAAGACAGTACACAGAACAGCCAACATAATGATATAACTAGGTGTAAGTCTGTACACAGTACACAGAACAGCCAACATAATGATATAACTAGGTGTAAGTCTGTACACAGAACAGCCAACATAATGATATAACTAGGTGTAAGTCTGTACACAGTACACAGAACAGCCAACATAATGAATAACTAGGTGTAAGTCTGTACACAGTACACAGAACAGCCAACATAATGATATAACTAGGTGTAAGACAGTACACAGAACAGCCAACATAATGATATAACTAGGTGTAAGTCTGTACACAGAACAGCCAACACAATGATATAACTAGGTGTAAGACTGTACACAGAACAGCCAACATAATTATATAACTAGGTGTAAGTCTGTACACAGAACAGCCAACATAATGATATAACTAGGTGTAAGACTGTACACAGAACAGCCAACATAATGATATAACTAGGTGTAAGTCTGTACACAGAACAGCCAACATAATGATATAACTAGGTGTAAGTCTGTACACAGAACAGCCAACATAATGATATAACTAGATGTAAGTCTGTACACAGTACACAGAACAGCCAACATAATGATATAACTAGATGTAAGTCTGTACACAGTACACAGAACAGCCAACATAATGATATAACTAGGTGTAAGTCTGTACACAGAACAGCCAACATAATGATATAACTAGATGTAAGTCTGTACACAGTACACAGAACAGCCAACACAATGATATAACTAGGTGTAAGACTGTACACAGAACAGCCAACATAATGATATAACTAGGTGTAAGTCTGTACACAGAACAGCCAACATAATGATATAACTAGGTGTAAGACTGTACACAGAACAGCCAACATAATGATATAACTAGGTGTAAGTCTGTACACAGTACACAGATCAGCCAACATAATGATATAACTAGGTGTAAGTCTGTACACAGAACAGACAACATAATGATATAACTAGGTGTAAGTCTGTACACAGTACACAGAACAGCCAACATAATGATATAACTAGGTGTAAGTCTGTACACAGAACAGCCAACATAATGATATAACTAGGTGTAAGTCTGTACACAGAACAGACAACATAATGATATAACTAGGTGTAAGTCTGTACACAGTACACAGAACAGCCAACATAATGATATAACTAGGTGTAAGTCTGTACACAGAACAGACAACATAATGATATAACTAGGTGTAAGTCTGTACACAGAACAGCCAACATAATGATATAACTAGGTGTAAGACTGTACACAGAACAGCCAACATAATGACATAACTATGTGTAAGTCTGTACACAGAACAGCCAACATAATGATATAACTAGGTGTAAGTCTGTACACAGAACAGCCAACATAATGATATAACTAGGTGTAAGACTGTACACAGAACAGCCAACATAATGATATAACTAGGTGTAAGACTGTACACAGAACAGCCAACATAATGATATAACTATGTGTAAGTCTGTACACAGAACAGCCAACATAATGATATAACTAGGTGTAAGTCAGTACACAGAACAGCCAACATAATGATATAACTAGGTGTAAGTCTGTACACAGTACACAGAACAGCCAACATAATGATATAACTAGGTGTAAGTCTGTACACAGTACACAGAACAGCCAACATAATGATATAACTAGGTGTAAGACTGTACACAGAACAGCCAACATAATGATATAACTATGTGTAAGTCTGTACACAGAACAGCCAACATAATGATATAACTAGGTGTAAGTCAGTACACAGAACAGCCAACATAATGATATAACTAGGTGTAAGTCAGTACACAGAACAGCCAACATAATGATATAACTAGGTGTAAGTCTGTACACAGAACAGCCAACATAATGATATAACTAGGTGTAAGACTGTACACAGAACAGCCAACATAATGACATAACTAGGTGTAAGTCTGTACACAGAACAGCCAACATAATTATATAACTAGGTGTAAGTCTGTACACAGAACAGCCAACATAATGACATAACTAGGTGTAAATCTGTACACAGAACAGCCAACATAATGACATAACTAGGTGTAAGACTGTACACAGAACAGCCAACATAATGACATAACTAGGTGTAAGACTGTACACAGGACAGCCAACATAATGACATAACTAGGTGTAAGTCTGTACACAGGACAGCCAACATAATGACATAACTAGGTGTAAGACTGTACACAGGACAGCCAACATAATGACATAACTAGGTGTAAGTCTGTACACAGGACAGCCAACATAATGACATAACTAGGTGTAAGACTGTACACAGAACAGCCAACATAATGACATAACTAGGTGTAAGACTGTACACAGGACAGCCAACATAATGACATAACTAGGTGTAAGACTGTACACAGGACAGCCAACATAATGACATAACTAGGTGTAAGTCTGTACACAGAACAGCCAACATAATCATATAACTAGGTGTAAGTCTGTACACAGAACAGCCAACATAATCATATAACTAGGTGTAAGTCATAATGTCTCGCATTGACTATTGCAATTCACTCCTGTCTGGTCTTCCTGCCTCCACCATTCACATCCTACAGCGCATTCAAAACAATGCTGCACGCCTTGTACTCAAAAAGAAAAAAGCTGACCACATATCTCCTCTCCTGGCACAACTTCACTGGCTCCCTGTATCAAAGCGCATACAGTACAAACTAGACACCATGTGCTACAAAAGCCTCAATAACGCAGCCCCCGATTACCTGTCAAGCCTACTTGAGATCTATCTTCCCTCACGTACCCTCCGCTCTGCCTCCGATCCTCTGACTTTTCGCTTTCCACGCACTAAGCTCAATACCTATGGTCCACGAGCCTTCTCTGTTTCTGGTCCACTCTCCTGGAACAAACTTCCACTCTCTCAGTCTGTCAGCAACCTACTTTTGTCTCCTTCAAGTCCGCTCTCAAAACTCACCTTTTCTCCTCTGCATAAAATCCTGACCTCACTCATCCCCCTCTGTAGCCTGTCTCCACTCGGAGGGGAATCACATTGTAATATATATTTGTATATAATATGCTCTCTATAATTTTCCATTGCTTTTATTCTTTTTCCCCATTTATAGCCGTGTGTGAGTGTGTGTGTGCGTGTGTGTGCGCGCGTGCGTAGGTGTATGTTTAGCGCTTAGATTTGATTTTTATCGAGATTTTGCGCTATATAAATATTGTAATTATTATTATTATTATTAAGTCTGTGGCGTAACGGTTGCCAATATCTTCAATCGTTCATAAATATACATAGCAAGATTGAATAGAATGGTCTCTTAATATCTCAAAATGAGAGAGAGACAGACAGACAGACAGACAGACAGAGACAGACAGACAGACAGACAGACAGACAGACAGAGAGAGAAAGAGCGAGAGAGAGACAGAGAGAGACAGAGAGAGACAGAGAGAGACAGAGAGAGACAGACAGACAGACACAGAGAGACAGACACAGAGAGACAGAGAGAGACAGAGAGAGACAGAGAGAGAGAGAGAGAGACAGAGAGAGAGAGAGAGACAGAGAGAGACAGAGAGAGAGAGAGAGACAGAAGAGACAGAGAGAGAGAGAGAGACAGAGAGAGAGAGAGAGACAGAGAGAGAGAGAGAGAGACAGAGAGAGAGAGAGAGACAGAGAGAGAGAGAGACAGAGAAGAGAGAGACAGAGACAGAGAGAGACAGAGAGAGAGAGAGACAGAGAAGAGAGAGAGAGAGAAGAGAGAGACAGAGAAGAGAGAGACAAGACAGAGAGAGACAGAGAAGAGAAGAGACAGAGAGAGAGCAGGAGACAGAGAGAGAGAGAGAGATCAAAACACTTATTGTATAAGGTCCATTGGAGAGAGACGATGAGAATTGTTGTTATTATTATTTAAAGTCCAGCCGACTGCGTAGAGCCATATCAGTGTTATAACCGTTTCAAAACATACAAAACTTCAACAGGAAAAAAAAAACGAAAAGAAAATTAAGTACACATATCAATGCATTCGCGCACATAATCTAAGGACATGACCCTGGCGTTGACCACTCCGTTCAATTTATCGCACAGGGAATTGAAAAAAAACTCTTGGACACACATACAAGCATACCTAAGGACACCAAAACATACAAACGGGCATAAATTACCTAAAATTGCTTCCGCATATCTCACCTCCCTAGAGCCAAAAATGCACTTAATACATGTACCCAAATTATCAATACTAAGAAAAAGTACATAAGACTTTATCGAACACATTCAGGTGAATGGACCATTAAGACAGAAAATGATAGGAAGAAATGACAGAAAGCAAAGGAACAAGGCAGAAACAAAGAGAGTGACAGAAAAGAGAAAATTTCTGGCACAGAATTTCTAGAAGGTGGGGATACTATTTATACTGAAAGAGTCCCCGGTATCCCCACGGGGGGGGGGGGGGGGGAGAGACAATGAGAATGACAATGACTATGACTATGACAATGAGAATGACAATGACTATGACTATGACAATGACAATGATTATGATGACAATGACAATGGTTATGGCAGTGACAATGATTATGATGACAGTGACAATGATTATGATGACAATGACAATGATTATGACAGTGACAATGACAATGATTATGACAATGACAATGACAATGACAATGATTATGACAGTGACAATGACAATGATTATGACAATGACTATGACAATGACAATGACAATGACAATGATTATGATGACAATGACAATGATTATGACAGTGACAATGACAATGATAGTTCATTTTCCAACGGCACAAGATATTAGCCAAAAGCCATTTTTCACACTTGCCGATGCCAGAAAAAGAGAGAGAGAGAGAGGGGGTGGGGGGACGGAGTGAGTTGTTTGAATGTCTTTGTGGTCAAATTGCCAACACGCAGATCAAGCAGTGACAATTGTTTCCACTTAATCACAGACACTGGCGGACGCCCAGTGCTAGAGAAAAGGGGTGGGGGGAGTGAGAGAGGAGGGGGTAAGCACTGGAGGGGTTTCTGGGTTGTAAGGATAATCAGTGCTGAAGTCGTCCACGGCCTCTCCCCAAAGTCCCAAAGCTTGGCCTTCTATGCTTCATCTCATTACCCAGAAGCCCCGCTACTCCACTAGCGCCCCAAACCCCCGGGAGGGGGGTGGGTGGGGTTAGGATGGTAAGGGAGGGGGGGGGGGGTAGCGTAAGGGAAACTCAAAGAACGAAAGGGAGGGGATTGCTTTTCGATGTGAATACCGCTCCCTTTACACCCCACACCCCCCATCCCTTTCCGTGCTTGTTGTGGCCAGTGATACGCTAAACATATCACCGCCATTCTGGGGCCTTTAGCTCGCGCGCGGTCTATTGATTTTCTCCCTCAAGTCGACAAATCCTATCAGAAGGCGAAAGCTCGTGCTATGAATATTTATAAAGGAAAGTACCTGTGGCGCCTGCGATTGGCCGGCTGAACCGTCAATCTGCTTACCCCGTGACAATAGAGGAGGGGGATAAGCGCGCGGAGGGGCGGGCAGTCGAGGTGAGGGCGATGTACCCGATATGTAAAACTCAAGTGGATAGGGTGTCTGAAAGCAGACATGTTTCAGCCTCGCGCGGTTTGAAGGCGACGTTAATTTGAGAGTTTAGGAGACGGAAGTGGCCGTCATTGTTTGGGGATTGAAATAGACAGGCAGTGGACGCCGCGCCATTCTGTGTGACTGCCGTCAACCCACATCAAGTCACTCGGTGCTAGAGGCTGTGCTCAGACTGTCGACAGACCTACCCAAGGTCTGACAGTCTGTACCAAGACTTGTGTGAAAATCTGTGCAAAAAATTGGAAATCGTTTCAAGTGAATGTCCCACACGGGCAGTTGGTACCGATCACATTTACAAAGTGAACCACAGACGACAAAATACTGTAAACGTTGACTGTTCACGTTGGATTTGTACCTATCGCCAGGTAAACAAAATCCGCTCGTCAAGCCGTCAAAAAATCGGAACACCTGTCAAGTGAACAAGAAGTTTGGTTCTTGTCCGGCGGCTGACAGCGGGGTGAAGAAGACTCGGGGCAGCAAGTGGATCTTGATGCTGATAGTACCCAGGCTTGTGTGTACCCGGGGTGGACTGTGTTTACAGCTGACAGTCTGCAGACCTTTGGGCATCAACACAAGGAACACGGCTTCAGGTGTCTTCTTCTGCACACAGCTTTCGTCTGGCTGTGCTGACAACTGGTAAGTGTAGACAGAGAAAAATTCCCTAAAGATAATAATACTACTAATAATAATGATAATAATAATAATAATAATAATAATTAAATTAACAATAACAACAACGATAATAATAGTAACAATGATAATAATGATAATTTGTGTAGTGCAACTTCCTTGAAACATGCTCATAAGCAGTTAACATTTTACAACAAATGTTAATTAAGCACAAGAAAGTAAGTCATCAATAAATCACTGATATAAAGCACGAGCTGATATGTAACAAGGACAGAACACACAGTAGGCAACAACAACAACAACAACAACGACAACAACAACAAGAACGACAAGAACAACAAAGACACAGCATCATATAAAACATACGACAATATTTTTCTATATCAACGAATATCCATATACACACAGACACATATATAGGCCTATATACACAGACACACATACACACACAGACACACAGACACACAGACACACATGCATACACAGACACACATACATACACAGACACGCATGCGACCGTCTGTCACTTATAGTGAAAAGACGTTAAATCAAGGAACGAACGAACGAACACGCACGCGGCAAATACCGATCTCTTCATGACTGATTGCGTTTTTTTTTTTTTTTTTTTTTTTTTTTTTTTAGACAAAGTCAGAAGTGTTGTTCTGTGTGTTGATACAATGATGTGAGTGATTTCTGGATGGAAGAATGAGTGTAAGGGAAACTCAAATACACAGAGAAACTAAATACAGGCCTAACGAGGTTGGTCTTTGTGCTATTTTGTCTACATAAACAGCAGAAATCCAAGAGCGCAGTGAGTGTGGAACAAACAAAAATGGCCAACGAATAAGAAAGAAATTAGAATATGTGCTCGGAATAAAAAAAAAGAGGAAATTAAAGAGTATATAAAATTTGGAACAATTGAAAAACTGTAAAAAATAAGATGGCTAAAGTTATGGATGCGTTGTCTAAAGAGACAGGAGAAAGTAACGGGTACATCAAGATTGATAGAAATAAATATATAAACAAACAGGAGAAATTACACAGCAAATAGTCTAAAAAACATGGGGGCAAATTAAAAGACTTGTGTACCGGAGTTTGCAGCAAACGAAAATATCTCTAAATAAATAAGAGAAGTTAAAAAATCGATGTCTGAATAAAAAGAAGAAAATAAAAGAGTATATTGAGTATAAAACAATTGAAAAATTATGTAAATAGATAGGAAAAATTAAAAGAGTATATCAGCATAATTTTGAACTTATAAAACTGCACAAATAGGAAACACGCAAAAACTACATGTATGTCATTGTCAAGTTTTGAAAAGAATAAAACTTTTTCAAAGAAATTGGAGAGAAGTGTGTACGGCAAATTTGTGAGCGTGTCAGACTTGTCCAAACAAATTGGTACAAAACTGATGACAACAATTGAAACATGAACCTTGTCGACATTAATAAATAACAGGTACAGTGAATTTTGAGCATACGAACCTTGTATAAACATAGAGGCAGCCAGTCCTTCATACATACATATTGAATCTTCTTTACATAGAAAGAACTACAATAACAAAAACAAACCAAGTGCATTGATTCTTGAATATTGAATCTTACATGAATAGACTAAGTAGGATAAATCAAGTGTGGCAAGCCTTGAATTTCCAAAACTGTCAAAATATAAATCTATAGGAAAAATAAATATAAGGAATACACCGAGCACGGAACATGAACCTTTATTTATATAAATGGGAAAAATAAAGAGCACATTGAATTTGGAACATGTCTAAATAAATAGGAAAAAGTAAAGAATATACCTACACTGAGATTGGAATATATAAATTAGTGTTTTGAATTTAAAAAAAAGTCGAAATAAATGAGAAAAAAAAAATTAGTACAACGATTTTGGAAATGCAGAAGTCTTGTCAGAATAAATTGGGGGGAAAATAGAGAACAGTGAGTTTTTGGGCATCTGAACCTTGTCTGAATAAATTGGGGAAAATTTATTGCTGTGAGTTATGAACAGGTGAACCTGACCCAAATAAAACTACATAATAAAAAACATTACAGGGAATTTGGAATATAGATATGTAAAAGTTGTCTCATTAATTTAAATAGAGACTAACAAACGAGTAAGCTAAAAAGAATTACAGGGAATTTGGAATATAAATATGTAAAACTTGTCTCATTAAATAGAGACTGTAACAAATGAATAAGCTGACTTTGGAATTTTTAAATATACAAGAGTTCCGATATGTGTGCATGAGAATATTTATTTATTTATTATTCATTCATTTATTTATTCAATTTTTCATTCATTTATTTATTATTCATTCATTTATTTATTTATTTATTTAATTATTCATTTATTTATTTATTGATTGATTCATTCATTTATATATTGATTGATTCATTTATTGATTGATTGATTCATTTATTGTCTATTACGTTGTTCGTTCACTTATTCACTTCATTTATTTATGTATGCATATTTATTTATTACATTTATGTATCTATCCATTGTAGGTTGGTTTGTTTGTTTGTTGTTTGTTGTTGTGTTTGGATGTGAGTATGCACATTGTTTTGTTTGTGGATGTGAGTATGCACATTGTTTTGTTTGTGGATGTGAGTATGCACATTGTTTTGTTGTGGATGTGAGTATGCACATTGTTTTGTTTGTGGATGTGAGTATGCACATTGTTTTGTTTGTGGATGTGAGTATGCACATTGTTTTGTTTGTGGATGTGAGTATGCACATTGTTTTGTTTGTGGATGTGAGTATGCACATTGTTTTGTTTGTGGATGTGAGTATGCACATTGTTTTGTTTGTGGATGTGAGTATGCACATTGTTTTGTTTGTGGATGTGAGTATGCACATTGTTTTGTTTGTGGATGTGAGTATGCACATTGTTTTGTTTGTGGATGTGAGTATGCACATTGTTTTGTTTGTGGATGTGAGTATGCACATTGTTTTGTTTGTGGATGTGAGTATGCACATTGTTTTGTTTGTGGATGTGAGTATGCACATTGTTTTGTTTGTGGATGTGAGTATGCACATTGTTTTGTTTGTGGATGTGAGTATGCACATTGTTTTGTTTGTGGATTGAGTTGCACATTGTTTGTTTGTGATGTGAGTATGCACATTGTTTTGTTTGTGGATGTGAGTATGCACATTGTTTTGTTGTGGATGTGAGTATGCACATTGTTTTGTGTGGATGTGAGTATGCACATTGTTTTGTTTGTGGATGTGAGTATGCACATTGTTTTGTTCGCTATGCAGATAGTATCTTGCTGCACAGTCTGCGTGCTCCATGAGCCACTGGATATTGACATGGCTTATAGGGTCTTTAACGTGCAAACGTACCAGGTTCTGTGTGTGTGTGTGTGTGTGTGTGTGTGTGCGCGCGCGCGCGCATGAAAGGGGTTTAGACACTAAGCGGCCTGTACACGTGTTGACCACGGAGGTCGTGGAAACAAATCTGACTTTTTAGCCATCAGGCGGGAGGTACTAGACAGGATGGAACTTGGAACCTTCCGACGGGAAGTCTTTCATCTGACCCACTGAACTGTCGCTTTGCTGTCACCAGAAAGTTGAAAGTGTCACGGACAGCCGTTGACCAGCGGTCAGTCCACTGTGTTACACACACTTCACTGTACTGAGCCAGACAACGCCCTGGACCCGTGAAATGGACTTTGCTTTTTATTTCTAAAGACAAAATCGCACTCAGACATATTCGTAAGCGCTCATCCCAAATCTACCAGCAATTATCAGACTCCCTGAGCCAGCGCAAAACCCCAGGCGTTGGCAAGGTCTTGAACTGAAGAGCGAGATGGCGGGAGGGACGAGGGGGGTGGAGGGGGGGGGGAGACCAGCTTCGAAACACTAAGCTGACACCACCAGAATGATGGAAACTTTAAGACGGACAGCTGACACCACCAGAATGATGGAAACATCAAGACGGACAGTTGACACCACCAGAATGATGGAAACGTTAAGACGGACACCTGGTACCACCAGAATGATGGAAACGTTCAGACGGACAGCTGACACCACCAGAATGATGGAAATGTCAAGACGGACAGCTGACACCACCAGAATGATGGAAACGTTCAGACGGACAGCTGACACCACCAGAATGATGGAAACGTCAAGACGGACAGCTGACACCACCAGAATGATGGAAACGTCAAGACGGACAGCTGACACCACCAGAGTGATGGAAACGTTAAGACGGACAGCTGACACCACCAGAATGATGGAAACGTTCAGACGGGACAGCTGACACCACCAGAATGATGGAAACGTTAAGACGGATAGCTGACACCACCAGAATGATGGAAACGTTAAGACGGACAGCTGACACCACCAGAATGATGGAAACGTTAAGACGGACAGCTGACACCACCAGAATGATGGAAACGTTCAGACAGACAGCTGACACCACCAGAATGATAGAAACGTTAAGACGGATAGCTACACCACCAGAATGATGGAAACGTTCAGACGGACACCTGGCACCACCAGAATGATAGAAACGTTAAGACGGACAGCAAGCAGACCAACATTTAATGTTGTGGGCAAGGATTGAACTCAAGACTTCAGTTCCCGAGTCCAGGGCTGTATGAAAAGAAGCAACACACCTGTGAAGCCAGGTTGTATTGGAAGGGACAGTCGTCAAAGAGAGTAGTACGTCCCGTAGGTACCAGTCACTTGGCTGTCGTCACCACTTTGGCGTCAGTCAGCAGTAGGGAGGAAACACAAACATATAATAATATATTTAACGCTCAGCAAATTAGAGCAAAACAATCAACTGTGAAAATTGGATGCTGTTCATGTTCATGACAATTGCTGGGGAAACGCCGAGGAGGTCAAGATCATTCTTAACATCAGCCTTCAGAGTCAGGGTTCTGCCTTGTCCACGTCGAAGGTTGACACAGTCGCTGAGGTTGGCAGACAATATGTCACCCAAAACACAAACAAGGCAACAACAACAACAATATCATCAATCACAAGGCAACAACAACAACAATATCATCAATCGTCATAAATCGTTCTCCTACAGGATAATTCTCCAACACTGTGCAGTCCACATAATCAGACTGTTTTTTAGTTTAGTCACGGAGAAGTGAAGTAGGTTCTAGATATTGTTAGGCCAGCTGACCACAGTCCATGATGTTGTTGCCGTCTGCATTTGTCGTGGGTATGTGTGCTATGTGATTTGATGTTTCCATGAGCCAACAATTCATGTGACCACAGTGTCGGTACATAAGTACATAGGGAACAGCAGCAGCCCATACATTACCCCACCAATACTCCTAGTGATAGCTGTCTCACAATTTTTCCTCATTGATTGAGGAGACTCAGCATCAATATATTGATGTACATGGCAGTGGCTCCATCATGCTGAAGCTGACAGGACGACAACAACAACCACAACCAGCTTGTTGTCTGTTATTAATTGACACTGTTAACTTAATGTTCTGAATTCTTAATTGTAATTGTTCCCCTTCTTACATTCAAACTATCACTACCCCTTCCCATCCCCGTCCCCCACCCTCTTTTTTCTGTGTGTGTGTGTGTGTGTGTGTGTGTGTGTGTGTGTGTGTGTGTGTGTGTGTGTGTGTGTGTGTGTGTGTGTGTGTCTAAAATCACTGTTGTGAACAGACATTAAATAAAGATTCCATTCCATTTCTTGAAAATAATGGAAGAAATAAGGAAAACGTGTGTGTGTGTGTGTGTGTGTGTGTGTGTGTGTGTGTGTGTGTGTGTGTGTGTGTGTGTGTGTGTGTGAGAGAGAGAGAGAGAGAGAGAAGGAGAGAGAGAGAGAGAGAGAGAGAATCAGATTCACATTTATTCATGTAAAGCCCATATGAAAACACAAAACATATCACAAACAACATCATCATTATAGAATATACCTTTTTATAAATATAAAATCTAATTCATTACGTTACAACTTTTCTCTAAAACTGAAAAGCTGTGTGTAGGTGTGTTGCCAAGTTTTGTTGTTCTTGTTAATTTCGTCAGTCGATGCTATTGGTAAACATAATGGAAACAAACATGGTTGTCTAAAATACTTTGTCGGAATAAATCGTCTACGAAAATCACACTCAATACAGGATCTAGGACATTCCCAAACAAAATTCACTTTATTTCAACCTCTTTTAATTCGTTACAAAAAGACCATAGATCTCAATAAGTCAGTGTCGGTGGCTTGTTTGTTACGAAGAATGCATACATTTGGTTTAGAGATACCAAACTTCAATCTAGTTAACATGATTTGCAAATGCCTGTCAATAACCACCAAAATATACTTTTTGATTAAACGTGAAGAGCTAAAAAGACTGTGAAGAAATTAATGATATTGCTTGTGTGAATATGACTTTCCCAGTTCTGCCATCTACGGTCTATTAAACATTGACGAAGTTGTCAAAACACACAGGTTCAATGGCCCACCCCTTGATATTTATATAAGCAAACATATCTTACCCCAAGTTCACAAATGCAAACACGTATAATTGTCACCCAGTTCTGTTTTCCGCTTGTATCTGAATCATACAACATTTATATTTATAAGCTTTACGTGATAATCTGTCATAATTATACATTTATCTTTATAAGCTTTACGTGATAATCTGTCATTATCATACATTTTATCTTTATAAGCTTTACGTGATAATCTGTCATTATCATACATTTTATCTTTATAAGCTTTACGTGATAATCTGTCATTATCATACATTTTATAAGCTTTACGTGATAATCTGTCAATATTCAACTGTGCTAATTTAAGCCCAAAAAACGAACTCATCTGATTGCGGCAAAAAGACGGTAGATGTCTTTCTGCTCGCAAAATTTTTTTTTAGTGCGAACAGATGAACTGATTTACAGGTTACATCAGCATTTTGATCTATACTTCAAATCTTTCAACCAAACAGAGAGAGGGGAGGAAGAGAGAGAGAGAGAGAGAGAGAGAGAGAGAGAGAGAGAGAGAGAGAGAGACAGACAGACAGATACAGACAGACAGACAGACAGACAGACAGACAGAGAGAGAGGTGGAATGATATGACCATTGTTGGTCCCGATATTTCAGGGTGAGCAGAGGCTGAGGCGGTCTTCAGACCCAGGTTGGATTAGTGGAAAGTCTTGTTTTTGTGGATCGGAACCGCAAGCCATCAAAGACAGAGAGCGTGGTGTCGGTCAGGGTGTCCACCAGTCAAGCTGGACAACGGTGTGGAGCCAGAGCGTGCCGGCCAGCCCGCCGTGTCCTCACCTGCCGCTCTCAACCTGGCGCTGGCCATGGACTCCCGCCCCTCCCCTCTCCCCCATCACCCACACCCACAGGCCCCCACGCCCGCCGGCCCGGGCATCTTGCACCGGTCCCTGGCGGAGATGATGCCCGCCCACATGATGCTGCCTCATTTCCCCCTCAGCTACTACGCCACGGCGGAGCGCATGAAGAACTGCCAGAGCTCCTTGCTGGCTGGTGCCGCAGCCGCCGCTGCTGTGTCTGCTGCTCCCCCCACCCTCTTCACCATCGACAACATCCTGGCTCCCAGACCTCTGCTAGCTCACAGACTGCCTCCATACCTGCCCTTCTCTGCTCTGCCTCCTCACCACGACTTTCTGGCTGGTCAGTGCTGTTTGTTTATTGTTGTTGTTGTTGTGGTTGTTGTTATTATTGTTGTTGTTGTTGCAATTGTTATTATTATTGTTGTTGTTGTTGTTGATACATCTATGCTCACAGGCTGCCCCCCTATCTGCCCTTCTCTGCTCTGCCCCCACACCACCACTTTCTGGCTGGTTAGTCCTGTTTGTTTATTGTTGTTGTTTATATATATATATATATATATATGTATACATGTGTGTGTGTGTGTGTGTGTGTGTGTGTGTGTGTGTGTGTGTGTGTGTGTGTGTGTGTGTGTGTGTGTGCATATCCTCACAGACTGCCCCCTCTTCTACCTGTCCTCCACACTACCTCTACATCACCATTTTCTGGCTGGTCAGTGCTGTTTGTTTATTGTTGTTGTTGTTTATATATATATATATATATATATATATGTGTGTATACATGTGTGTGTGTGTGTGTGTGTGTGTGTGTGTGTGTGTGTGTGTGTGTGTGTGTGTGTGTGTGTGTGTACATATCCTCACAGACTGCCCCCTCCTTCTCTACCTGTCCTTCTCCACACCACCTCCACATCACCATTTTCTGGCTGGTCACTTAACCTTTGTGTTTGTGTTTTTTTTATTTTGTGTTGTGTTTTTTTTGTTTGTTGTTGTGTGTGTTGTGTGTTTGTTGTTGTTGTTGTTTTTGTTGATAGAGGTTTTCCACACAGATCACCAGCCATGATCTTGTGTATCAGTAGAACGTCAGGACGCTTTTGTACAGGTTGTATCAACCTAACCCTAACCCTAACCTAACCTTAAACCTTCCCAGGGATGTTGTTATATAACAAGTCATTGACATGATGTGATTATCATATTCACAGTCTTCGTACATCTATCATTACATATACTTGATCACACGTACATTCATGCACGCACATATACACACATCACACACAGAGTCACATTCATTATGCGTGCACGTGTTCACGCACACACAAACTTTCTCTCTCTCTGTCTCTCTCTGTCTCTCTGTTCTCTCTCTCCCATCTCTCTATCGCATTCGCTCTATCTCTTGTCTGTCTGTCTGTCTGTCTATCGCATTCGCTCTCTCTATCTCTGTCTTTCTCTGTCTCTCGTTTTCGCTCTCTCTTTCGTGTATACACCTGTAACACACACACACACACACACACACACACACACACACACACACACACACACACACCTGTAACACACACACACACACACAACACCTGTAAAACACACACACACACACACGCATACACACACACACGCACATACACCTGTAACACACACACACACACACCTGTAACACGCACACACACACCTGTAACTAACACCACACACACACACACACACACACACACAACACACACACACACACACACACACACGTGTAAAGCTGTGATGATTTGACACGTCAAATGGTTCACTGTTAATTAAAGATCCGCGTACGAAAATAACCGTTTAGTGACAGTGCACACATGGTGAACACAATGATGATAATGATAATAATGATTATAACAAAATAATAATGAGAATAATAATGACAATAGAAGAAGAACAGTAGTGGTGTAATTAGAACGAACTAAAATTTTATCATAATAATACTATTATTATCATTAATATTATTATTATTATCATTGCTATAAAATTTTAATGTAAAATAATAATTATATAAAATAATAATAATAATGATGATAATAATTATTATTATTATTATTATCATTATTATTATTATTATTATTATTATTATACGCAACAAAATCCATACACATGACTGTATCAAACGTGTTCTATAGAATTACGCAGAGACAAGTAGAGTGCCGATCGAGTGTTGGATATCACTACACAAGTCGATCTTCATATCAAGGGCCTCCCCCTGTGGGGATGCCAGGGGCTGTTTCGGTATAAATAGTACCCCCCACCTTCCGGACATTCTGTGCTAAGAAATGTCCTCTTTTCTGTCACTCTCAGTTGATTGTTTCTTCCTCCTTTGCTTTCTGTCATTTCTTCCTATCATTTTCTGCCTTGCTGGTCCATTCACCTGTATGTGTTTGATAAAGTCTTACGTACTTTTCCTTAGGATTGACAGTTGGGTACATGTATTATGTGCATTTTTGGCTGTAGGGAGATGAGATATGCTCAAGCAATTTTAGGTAATTTAGGCCTGTTTTTACGAGTATATATGTTTTATTAGTGTCCTTAGTTATGGTTAAATTTGTATTCAGGTCTGTTTTAATTTTTTAAATTCCCTGTGTGATAAATTGGACGGAGTGGTCAACGCCATGTTGTTAGATTATGTTGGCGAATGCATTGATATATATATATATATGTGTACTTCATTTTTTTTTTTTTTTTTTTTTTCTTTGTATACGTTTTGAAACGGTTATAGCCACTGATATGGACTTACGCAGTCGGCTGGGCTTCAAACAAAATAGCAAAACATATCAAGGCCTGGATTGACTTCAAAATGGTGTCTCATTTATACATGTTGACTTTAAGAGCCTAATGGACTTAAATGTCTCATTTATACATAGTTGACTTTAAGAGCCTAGATTTGGACTTAAAATGTCACATTTATACATAGTTTATTTAAGAGCCTAGATTGGACTTAAAAATGTTGCACATTTATACATAGTTGACTTTAAGAGCCTAGATTGGACTTAAAATGTCACATTTATGCATAGTTGACTTTAAGAGCCTAGATTGGACTTAAAATGTCACATTATACATAGTTTATTTTAAGAGCCTAGATTGGACTTAAAATGTTGCACATTTATACATAGTTGACTTTAAGAGCCTAGATTGGACTTAAAATGTCACATTTATGCATAGTTTATTTAAGAGCCTCATCATTAGGATGTTGTACATACATTGTCAGCTCAAAAGAATTTTGTTTTTTTTAAATGTAAAAGAAATGACAAGAATAAGCGTTATAGGCCTACACCAACATTTTTTTCTGTAGAATGTCAAATAACGTATTGTTGTAACCAACTCTGAAAAGGCCAGATTGGTGCCAGACTTGTGCAGTGATGAAACAGCGATTTCCCTTGGTTCCTGTGGATTTGATAAGTATTATTGCGTATATGCCATCCATGTCACAGGCTTAATGCATATCTATTCAAAATTAATTTGCTGGGTTATTTTCTGTACACATAAATGTCTGCTTGATAGCTTTTATTGTTAAAGTATTACCATAATAATGTGCCTGCCTGGATTTCTATTGACATCAAATATAGATAAACTAATTGATAATAAATGACTAATTATACTTTACCCTTTTTTTGAGTGAGGGGATTAACAACGTACCGGCATTTCCTTTACTTGGCAGTGCGTCTGTGGCAGTCATTGTCTACTCATGGTTGTAAAAAGAAAATGACTGCTAAGGGTTGTATGTTTTAATATATTGATGCAACTCGTTTAACAAATACATAAAAATGAACAAATAAATAGAATTATCGTCGGATCACATAAAACCTATTTTTACGACGCTACATGTAGCTAAACAAATAAGAATAAATTTTCCAAAATAAGTAGATGAATAAAAATAAACAGATAAATGAATAACTACATTTCTTCGGGATGAAATGGATGTTTGACTAAGAGAAGAGTATATCTGAACATCACTGCTATTGTATGTCATTATCTTGTGCTGATATGTCATTATTATGTTTGCCAACACTGGTCGATATCATACGTTTCTCTGGCCCACATCAAATCTTCCAAATGTTGAACTCAAACTTTTGACATCGATATCAAAATGATAAGTTTTCCAGGAAATTTCAACACAACGTTTTTCGATTACACATTAAAACAGTGTACCTTGGAATAAAATTTATATACAAACACACCTTTGGATTACATTTTAAATAATTCTTGTAATAAATATAAAGAAGCGCACTACTGGAATAAATATGAAAACGCTCTGTTGGACGAATGTTGATAGTTCCATGGACAGCAAAGAAAACAAACGAGACAGTCTTGATGGAGGCAGACACAAGTAGATCACTCATAAGGAAGATTAGGAAAAGACAGGCAACATCTATAGGCCATTTTATGAGGAAGGGGGATTTGGAGCACCTGGTCACAACGGGAAAGCTGGAGGGAAAGAGAGCACAAGGTAGACCCAGGGAGAAAATGCTGGACGGACTTGCAGAGTGGCTGGGGACGAGGAGGGTGGGGGAGATGCTGGGGGCAACAAGAGATAGAGACAGATGGAAGTCCATGATCGCCAACGCCATGCGGCAGGGCACCTGATGATGATGATGACTCTGTTGGAATAAAATCTAAAAACACAATCTTGAAATGAAAATAAAAACACACACATCATCATCATCATCATCATCATCATCATCATCATCATGTGCCCTACCGCATGGCGTTGGCGATCATGGCCCTCCATACGAATATATCCCTTGATATCCCTGAAATAATTCACAGCAAGAACTGATGGTCACTTAATTTTTTGACTTCCTCATCCTGTCCACCAGCTTCGTGAAGGAAGTTGGTGGATAGGGTGAGGGAGTCAGGGTTAAGTTTTTGCAGCTGGTGGATAGAGTGCGGAAGTTAAAGGGTTAAATCAGGAATCAGAGGACGTGGGCACATTACCAACATGTCAAATATAACCAACATATTGTCAAATATAACATGTCAAATATAACCAACATATTGTCAAATATAACATATCAAATATAACCAACAATCGCTAGGCACCATACGTCTGACTTGTCCTCCGTAGGTCAATTCTGTCTGGGTATCTCTTGCTGGGTGGGGACAGGGTGGACAGTTTTCCCATCTCTTGCCGGTTGGGACAGGTGGACAGTTTTCTCATCTCTTGCCGGGTGGAGACAGGGTGGACAGTTTTTCCATCTCTTGCCGGGTGGAGACAGGGTGGACAGTTTTCTCATCTCTTGCCGGGTGAGACAGGGTGGACAGTTTTTCCATCTTTTACCGGGTGGAGACAGGGTGGACAGTTTTCCCATCTCTTGCCGGGTGGGGACAGGGTGGACAGTTTTTCCATCTCTTGCCGGGTGGAGACAGGGTGGACAGTTTTCCCATTCTTGGCAGGTGGGGACAGGGTGACAGTTTTCCCATCTCTTGCCGGGTGGAGACAGGGTGGACAGTTTTTCCATCTCTTGCCGGGTGGGGACAGGGTGGACAGTTTTCCCATTCTTGGCAGGTGGGGACAGGGTGGACAGTTTTCCCATTCTTGGCAGGTGGGGACAGGGTGACAGTTTTCCCATTCTTGCCGGGTGGGGACAGGGGGACAGTTTTCCCATTCTTGCCGGGTGGGGACAGGGTGGACAGTTTTCCCATTCTTGGCAGGTGGGGACAGGGGGACAGTTTTCCCATTCTTGGCAGGTGGGGACAGGGGGACAGTTTTCCCATTCTTGGCAGGTGGGGACAGGGGGACAGTTTTCCCATTCTTGGCAGGTGGGGACAGGGGGACAGTTTTCCCATTCTTGGCAGGTGGGGACAGGGGACAGTTTTCCCATTCTTGGCAGGTGGGGACAGGGGGACAGTTTTCCCATTCTTGCCGGGTGGGGACAGGGGGACAGTTTTCCCATTCTTGCCGAGTGGGAACAGGGTGGACAGTTTTCGCATCTCTTGCCAGGTGGAGACAGGGGGGGACAGTTTTCCCATCTCCATCACTACTACCTAGTGTACCATGGGCAGGTAGGATGACAACGAACCTTGTCCACTTCTGTCTCTTTTCTAGAGGACAGCCGCCGTTTGTATGTTTTTTTTTGTTTTTTTGTTTTGGGGGGGGGGGATGTTTTTGGGGTTTTTGTTGTTGTTGTTGCCTTGTTTCCTTCTATTTAAAAGAATGTTAGTGCCTAAACTCCTTCGTTTGTATAGTATATGCACGCAGAACATCGAATACGCGCGTTAAAGATCCTTGAGGTCATGCCATTGGCTGACTGGCGTAGGGAAACAGGAGAACAGCATGCACGCTCAGTGTAGATGGAGTGTGCAGAGTGTGCAGACCGTGCAGCAACACACACAGCCTGCATAGTGTGCACAAAACAACATGTGTACACGCATCGCGGAAATAAACAGGAATACTAAAAACTAATCAATTTATTGATTAAATCAAATCGTAAGTAAATACTTAAAAAATGAATAAACCAAATGTTAGTGTTTGATAGATGAGTGTTGTTGATCAGTGACTGTAGTAACATTGTTACCAGTGTCTCCATTGTTTAAAATCCAAAGTCGGTGATGTGAGTTAAGTAATTCCATTGTTTAAAAATCCAAAGTCGGTGATGTGAGTTAAGTAATTCCATTGTTTAAAAAATCCAAAGTCGGTGATGTGAGTTAAGTAATTCCATTGTTTAAAAATCCAAAGTAGGTGATGTGAGTTAAGTAATTCCATTGTTTAAAATCCAAAGTCGGTGATGCGAGTTAAGTAATTCCATTGTTTAAAAAATCCAAAGTCGGTGATGTGAGTTAAGTAATTCCATTGTTTAAAAATCCAAAGTAGGTGATGTGAGTTAAGTAATTCCATTGTTTAAAATCCAAAGTCGGTGATGCGAGTTAAGTAATTCCATTGTTTAAAATCCAAAGTCGGTGATGTGAGTTAAGTAATTCCATTGTTTAAAAATCCAAAGTCGGTGATGTGAGTTAAGTAATTCCATTGTTTAAAAATCCAAAGTCGGTGATGTGAGTTAAGTAATTCCATTGTTTAAAAATCCAAAGTCGGTGATGTGAGTTAAGTAATTCCATTGTTTAAAAAATCCAAAGTCGTTGATGTGAGTTAAGTAATTCCATTGTTTAAAAAATCCAAAGTCGGTGATGTGAGTTAAGTAACCAGAGCATATTGGCGATCTCTTACAATATTTCGTCACGTTTATTTCTGTCTTCTGTTCTATTGTTTTCTAGTCATAAAATGAAACACTGCTATTGTAGTTTGTGGGTGGTCATACTGACATGTGAAAAAAACTTGTTTTACAATAACAAGTGGATTTAAATCATTGCTTTGAGGGTGAACACGTGTGATGACAGAAATGAACGGAATGACTTCAATGCGGAAATGATCAGATGGATTTTTTTTTTTACATTATGTCTGGCTGTTTATGGCCTGGTCGAGCACGGAGACCCCCTCAGGGCACAACAGAGACAGATTACACGTCGATTACAAATTAATTATCAAGATTATAACGCCAAAACCCAGTGTCAGCTTACAAACTGAATTAGCTTGTATCGGGGGAAAAACACGAAAACAAAACAAAACAAAAAAACTGACTACCGCCGCCACATCCAACAAGTGTAGTCATATTGTTGCAACTTGTTTGTAATGTTGTTCATGTCATAATGAATACACATACAGGGATACATACAACAACATAAATGAGCATAAACAAGTGTAGTGAATTTTGGTACAATAAAGTATTACATCTATAGGTAGACTGACTGATCGTATATATATATAAATTATCATCTTTTCAAAAAATCCATGATTCAAATTTCACAATAATGTAATATTTCTGATCAATCTTTCCGCAGTATAATGAATATATGAATATATTTTTTTGGAAAAGACTGATAAATTTATGTACATTGTGGAAATGGTCGATCATTTCTGTACTGCGGAAAAGATTAATCATACATGTGGTATGGAAAATATTGATCATGTATAATTGTGGAAATCATTGATCATTGAGGAAAAGATTGATTAAATAGAGATTGTGGTAAAGAAAGGTCATATTGTGGTAAATAATATATATATATATATATTTATATTAATAATATATATATATACATTTGTAATGTGCTTCTATAATTTTCCATTGCTTTTATTCTTTCTCCCCATTTTAGCCGTGTGTGTGTGTGTGTGTGTGTGTGTGTGTGTGTGTGTGCGTGCGTGCGTGTGTGTCTGTTTTAGCGCTTAGATTTGATTTTATCAAGATTTTGCGCTATACAAAAATAAAGTATGTATGTATTGTATTGTATTGTATGTCTGTATGTATATGTATATTCGTGCATAAGTATATGTCATTTACGTAAATATTGTGTAGAAGAATGATTCTATTTTGTGGAAACGATTGATAAATTAATATGTTGTGGAAAAGATTGTTCGTCTATATTATGGAAAATACTGATTATCGTGGAGAAGCCTGAACATATATACATACGGAAAAGACTGATCGTACATAATTATGGAAAAGACTGATATTATGGAAAAGACTGATCATAGATGCTGATGGAAAAAAATGATCATACATAATTACGGAAACGATTGATATAATATTGTGGAAAAGACTGGCCACATATAATTGTGGAAAAGATTGATCCTATATAATTACCGAAAAGATTGTTCATGTATATTGCGGAAAATATTGATTATAGGCCTACATCGTGGATGAGACTGATCATATATTGTAGGGAAAAAAAACCGATATAACTGAATATGGAAAAGATTGATTATATATAATTACCGAAAATATTGATTATACATAATCACAGAAAAAGATCGATCGTATGTAATTGCAGAAAACACTGATCATATATTGTGGAAAAGACTAATCATATAGAAAATTGTGGAAAGATCGATCATGTCTAATTATGTTGTGAGAAAAGAATGAACAGAAAGATTGGTAAGACGAACAAATAGTTCACGCTAGTGGTGGTGGTGGTGGTGGTGGTGTGATTGGTGTGTGTGTGCGAATATATGTGTGTGCGTTTTTTTTCTTTTTTTTCTTTTTTTTTTTTTTGGAGAAGGGGGGGGGGGTCTGGGATCTGTTTGTTTTGTCACATGAGTCTCCCCCCCCCCCTGTCGAATGCAGGTTGCTGTCCTGGGTAAGCATGTTGCCATAGTACAGCGCTACCTATTTAGAACAAAGACTTGTAGGTGTGCTTTTTGCTTTAGCTATGACAGTAACTTTTCTGTGACACAAACAGCAACAACAACAAACAACAACACAACAATACACACACACTCATGCACATACATAATACATAATCTCACACACACACGCACACACGCATACATACATGAATAACACACATACATACATATATACATACATACATACATACATACATACTACATAAACACATACATACATAAACACATACATACATACATACATAAAACACTACATACATACATACATACATATATACATACATACATACATACATACATACATACATTACATACATACATACATACATACATACAACATCCTCCTCATGACTGTGAACGAATCCTCGTATATATACATATTCTAACATAGTTTTTTTTTTAAACTGAAAGACCATACACGTGAATGCTTTTAATCAAATATGTCTGTGTCGGTGTGTGTGTGTGTGTGTGTGTGTGTGTGTGTGTGTGTGTGTGTGTGTGTGTGTGTGTTTGTGTGTGTGTGTGTTCTGTGTGTGTGTGTGTTGTGTGTGTGTTGTGTTGTGTGTGTGTGTGTGCTGTGCTGTGTTGTGTTTTGTGGTGTGTGTGTGTGTGTGTGTGTTGTGTGTGTGTGTGTTGTGTTGTGTTGGTGTGTGTGTGTGTGTTGTGTTCTCTCTCTCTCTCTCTTTCTCTCTGTGTGTGTGTGTGTGTGTGTGTGTGTGTGTGTTGTGTTGTGTGTGTGTGCATGTGTTGTGTGTGTGTGTATGTGTGTGTGGTGTGTTGTGTGTGTGCATGTGGTGTGTGTGTGTGGTGTGTGTGGGGTGTGTGTGTGTGTGTGTGGGTGTGTGTGTGTGTGTGTGTGTGTGGGGTGTGTACGTGTGTGTGTGTGGTGCGCGTGAGCACGGGCACGTGCGTCTCCCAACTCGTTTTGTTTCAGTTATTATTTTTGCCATATCCACTTCCACTCCATTGACTTTCCGGCCACTTGTGCATATCATTTATAACGGCTCAGTTTTCACTGTCACTGCATCAGCCCCGGTAGCGACAGGATTCAAACCCGATATCACTCAGGCCCTGACGTCCGCGCGGTAGATGCAAAACCCGATTACATGTAAATTATGCAGGCTGCCTTGTGTCTGCGTGCCCGTGTGTGTTGGCGTGTGTGTGCCACCGGGTGTTAGTCTACAACGGCTTACAATTGTCTCTGTCCCTGGACTTGTCTCTTTACTTTTCCTCTTTTTTCTTTTTCGCTTTCTGAGTCCTTTCTCCTGTGCCATTTTTACTGCTGTTGTTATTGTTTTCTTATTGAAGTAGTGTCATTGTTTAGCGAGCGCTTGTTGTGGTTTATGGTGACATGGACACAATTAGTGGGGAGACACACGATAGTTTGGCGACATGTGACCCACTTTCACGGTGATGGTTTCCCTCCCGTGGCGCAGTTTCCTTGTACACATCTCCAATACCTTTGACATTGTATTGTTACCCAATTATGCGGACTGGCTCGCTTTGTTCCATACACCCGTGTCCTCGAGATTCGGTGGTTCGATTTCAGCCCCAAACTTGAGGGTAGGATTCACATGCTAATAGTTGTGTGTTCGAATCCCAGGGTGGGCTGCATTAAAAACCTGGCCTTCTCACTGCCCCGTCTTAATAATTAACATCATTGTTGTTCTGGTGATGTCAGTATAAGATTAAATAAGCCACCACCCCCCCCCCCTTCCCTGGCCAAATCACCTGAAGTGGGTGCCGACATTAGAAAAGAACCAAATGAATGAATGAATGAATCAATCAAAATGAATGAATCAATCAAAATGAATGAATGAATGAATCAATCAGTCAATCAATATCAAACCTGTAACATAAAGCTGGCCTGGTGGCTACCCATCCTCTTGTTCTGATAAATCTGATGTTGTCAGTTTCTTACATTGCGTTCGTTCCTCTCCCCCCCCCCCCCCCCCCCTCACCCATTTCAAGACCTCGCCAAAACATAATATTCTTCGCAGGCTGATTGAGTCCGCGTGATAATTGTTGGGCAGTGATTTGAGTGAAGCGTATATGCAATGGTTCGAGTACGGCGAATGTAAAAATAATGTTCTAAATATAATGAACTATTTTTAAAGTTGACAGGTGTTTTCAAATCAAACGGGGTCAGATAAGATTGTAAATCCCCTTACTTATTTTCCAGTTAATCGCTACCACATAATTATCGTTTAATTCTTTTTTCCAGTTAATCGCTACCAAATAATTATCGTTTTAATTCTATTTTCCAGTTAATCGCTACCAAATAATTATCGTTTTAATTCTTTTTTCCAGTTAATCTCTACCAAAATAATTATCGTTTTAATTCTTTTTTCCAGTTAATCGCTACCAAATAATGATCGTTTTAATTCTGTTTTCCAGTTAATCGCTACCAAATAATGATCGTTTTAATTCTGTTTTCCAGTTAATCGCTACCAAATAATGATCGTTTTAATTCTGTTTCCAGTTAATCGCTACCAAATAATGATCGTTTTAATTCTGTCATTGATGACGGCAACATATGTTATTTGTATGGTGTCAACGTGGTGTGTGTGACCTATGGAACTGACACTGATTCATGTTGTATCTATCGTATCGTGTGGCATCTGATCGTGTGTGTCTGGCCCTACAGCACAACTTGTTTCCCTGACAAAAGTTGGGTGAAAACAGAGAAGGAGGACCAGGGAGCGGCTGACAGGCGGCAGACAGCATCAGAATGGACGGGGGTGCCGGCACACACATGTCTGTTTACACACCGCTCTGTGAAGGCTTTCAGTCCCAACAGATTACCAGGCGTCGGCGTTAAGGGGAGAGAAGATATTGAGACACACACAAAGTCAGAATTCTGCGGCCTGTCTTGTATGTTAAAGAAGATATTGAGAGAGACACACACACACAAAGTCAGAAATCTGTGGCCTGTCTTGTGTGTTAAAGAAGATATTGAGAGAGAGACACACACACAAAGTCAGAATTCTGCAGCCTGTCTTGTGTGTTAAAGAAGATATTGAGAGAGAGACATACACACAAAGTCAGAAATCTGTGGCCTGTCTTGTGTGTTAAAGAAGATATTGAGAGACACACACAAAGTCAGAAATCTGTGGCCTGTCTTGTGTGTTAAAGAAGATAGAGACACATACAAAGTCAGAAATCTGTGGCCTGTCTTGTATGTTAAAAAAGATATTGAGAGACACACACAAAGTCAGAATTCTGCAGCCTGTCTTGTGTGTTAAAGAAGATATTGAGAGACACACACAAAGTCAGAATTCTGTGGCCTGTCTTGTGTGTTAAAGAAGACATTGAGAGACACACACAAAGTCAGAATTCTGCAGCCTGTCTTGTGTGTTAAAGAAGATATTGAGAGACACACACAAAGTCAGAATTCTGTGGCCTGTCTTGTGTGTTAAAGAAGATAGAGAGACACACACAAAGTCAGAATTCTGTGGCCTGTCTTGTGTTTAAAGAAGATATTGAGAGACACACACAAAGTCAGAAATCTGTGGCCTGTCTTGTGTGTTAAAGAAGATATTGAGACACACACAAAGTCAGAATTCTGTGGCCTGTCTTGTGTGTTAAAGAAGATAGAGAGAGACACACAAAGTCAGAATTCTGTGGCCTGTCTTGTGTGTTAAAGAAGATATTGAGAGACACACACAAAGTCAGAATTCGTGGCCTGTCTTGTGTGTTAAAGAAGATATTGAGAGAGACACACAAAGTCAGAATTCTGTGGCCTGTTTTGTGTGCTAAAGAGATATTGAGAGACACACACAAAGTCAGAATTCTGTGGCCTGTCGTGTGTTAAAGAAGATATTGAGAGATACGCACACACACTCGCACGCACGCACACACACATAACACACACACACACATATATATATATAATAATAATAATAATAATAATAATAATGTTTATTTGTATAGCGCATATTCCATATAAAAACATGCTCACCAGCGCTTTACATTTCGCAAGAAAGGCAAATGGTGATAAAAAATGTTCACAATTACATACACAATAAGATAACAACAAACATTAAAGCTATACAAGTAAGAAGACACATAAGAATGTCTATGTCTATACGATACTATATCTATATCTATATCTATATCTATATCTATGTGTATATATATATATATGTATATCAAAAAGAAAAGTAGAAATACACAGGTGCACGTGTGATCATGACTTACTGAAAATAAAGATTTCATGTAGTGACAATTTCATTGTACATGATACACTCAAGAACCATAAACCAGAAGAACAAGAAAACCAATATAAGCGCGTATCCAACGAGACAAAACAAAACAAGCGCAAATTTTCGGCCAACTAGCCTTTGTCAAGCGCGAACGCACGGTCACAGACAGATAACAACACCAAACAATGGATAATAAAAACGGGACTAAAAACTTCCCTGCCGCCTCGTCCAGTGGGTAAGTAATGAATAAAAATAGATTTTAAGAAATAAAAATAAAAGAAGATATCAAATAAATACATGTGTGTGTGTGTGTGTGTGTGTGTGTGTGTGTGTGTGTGTGGCGTGCAGCGGCGGAAACATGTATGTTAGAAAAATTCATGATAAATGTGAACATGTTCGTTTGAGACAGGCAAGAGACATGTAGATTTAACACTAGTCACTTGATCTCTTTTATCATTGATATGAACTTTCATCACAAATTCTATGTTTTAAATAGCTATGCTTTGTTGTCAGTGGACATTCTGATTTTACTTGAGAAAGACATTAAAGTCGAAAATTTGACCCCTCTACAACAAGGTGTTCGGCTGTTGTGCACAGTAAGAAAGATTTATTTTTAAACGTACAATTGTACAAAAGATTCAAAGCACCAGAGTTTCACCCCTCTCCCCCCACACCAGCACAAAAAGCACCATCAGACTAGAAAATATTACCTAACTACCAAAACTAAGAACTGACCATTTCTTACCCATTGGACGAGGCGGCAGGGAAGTTTTTAGTCCCGTTTTTATTATCCATTGTTTGGTGTCTGTGATCTGTTTGTGACCGTGCGTTCGCGCTTGACAAAGGCTAGTTGGCCGAAAATTTGCGCTTGTTTTGTTTTGTCTCGTTGGATACGCGCTTATATTGGTTTTCTTGTTCTTCTGGTTCGTGTTTGCTTGGGCGCGGGCAGTCACACTTGTTTTGGATCAAGATCCGTAAGTTTACACATAATAACATAAACATTTGTGTACAATCAGAAATAACATGCACATAAATCATTATTCTGTCAATACTGTTACATACATATAGATATATTTTGTGTGTCTGGGTGCCACATACACCAGGAAATAATGACAACAAAGACATCACTTTCTTCACAGAGTTTTCTCCAGAAAACAAAAAGTTGCAGATTATTGTTTAAGGGTGTTGAT